>OZ010714.1:20184232-20731538 GCA_963932345.1 Ophion ventricosus
CCCCGTTTCAACGACTGCACACGCGCTGCAATTTTCTCGCCAACGCCAATTTCTGATACCGAATTCGCGGCTCGTCCCCTTTATCCATCTCTTTTTCTCATTTTCTGCTGCGGACTTTTTTCTTTGTTGTTAACGTCGAGGAAATTAGATTATTGTCTCCAACGTTTCACATCACAATCATCCGAGAGATTTATCCGCAATTCGTGCAAACTTTCTGTACTTGTTACGTAGAAATCCTAGATCCCATTGAGGTATTAGGTGTACAAATAAGTTCTCGGCCTGAGAATCAAATGAGCTGTAACAAATATTAGACCGAAAAAAATATTCCCACCAGGTCTGATGTCATAAACTACCAACCTAGTAGACTATTTTTCTGGATCAACAACTTCATATAACCCTAAAATATATATTTTGAGCAGAGTGAGCAGTTGCAGTAACGCGCATATTAGGCAATGAATACTTTTCGCGTCCGAATTGAAAAAAAAATACTTTCAAGGCTAAGGAGATGATTTGTCAGGCATTGGGGGAAGATGCCCTATCCATCAGTACCGCGAAGAAGTGGTTTCAAAGGTTCCGGAGTGGGGATTTCGACCTTAAGGATGGCGAGAGAGCAGCAGCAGGACCAAAAAAAATGTGTAAACGAGGATTTGGAGCAGTTGCTGGACGAAGATCCTCACGAAACGCAATCGAAGCCTGCTACTACATTAGGAGTTGCCCAACAAGGCATTTCCGGTCGATTACAAAAGATTGGCAAGATTCAAAACGAATAGCCGAAAGCTCGTGCTGGGTTCCGCGCGTGCTTTCGGAAAGCAACGAAGCAAGACTATGCAACACAGATTTATCTTTGTTGGCTCGCTTCAAATGGAAAAACTTTTTGCACAAAATAGTAACTGGCGATAAGAAGTCGGTGTTGTATTACAATCCAAAAAAAAAACGTAAATCATGGGTTAACCCGGGTGAACAATCCAGATTGACCGCTATACCCAATATTCACGGTAAGAAACTCTTTCTGTGGATATGGTGGGATTTCAAGGGTGTTCTGTACTTTGAGCTGCTCAAGCCTGGTGAGACCATAACGGCTGAGCGCTATAAACACCAACTGCAGCGTTTAAGTGACGAAATTAAGCGCAAACGGCCATAAACAAGCAACAGACCTAGGCGGGTCATCTTCCCGTGCGGAAAATTGACAGGGCATTCATAATACAATTCGGGGACTTCACGGGATTGTTTGTGGATTCCATAGTAGGGTTTTCCGTAAAAGAGCCGAACCGGGCCTCTACTAGGGAATGGTAGGGTAGATAGGTTGACTAAAATTATGGTCTAAGTACGGAGACCAAGCAGCCTTTAAGGGGTGGGGTTGCAGATTCCCTAGTAGCGATTTCCCCAATACTACCAGACTTGGCTATTGCAGGGGCAAATCAGTATAAATTGCTTGACTAAAGACTTTGTGGTATAATAATTATCGTGAACGATTAAATATAATAATTAAACTATGCGTTTCGGAGAAGAGTTGTGATGCCTTGAACCACCACGCATGCAGTTCGTTCATTCGAACAACGCGAGATCGAACGTGTGAAAATATGCGACAGATTTCTAAGCCTCAAATGTATTAAAATAAAACAGCTCTTTTTCACAGTGCACACACACACGCACGTACGCATATGGCTACAATAATTTTTATGACGCACCGTTGAGACAATTTTCAAGGCCTTGGTTATTTTGCTTTCAATGGCCCTTGGTAGCAAAGTGTGACCAGCCACTGATGGCCCATGTGAAGCTTCCAGAATAGGGCCTTAATAAAGTTAAGGAAAATTAAGATGGGCCCGATCAAAGCCTGAACGCAATTTCCGCACGGGTCGTGTAGAAATGTCAGTAGACATTCCTCTACTTTGTGTTGGGCCCTGACCAGACTTGCTTCATTCAATTCACCTGACCGGGCCCTTTCATAGAACAAACCGAGATGATCACAAAATTGTTTCTTACGGCTTACACTCTAATGCTGCAATAGCTGCTTTGCTTTTTTACCCCAACAAAGATATTTATAATTGATTAGGATAAAACTAATATATTTCGAATTCGAAATAGGAACAAATAAATAGGAGCCTGAGAATTTTGATTCTTGAGGGCCGATTCTTCGATTTTCACGTGTAATGAAGCTGGGTCTTGACTTGGCAAAAGCTTATTTACCTAGGTGTTAAAAAAACACGCTCATTTCCACCAATTAATGTTCGACGAAAAATAAATTTATTTCTGATTCGTCTTACATCATTATGATCTACATGATTTTTTTACTTGACATAACAATCTTTAAAAATGACAGGAAAGTGTAAAATTTTGCTGATCATATTTTTCGGCCTTGCAGAAACTTACAATTATACGACAAATTGTATATTCGCTACATGGAATCGCACCATTCTAATGAGATTTTATTTTGCTGTTTCAGTTACCAGTGGGCGGGGGTGGTGCCGTGCTGGTGCTCAGCGAGCTTGAGAGCATGGCAGCGCGGCAACAGAGGGAAATAGCCCAACAAAGGCGCCTCTTGGAACAACGAGAAGCCCGCCTCGCCGTGCTCCGAGGAGCACAGGTAAGTCATCTTTTTACCTCCCCTTCTCGACGTCCTTATTAAGATGAAAGAGTCTGCCGACAAGTGCAGTCTCTTTGTCAAATTTCGAGACGGATCTCTTTTAGTCACATTTCGATATTGGCATTACATAAGAAAAATGTATTCACGGACTGTTTATTTGTTCGTCGATAATGAAATATTATGAGGTGACGTTTCGCCAAGTCGGCCGCATTTTCAAACCGAAAATTCTCATTATTGTTTTTCACGATAAAATTTTACCTTAACATTTTAATGAACCCTTTGCACGTTTAACTTTAATTCTTAACTTAATCTTCTAACTTTTAACATTAACTTTTAACTGTAACTTCAACTTTAACATTTAACTTGAACTATAACTTTAACTCGCAACTTAAACGTTTAACTTTAACTATAACTTTAACTTTCAACTTTAATTTTCAAATTTAATTTTCATAATTAACTTTCAACTTTAATTTTCAACTTTAACTTTCAACTTTAACTTTCAACTTTAACTTTCAACTTTAACTTTAACTTTCAACTTTAACTTTCAACTTTAATTTTCAACTTTAACTTTCAACTTTAACTTTCAACTTTAACTTTCAACTTTAACTTTCAACTTTAACTTTCAAGTTTAACTTTCAACTTTAACTTTCAACTTTACTTTCAACAGTAACTTTCAACTTTAACTTTCAACTTTAACTTTCAACTTTAACTTTCAACTTTAACTTTAACTTTTAACTTTAACTTTCAACTTTAACTTTCAACTTTAACTTTCAACTTTAACTTTCAACTTTAACTTTCAACTTTAACTTTCAACTTTAACTTTCAACTTTAACTTTCAACTTTAACTTTCAACTTTAACTTTCAACTTTAACTTTCAACTTTAACTTTCAACTTTAACTTTCAACTTTAACTTTCAACTTTAACTTTCAACTTTAACTTTCAACTTTAACTTTCAACTTTAACTTTCAACTTTAACTTTCAATTTTAACTTTTAACTTTAACTTTCAACGTTAACTTTCAACTTTAACTTTCAACTTTAACTTTCAACTTTAACTTTAACTTTTAACTTTAACTTTCAACGTTAACTTTCAACTTTAACTTTCAACTTTAACTGTCAACTTTAACTTTCAACTTTAACTTTCAATTTTAACTTTTAACTTTAACTTTCAACGTTAACTTTCAACTTTAACTTTCAACTTTAACTTTCAACTTTAACTTTCAACTTTAACTTTCAACTTTAACTTTTAACTTTAACTTTGAACTTTAACTTTAACTTTAACATTAACTTTAACATTAACTTTACACTTTAACTTTAACATTAACTTTAACATTAACTTTACACTTTAACTTTAACATTAACTTTACACTTTAACTTTGACTTCTAACTTTAACTTTAACATTAACGTTACACGGTAACTTTTAACTTTTAGCTTTCAACTTGTAATTTTTAACTTCAACTTTTAATTTTTACTTGTAAGGTTTAATTTCAACTTTTAACTTTAACTTTTAACTTTTAACTTTTAACTTTTAACTTTAATTTTTGACTTTAACTTTTCACTTTAACCTTAGCTTTAACTTTAACTTTTAACATTTAACTTTAACTTCTAACATTAACTTTTAAGTGTCAAGGGGAATTATCTAAATTCTCATATTATTCACATATTCTCCCAAATCTAAAGTTATCCAAACCTAGCAAGAACCCGCATTGAAGGAGCGATTTCCACATCCCGAATCCGACGACAAAATATGAAGGCGCTTAAAAAAAATCGCATTTGAACGCCGCGAACTTCCCCGTCAATCTTTCAAAGTATAATGAATCCATTTTTTATCGATGCTGCGCAACGTTCTGAAGATTTTTAAGACGTTTATTACATACGTGCAGTCGAATCGATACCGAGCGCGATTCTATAGAAGGTAACTTCTATTCAGAGTTTTCTGTTGGATTAAATCGTTGGGCTGCTTGCCGGTGTAGAACGTAAAATAGCTCTTGGTTCGCGCGCTATCGCGCTCCGGCTCAAAATGTACACGCGGAGCGGGTGAAAAGTCTGCATATATAATCCCGTAGCGAAAAATCTGTGGCCCCAAAAAAATTCCGTGGTAAAATCTCGGGGAAGGAAATTGTGTTCTCGCACCCGAACTGGAAATTACTCGGGCTCCTTTCAAACATTCGGTTTTTCCATTTACAGATGCCTCGGGCGAACGAATCCACTCTATACGTTCGATATATACTCGGCGTTCACAAAATCGCCACCAAAACTTTATCTCCTGCCATTGTCGCTCTCTTTCTCTCTCACTCTCTCTCTCTCTCTCTCTCTCTCTCTCTTTTGCTTTTCCCTGTTCTTTATCTCTGCCTTTCTCCACGTCTTTTCGTATCATATACGGTGAAGGATACGGACACGTCGAATCTACTTCCGGCGATCATGAGGACGTTTTCCGAGCCATCTTAACCCCCCCCCCCCCCGTCCGCCGCCCCGTGCGATCCTCGTGCTCGAATGTTCCGTCCTCGGAAGCACTGGGGAATAGCCTCGATGAAACATCCGGTGAACCGCCGAGACGTTGTCACGAGGGTGAAAAAGCGATACTAAAAATCCTATCTCTCGGCACAAACAGGCAGAATGAGCTATAGGCCTGAGATCCCGATTACTCGAATACGCGGTACGCTTGTTTCATCTATGTAGATCTAATTCTATTCTTCCAAAGTACTGATTCTTCTGCAAATACACGGAGAGAATTAAATGTTAAAAATTACCGTGCAGTAACGGTAACCAGATGACAACCCTGAAACTTCGCTTATTATTACTGAGTAAAACACAGATTTTGACGAAAATAAAATAAAATTTCTTCTTCAGATAGAAAATTTTACCAGATTTTCTATTACATTTTGATGTGCAACAAAATATGCAAAACTTAAATTTAAAAAATATATAATATCAGCGAAATTTTACTGTGCATTTTATTATTTTATAATGTATTGTATAATAAAAATGTCTATAAAAAAGTATCGTCTTTATAACAGTTATTTTAAGATTTATTATAAAATTTAATGAGTGTTATAGGAAAATGTATTGTGCTCTCGGTAAAAATTATCGTGCGCGCTACCCTTCTTGTATAGTAAAATTTTACCTACGTATTTGAAATTTTCTGTAACGTGAGTTAAAAAAAACTTGTCGCATACGAATTATTATGCTTTTCTCACTTGTCACCACATTGAAATATATCACGGTGATTTTTACCGTGAAATTCACGACAAAAATTACTTTTTAATTCTCTCCGTGTAATATCGATTTTCCTTTCGTCGCAATTTTGATCTGCCAGAGTATGTTAATATTTCATATTCATCCGGATGTTGGGTAGCCAAATTTTTTCATGAAAAAAATTCCGTCTTATTTAATGTTGAAGTGCTTCGAAAAATTAAATAATCTGAGATTGAGACAAGCAGGATAAAAAAAAAACGTTTGGAATTTTCGGTGTGAAGCATACAATACATGTATGTATTAATTTCATTTATATATGTACAAATGGGTCTGAAGTTTGCATCGTTGCGACGCGATGGTTTTTTAATTTTATTATTGATTATATTTTCTTGTAAATTTGTGCTCTAGTTGGTGAAAAAATATCGTAAAATCGTTTTTTCATGTTTTCGACCACCGAAACCCACCCTTATCGGGAGGGTGGAAGTTGAAAAAAAAAATCCATCTCCCGAGGTGTGGAGATACTTGTTAATCATTTTAATCCGTATAACTTGTTAATCACTTTCATCTGTACAACTTGCTAATTATTTTAATCCCTATATATTTGTAGACGGACTGTACATTTTTATATTTTTTTCCTGATGAGAGTATTGGAATAACGAGGTCAGAATTTCACTTACAATTAATACATAGTCTTGGCAGGGTTGGAGCTTTTCTTTATTGAAATATATTGATAAATTCTGAATTTGTTATTATTTAAACAAAGTGTCACCGTTGCTGCATAGCCAATCGTTGTAGGCGGATCTGTGAACTAGAGTGGTCTGAAATGGAGAATAAATAAATACAGGTTGGACGATTTAACGTGACCCCCCCCCCCCCCCCAAATATCTCCGTTGCCTTTAGAGTGACGAAAAAAATGTCGGGAGGTAATTTGATTGATTTCGAAGGGCTGATACAGTGGCCAAAAATGCATTCTTGTCAAGGTCATAGTTTTTGCGTTCTCAAGGTCATCAATGGTTTTTCAAATGGGAACATGTTTTTTTTTAAGACGTTGTAGCTAATATTCAGACGAATCCAACGACCTATGATATCATGACCTTGAAATGATTTTTCACCAAAATACACGTGTAAAAACGGGAACTCGTGATGGTATTGACAATAAAAATATTCGAATAATGTAATTGAATTTTTTGTGCATAAAATTTATTTTAACAAAGGTTCGAAGTGATGGCCATTAACCTCGACACATTTTTGAAGATGTCTGGTGAATGATTCTCTTGAGCTTCGAATAGTTTCTGGTGTGATAGCGGCGCAAGGGGAGCTATAAAGGATCATGTTTACCATGACGTTCCGACGACGCCGGCGAACATGCGAGAACGAATTACAAGAGCCTGCGAATTACAAGAAAGGTCGTTGGATTCGTCTGGATATCAGCTACAACGTATTAATAAAAAAAAAACATGTTCCCATTTTAAAAACCATTGATGACCTTGAGAACGAAAAAACTATGACCTTGACAAAAATGAATTTTTCACCACTATATCAGCCCACCGAAATCAATCAAATTACCTTCTGACATTTTTTTCGTCACTCTAAAGGCATCGGAGATATTTAGGGTGGTCACGTTAAATGGTCTACATGTATACTTTTAGTATAATGATAAACCTTTCGTATGACTAAACACTTTCTTGATATTTTGAAAATTACGTAAAGACAACCTGTAGAAGAAAAAGCTCGATTTTTTACTTCAAAAAGCAACTTCAATAATATGTTATGAAAAAATGGATAAAGATATTAAAGAATCAACCGGCCATACGATAGAAAATGTTTTAAACAATGCTCCGCTGGAATTTAACGTGAATTGGACGAATAGACTTTAACATACAGCTTACACCGTTTCATAAGACATAGTTAAGAAAAAAACGCAAAAGAACGAGTAAAGTTCGCAAAAGAACAAGTAAAGTTCGCAAAAGAGCGAGAGTGGTTCGCTGGAAGGCAGTGCGCAATGTGACCCTTCAAAAACATCGTCACAACTCGTCCAATTTTTGG
Source organism: Ophion ventricosus (assembly GCA_963932345.1). Taxonomy (NCBI): domain Eukaryota; kingdom Metazoa; phylum Arthropoda; class Insecta; order Hymenoptera; family Ichneumonidae; genus Ophion; species Ophion ventricosus. Next base: position 20,192,057 of record OZ010714.1, read on the forward strand.
AATTTTTACGAAATCTTTGGTGCAAATTAAAGTTAAAACGCTGGACTATAAAAGTATGTAAAACTATAATGTTCATCTATCTAACTTGTTAAACCGTGACTCGTAAATGCCGGAAAGTTAGCAATAAGTCTTGAAAACACGACAACCAATAATGATTTTTGCATTCGAGTTATTTTTAGCCTCAGGCCCATTGGCGTAACCAGGGCGGCTGGCGTGCCCCCGGCCCCCTAGAAAAAATCGATCCAAAATAATTGAAGTCAAATAATCAATGAATTTTATTAAAGTTTCAGACAAACGAGCATAAAGAAATAATTTGATAAAACTTGAACTATTTCCTTCGTCGTAATTTCGCAATTTATATGAAAAGTAGTTATTTCATTAGGTAAATTAAATAGATATTCACATTTTTCAATTGAGTCCACCGTGGAAAAAGTAATACATTTGATTTCTCCGCCGATACATAACCACAAGAATACTGGAAGATCAACATTTACTAACAATAATAGATAATATCACCGTAAATCTAATACGCTGATTTGAGAATCCTTAGCTCATGCAGTTGATGCATTTTTTAAATTGAATATGAAGAACGGAGAGGATTTCATCAATCTGGATACATAAAAGTGTGTAAAGCAAGTTTCATATTCCATGTGTATTACGTGATTATCGACTATTATGTAAATTTTATTTATAAAAAAAATGATTGCGAACAAAACCAGTTTTTGTCAGGCCGGCCCCTTCAGCTCCCTTCAGAACAAATGCTGGCTACGCTAATGCTCAAACCGTATGCTAAAAAAAATCTTCAGACAAGCCATCCCCAATCTTTCTCCCATGGAACTAATACCAAAAATTCCAAACTCGCTCGTTGCTTCCTTATCACACTATGTAGCCCCCCAAAGATACTCTATGAGTATCTTCGTTTTTGAAAATAGTAATTTTTCGGCGTTTCCGTACATTCTCAACACATTTTCACTAGAATCTTAGCTACAAAATACCCGAGTCAAAGCTGATAACCTCCTCTGAACACTCGCAGTGCCCATTTCTTTTATTAGGTGTATGACTTAATTTTTACAGATTTTTCCTTCGAGCTTAAAATTATATTTAAAATAGAAATATTTCCGCGGTCTTGTGTGGTTTTGAAAGGATCGGACGCAAGGTTTCAGAACACCGAACGACAAGTCTACGTGAGTTACATAACCTCTCAGAATAGCAGAGTTTACGATGGCAACTGATAAACAGCACATTCGGCACTGCATTTTATACGAATTCCAACAAGGAAAAAATGCTTCTAAAGCACGGGAATCAATTTGTAGTGTTCTTGGTGCCGACGTTCTGTCTTATGAAACGTGTAATTATTTTTACAAACGTTTTAGAAGTGGTGATTTCGATCTTAGTGACCAACCGCGCCCTGGACAGGATATGAAGGGTGTGCTTTATTACGAACTCCTGGAAACTGGTCAGACGGTGACTGCGGAACGCTACAGCCGACAATTGAACAAAGTGAGCGAAGAACTTGATCAGAAAAGGCTATTTACTGGGCAAGGAAGCAGGCAAGTCATTCTGCTGCATGGCAACGCTCGACCTCACGTTACTCGCGCGACTCAGAAGACCCTCTTGAACTTGGGAAGGAAAGTTCTCCCGCACGCGGCATATTTACCAGACTTGGCCCCATCCGACTACCATTTGTCCCGGTCAATGCAGCACGCCTTAGTGGATAAACAGTTCAAAACGCCGGACGATGTGCGTAAATTCGTCGATGACTTTATCGCCTCGAAGCCTGCAAAGTCATAGAAAACGATGGACAATATTTCCAAGATTAAGTTCGTTGTTCTCTATTTTTTTATATTAAATAAATTTGCGGAAAAATCTATAACAATTAAGTCATACACCTAATATAATGCACAAGCCGCCAGACTCCGTTGAACCTACCAAATCCCATTTGTCAAGTTCAGTGCCATGAAGGGGCCTCCAATTGGTCCAGTGTAGCCTTTGTTAGTTCTCCCAAAACTTTCGACCCCCAGTTACAGTGAAACGTGCAAAACACAGGCCTCCTTAACCTGCTTTCGATCTCAAGTCCGTTGTCTCGACCCCACTTAACCTGCTTTGAGCCCGAATTCGATATCTCCTCCTACACTCCATTGTGACCTAATTGGTAACCCGTTCGATGACGAAATAAATACGTTTTCGCTGCATGGAGGGTCCGGAGGGTCTACAGTGCGCCTACAGTAGGCTGAATGAAGGGTACAGAGGGTCTGCAGTCTCTCTACAGTAGGCCGAAATGGGGGCTAGTAGGTTCTGCGAGGGCGCTCGAAGTAGGCCCACCTGGGGTTTTGCAGGTTCAGCTGCGCTCTGCATTGAGCGACAACGTCCTTTGAGTGACAACGTCCAGTTTCGGGAGGTTTATCGGAGGCCCTAACATATTGGTATTCCAAACATTGTATCCTCGTTTTGGTATCCGATAATCCGCTATCGCTGATCTCTGCTCGGGAAAGGAGGCCTCTATTTTGCGGGTTGAACGCGGCTCGAAAATCTTTACTCGAGTATGTTCACCAAAACAGAGTTATCAATAGGACTTCCTCTATTATCACTATTTTGTCGAGAATATCCCCAAAATAAAGCCCGATCTCCAAAACACACACTACTCCTAAAGTGAGCCTGGAAAAGTGTCTTATGAACTTACCGCATTGTCTCAGGTCGAAAATCCTCATCCGTGTACGCGAACCTCGAGAATCAGTGCAGGCTGAAGAGAAACACGCTATGCAACGCGCGCACCCGAGAAAAAAAACATCTATTAGGTGCGCGCAGAGCGTACACGCGAGGTCCACGTAGGAAGCAATCACGGCATTCGCGATTGTTAACTTCCATTTTCCTTCTTTTTTTTCTACCGCTTTTATTTTCATTTTCTCCGTACAAACATGTTTTCCCGCGCAACGTACCTTGAATGCGCGTTACCGTGCGAAGGTTATTGTACTCTCGTGCCTACTATTTGCCTGCGTATATATATATATATATATATATATATATGCGTATATGCTATATGGAGTAGTGAGAACTACGACAAAGTGAGGTGACCGGAGAGAAAGAAAGAGCAACGAGAGTAAAAGAACGCGACCCAGTTTGCAATTTCTATTGTGACAATGGGTCATTAGTCGAGTGGGCGATTATCGCATCTCGTTACCCGTGTACCAATACCCTACGCATATTTATAAGATTTATACACATTAACCCGCGCGCCTGATAAGGCCCGTATATGTGTCTCTTGCAGAATAATAGCGTGCATTTCCATCTGATTATATACAGTTGCGTGCAAAAATGTTGGGCCATCATATTTTTCAGGCATATTGCATTGAAATACGACGGCGAGGTCTCTCTAACTCTCTAACACTCTCACTCTCTAACTCTCTTACTCTCTCACTCTCTAACTCTCTTACTCTCTCACTCTCTCACTCTCTGACTCTCTCACTCTCTCACTCTCTCACTCTCTCACTCTCTCACTATCCATCCATCCATCCCGCCATCAAACCCAAACAAACTCTCTTACCCTCTCACTATCCATCCATCCATCAAACCTAAACGAACAAACAAACCCAAACAAACCCAAACAAACTCGAACAAACCCAAACAAACCCACCAACATTGTAATGTACACACCAAAATGGAAACTTACAACTTGTAACCACAAATGACTCTACATGTATGCAGCATTTTTCAACAAATCACAGGCATTTAGCATGTCGCAGCTGCACCACCCTGTTACAACACAGCGGCGTGGAGTGGGGGCAGCGTTAGTTTCGTGTGACATCTCGCTAAATCAGAACGCCTATATACATCTTCAAAAGCATTTTCAATGCTAAAAGATCGCGAAGGAAGTACATACACAAAAGAGAAAAAAAAAACAAATCGCAAAAAACAAAAAAGGATCATAGACTATACGTGAGGGGTGATTAGGATAGTTATTGGATACGAGGCATATAGATTTTCCTTTTGGACGTCACTTTTCAGACCACCCTATATATATATATTCTTCTAAAAAGTACATTAATATATTAAAAAATTCAATGCATACATATATATACTTGCGCTAATGGTGGTGCATTTGGTATTCTTTTATACGTACATATAGTATACGGATATATACTTTCCGTATTATACATGTATACATTGAATTTCTTTTTTTTCAGCAGGCACAGAACTCCGTTCATTCGCCCGGGTATTTGTGACTACGGTAAAACAGTGGCTGATCTGCCTCCCTCTCCCTCTCTCTCTCTCTCTCTCCCTCTCTCTCTCTCTCTCTCTCTCCCTCTCTCTCTCTCTCTCTCTCTCTCTCTCTCTCTCTCTCTCTCTCTCTCTCTCTCTCTCTCTCTCTCTCTCTCGCCCTCCCTCTCTCACTCTCTTTTGCTTCACGGGATTATTATGATCGAAGAAATCTCGTACTTCCCGAGGGCCTTTAATATAATATACATACGGAGCGTGCACACCCACACGGGATCAGCGAGGCTCAACTCCACTCTTCGTTACGGCAGGCTCCTTCCGCGGCAACTCGCTGTGTACCCGCGCATACACCGTGAGCAATTTTGAGTCAGCAGTTCCGTAACTCATACAATACGCGACCAATAACTATACCATCTTTCTCCGGCAAAGTTGATCTCGGCTTGAAAAATATACTTTGGCCCCATTATTAATCGTTACTTTTAGATATGGTAGGTACGCGTTTTTGTCAACTATATATATTTGTAACGTAGTTTCGTTTGCTCTATCGAAGTGGGTAAGGAGGGAAAGGTAACGAGAGAAAGAGAGAATAAAAACCATATTATTAAATCATAATAAATAATAATGTTAAATTACAATTCAATATTGTTTCCTTCGAAATAACTTCCTTGGGAAGCCACACAGCGCTGGAGACGGTTCTTCCAGTCCTCATAGCAGTGCTGGAACTCGGATACTGGAATAGCGTTAGGCTGGTCGGTTACAGCCGTTTGAATGTTTTCGAGTGCCCCAAAATGACGTCCCTTGAGGTGATTTTTCAATCTCGGGAAGAGGAAAACGTCAGAAGGACTTATGACAGGCGAATAAGGAGGCTGAGGCACCACAGGAATGATTTACTAGCCAAAAACTCGTTTATTAAAATTTGGTCATTAAATGATTTTTTTTTTCATTGTAAAGATCATGTGCGGTTTTTAAAGCAAAGTATTTTTCTTTTTTTTTCAACAATTAACAACGATATAGCACTTTCAAATTGTTGTTCTGTTCGGCTCGGCAAAAACACGCCGAGAGCATCCGAAGTTACCCGAGCGCTCTGTGACGTCACCGTTCGAAAGCCGGTATCCGAAATACTCGTGTAATACGAGTATTCTGTCAACAATGGCAACGACAAAATCGTATAAGCCTTGTTTCGTTTCTCCTTATACAAATACGACGAAAAGTGCTCCTAATACGTATTTCTGTATGTGCCACAAAACATAAAACGTCGAAATCTGTGGTTCGATGCAGCACGACGTGTCAACCCGGAATCATCGTCCACTTACTTTTTATGTAAAGACCATTTTGATGTTAGTGTAACCGTCTTATAACATAAACTGTATTGAAATATATATTTTTTAATTCGTCTTTCTCAAAATGCTTATGATACGTAGCGATAATAACTGACACAATTTATCAAGCCTCTTCTAACCTAAACATTTTTAGTTATCCACGGTCGGTAAATTACTTGAATTTGCTTTCACAAATCGACTTTCACACATGGTTGCACGAAAATTAAACTAGGTTTCGACTTTTTCAGAATGCTCGAGTTGTTTTCAGATGTAAAATGACACCAAATTTTACATTTGTGTACACTTGCGTGTAAGCCGTATGCATAGTCTATTCGGTCGCATTCGAACGATGACGTCACAAGTGCCAGCGCCGATAGCGTGGCATTTCGCGCCAACATCTACAGTATAATTATCGTGACATAACGACAATTAATAATTATCTTTAGAATTATTTCAAAGAGAAATCCTTTGACATTCTGTTTAATTATCACAAAAGATCAATAGTAAATAAAAAAATCGAACATTTTTTTTTAACAACTCAATTACTGTCTGCCAAGACGCATTGTCGTGATGCAACACCCAGTTGTTCTTGACGTTTGGTCTCACACGCCTCCGATGAACGGTGAAATGAGTCAAATTCAACTCTTCCTCGATCATTCTGACTGTCAACCGACGATTTGAACGCACAAGATCTCGGATTCTTTAAATATTTTTATGAAGACGAAGACCTCTTCCGCTGCGTGGTTCATCTTCAATCGACTCTCTTCCTTCTGAAAAATCCTTAATTCACTGAAAAACCTGGGCCCTTGAAAAAACACTGTCTCCGTAAGTCTGCTGAAGTTTTGAAAAAGTTTTCGTTGCACTGTGCCCAAGTCTGAAGCAAAACCTGATAGAACACCGTTTCTCGAAATTGATGTCACTCATTTTTAGAACGCACTAGAAAAAAAAACTGTTTCACGAAAAAAAATCGCTATGGACAACCAAATGACTCTAGCGTGTTCAAACTGGTACTGAAGGCGTATCACATGTTCACCTGCCGCCCCTCCAAGTCCCGCGTCCCAAGTATTACCAGATCGAACGCTACGTCGCCAGTCTCATTACTTGATCTACACATCTCGTATGTTTGTCCGTGGTCGAGAGTCAAGCACCTCACAATACGTGCCATGCACACACCGCCATCACGATTTGATAATTCGCTATCTCTTTAATTAGCTCACAATTATTGTTCCACTCTGGCCGCTTATCAACTCATAAATAATCATTAACTCTTACATTGATAACGCTTAAGTCGGTAAAATTAGAATCTCAACTTTCTTTCCTCACGGCAGAGATTTCTCGCTCGTAACATTAACCGTAATCCCCGATTAACTTTTTAAATAACAATAATTATTCTGTCTGAGACTTATCGCGATTCTCACGGATCCTAGTTATATTACGTGGGATTTGTCGGGATTCGGGTATCAAGGATGCATTTTCAATTTGCGTTCTTAAGGAGGTTGCTCGGGGTCTTTGCTGGCAGATGGCAAGAGGGGGATGCAAATGGATAAACACAGGCGCCTGTAACGTCTGCCAACTCCGAATACTCAAATTTTCAGTAAAGATGAACAAATTTCAGCTAATGAATATGTAGTATGCATACGATTGACTATTTAGAAATATTATTAATCGTTTTTTGTTTATTTACATCGCGAATACGTTATTAATCAAGTTGACATGTAGCAAACGGGCAATTCAGTTTTCAATAACTCGTAGCACTGAGCTCAAATATGAAAGCCACTTCATGATGCGCTTAGCTGTCAGACATCTTTTGCAAATTCAGTTTTTGCGTTCGACGAAAATACAAAGATCGAAAGGAAAATGCCACAGTGAAAAACAATACAATCGTCGGTTAAAGCAAGTAGAAAATGGAAAGCAGTGAACAAAAATGTAGTTGAGCCAGAAACTGAATGCGCGGTCACAGTACGATGCATAATTGATTTGAAGGTTATGTCGAAACACATGCACTGCAGCTTCTGTCAAGAGGAGTTATGGATGATAAATATTAAACACAAAGAAAGACACAGCTTGGCCTCAATATTTGCTATAGTCTGCCAAATATCCGTTAAATTTGGTTGATTGGTAATAAGCAAATTTAAATTATTATCTTTTTTGCGAACATTTTGTGTTGCATTACTCTCTCTTTTAATCATGCGGAATAAAAATAACAATATAATGATAAAAAAATATTCAAATACTCTTTACGAAACCGCGGTAAGAAATTTATAACGAGGAAGCAATAGTTTGTGCGTTTCTAATTGTGGCGCCTATTCAAAATGGCCGACTTGGCAGCAACGTTGCCACGTGTCGTACCGCGCTTTATTGTTTTACGCGAACCACCTAAGAATTCCTACTGTATTACAAGAATATTTCAATAACGAAGCAGACAAAACGCTTCACTCTTCGTTGAAATTATTCATAAAAATGTCAAGAATGTTCTTCGCTTATTTGTATTCAATTCTTATCATTTTTATTATGTAGCGAAAGTCGTATCAGACTTATCGTATAGCTGTTGCTATGTCGCCTGTGTATAAAAGCCTAACTTCAATAATTAATTACTCAATAATCATGCAGACGAATGACTTGAAATGTTGCCTGGAGTCGTAACATCTGTTAGAAAATATCCTCAATAAATTTCAGCAAATTCATAGCATCACGCGATGGCTGAGCAACCTCCTTAACGAGTCTGCATTCGGGATTAAAAAAAGAAGTCGATTTTCAATTTTTTTTAATGACAGTATCGGGATGATACGGCTGGGATTTTACACACAATTGATACATTGCCCGATTTGAGTTTTTTTATTGTAGAATATTGATAAACAATGAAGTTATTATTATTATTCAAAGAAAGTGCCGCCGTTGCGGCATGGCAAATTGGTGTACATGGTTCTGGCAACTAGAGTGATCACAAATGGAAAATAAAAAATCTACTTTCAGTATAAAAATAAAACTTTCGTATGACCGAATACTTTTTTGAAATTTTGGAAATTACGAAAAGGCAATCTGTAGAAGAAAAAGGTCGATTATCGATTAAAAAAATAACTTGTAATAATTGTTGTTGACAGATGAATAAACATGTAAATCATCCTGATCTACGATAGAAAATGTTATAGACTATATACAAATTAAAGTTATGACCCGAGACTAGGAAATGATGCAACAAAAGATTGTAATTTTGAAATTTCAAGCTCATGCAGACTTTTTAATCCATTCTGTTAATCCGTCCTACTTATTAATCCGTGAATCGTACTACCCACAAGTGTGCGACAAGTCTTGAAAACATGAAAACCGATATTGATTTTCTCATTCGGGTTTGTTTTTAGCCACGGTCTGTATACTAAAAAAAATCTCGAAAAAATCCATCTCTAATCTTTCTTTCATGAAACCAATAACAAAAATACGCAACTAGCACGTTGCTCCTTTATCTTTTAATTTGGCCACCAAAGCAACAGCCTCTATGAGCAATCTCAGTTTTTCAAATCAGTCACTTTTCGACATTTTCATACATTCGGAGTACACTTCCACTAGCATCTGGGCTAAAAAATATGTTCACCAAAGCAGAGCTACCTCTGTGAAGAACCCGAACCAGCCGTAATCTGAAATAAAAAACAACAAAATGTACTATTCGCATAATAATAAAACTTTCGTAGGACCGAATACTCCCACGTAGAAATTTCAATAGGGTCCGATTCGGGACGCTTTCAGGTTGCCTGACTGCTTTGGTAGGGCACTTATAAGGGAATCCGATAGCGCTCTGATAGAAAGTGTAACGTTCTGTCACATATGCACCTTATCTGGCTGCTTGATCAGGCCGTTATCCGGTTGCCTGTTCAGGCGTTTATAATGCTGCCTGATCAGGTCCTTATAATACTTCTTTACGTAGCCAGTACACATTACTAGCCCGATGTTTCTAGTCGGGCTTTTTCGAAGTTCGGAAAATGACGAAAAAGCAATCTGTAGAAGAAAAAGCTTGATTTTCGACTAAAAAACTACTTTAATCATTTGTTAGTAACAAATGAATAAACATATAAAAAAATCATTCAGCCGTACAATAGAAAATGTTATAAACTCTGCTCTATCCGAATTTGAATCGAATCGGACGAATACATTTTGAGGTAAGGCTTACACCGTTTCATGAATTATAGTTTTGAGAAAAACGCAAACGAAAAAAAGGGTTCGCAGCGGTTCGCCGTAGTGCAGCGCGCGATCAGACCCTTCACGAAAATTTTCATAACTTCGTCAATTACCGAAATTCTCACAATATCTTTGTTGCAAATTAAAGTTAAGTCCCCAAGCTATAAAACTATGAAATAAAAAAATTCGTATTCTTGAATTGTCAAGCTTATGCAGACACTTTAAGACAAAGTGATAAACGATGCGGCTGATAAAGAAATTCATGACAAGTTTTCGAAGTTTTCCTCAAAAACGGCTGGACCGAGGAACTTGAAATTTTCACCGTCGATGTGCGATTACCAGAGAAAGAGCCTATACGTCCCCGATATTCGTGGCTTTGAAAATCATGACAGATCAATTTATCGCAGGAACCTGTAACGGAAAAAGTTTAGGAAATAACGTTTCGGTTGAGCTAATCGCAAATCGAAGAGAAAGTCGACCTAGCCATCATAGAAACCCACATTTTAACACCCGTACCCCTGCATTATGTCGAAAAATAACTGACAAATGTTCTGAGTAATATCCTGTAGGTAATTGTTGATAATTGTGACAAAATGCGTTTCATTGGGAGGCATAGAAGGAGTTTCGTACCAAGATGACGCACGACGTCAAATTTCTCAGTGTGTCCCAATCGTTTTAAACGCTTCTTCCTCCCTTCATTCGAAAGTGATATATTTTCCCCCAGACGCTACAGCAGACGCCTTTTGTGTTCAGAGAAGATTTACCTGCTTGCGCGAGGAATCCTTTCCATAAACTTGTGTGTATTTCCTCCCTTAATGTACGATTATCTAGGAAATATTCAAAATCGACACTAGTAGATGGATGGTCGGTGTTCGACTTCTGCGATACTTTTGTGTAGATACTTTCGTGAAAGTCTGTGCAAAATATGAGGGCGTCTGTGCCAGTTCGGGTTTTCCACAGTTTCCCCGTACCCTCGACAATTGATAGCTGGGGATGCGACGGAAAGTTAGGTTAGATAAGCAAAGTCCGGATAGGTAGTCATCACTCGCTAAAAGTTTCCTAAAGCTTTCCTAAAGTTATCACTCGCTAAAACGCCTAAAATGGTTCAATTGGGAAGCTAATATGTAAAACCCCCACAAGGGTATACGTTGAAACTCAGGAAATAAAATACATAGAGAAAATATTTCACGATATAACAGCACAATGTGATGATACGATAAGGCTATTGGTAAACGAGCAATCTATCCATTAGGTTGCTTATGTATGAACAATTTTTGAAGTATTGTTCGGGTTTGTTTAAGTTATTCTTAAACGCTCTAATTCGTAAAATTATTGTAATATTTCTCACAAATATCACATCCGAACCACGTTTCGGTTTATCCGAACGCTCAATTATCCGAATGTTGGCATCCGAATCACGCGAAATGTACATTGTGACGCAAAATATACCGCTCGGAATAGACGTTGTTGTCTTGCAAGAACCGCGCAGTTCCGAGCGCGTTTTTCAGCCTCCAGTCTTAATCCGATTGCACACGGGAATTTTTCACACTGGCAATTGTTCCTTGCAGCGGGCACAGACAAATGCGAATTGTTGCAAGGTGTTTATATCCTGTTTATTCCGTGTATAGTTCGTATGTGTCAGTACTTCAAGTCCTAGTCCATCGATTCCTAAGCATTACTCGAGTCAAAATGTATAGCTTCCTCTGAACACTCGCAGAACCCATTTCTTTTTTAATGCACAAGCCACCAGCCTCCGTTGAGCCTGACAAATCCCATTTATCGAATTTCGTGCAATGAAGGGGCCTCCATTTTGTCCAGTCTAGCCTCTGTTAGTCCTCCCAAACCTTCTTTCGACCCCCAGTTTCGGTGAAACGTCTAGAACACAAGCCTCATTAACGTGCTTTCGATTTCAAGTCCATCGCCTTGATCCCACCTAGCCTGCTTCTAGCCCAAATTCGATATCTCCTCCATCAACACTCCATTGTGGCCTGATCGGTAACCCATTCGATGACGAAATAAATACGTTTCCGCTGAATGGAGGGTCCAGAGGGTCTACAGTGCCCGTACAGTAGGCTGAATGGAGGGTCCAGAGGGTCTATAGTGCCCGTACAGTGGGGCCGAAAGGGGGAACGGTAGGTTCTGCGGGGAGCGTTCGAAGTAGACCCACCTGGGGGTTTTGCAGGTTCAGTTGCGCTCTTCATTGACTACCTTTGAGTGACAATTTCCAGTTTCTGCCATTCCGAAGGTTCACCGGAGGCTCTAAAGTATTGATATTCCAAACATTGTGCCCTCGTTTAGGTACCCGATAATCCGCTATCGCTGATCTCAGCTCAGGGAAGGAGGTTTTTATTTTGCGAGTTGAACGCGGCTCGATAGTTTTGACTCGGGACTATGTAATTCCAAAACATGCATGACAAAGAAAAATCAGCATTATTTCTGCCGCGATAGCGAAACACGCGAATATTGATGCCTGTAAAATCGTGTTAAAACTTTCTTTAGAAGAAAAGTGTTCTAGCGATATTGCGACTACTTTATCCATTGAAAAAAGTACGGTCAATCGTATTAGGCGTAAATATAAATTAACCAATTCCTTCTGTGACAAAAGTCAAAGTGGTAGATCGCGAAAAACTACGCAATACGTTAACAAAATTATAAAAAGGACGTGATTTATAGATTGACGAAAAACTGCAGTAGTCATTTCGAGAGAATTACGTAGTGAAAATTGTGCCGACAGCAGTCGGAGTGCAGTATTCCGACGTCCGAAGGCTTCACGGATTCGAATCTCGGTTTGTGATCTTCAAAAAAATATCTTATGTTTTTCACACGCAATAGTATGTGGCCCAATACTTTTGCACACTCGTCAAATAAAAAGTGGTAGACAATGAAATATTTAAGAGTAATATCTATGTAGATACTTCGTCTGTAAACCTGGGTATTTTGTGTCCGAGCTAAAACGATTTTGATTAGGAGTTGTTTAATTTATTAAAAAAAAAAGGATATGAAAAAAATTATTTTCCTATAATTTTATGTTTCATATATTAAATTGAATGTTTCGAACACTAGTATGATTTGTATCAACATTTTTCGAATGCATTAACTGGGTGAAAAAACTACAGAGCTTCGAATACCCAGGTTTACAGACGGAAGATACCGGAAAAACGTTTACAGAAGAAGTGTTAATTGTATTCAAATATAAGTGAATACATGTTGTCGTAACTCGTTCCTTTTTCCCCCGGCGTCGTATTTCAATGCAATATGCCTGAACAATAGGATGTCCCGAAACTTTTGCACGCAACTATATATATATATATATATATATATATTTATTGGGAGTACAAATAAGTCTCCGCCGTTTTTATAAAAAATTGGGCAATTATTGTGAAAGAACGATACTTTATGTTTTATTCAAAGTATTGTCCATTACTAGCCACTCCTTTTTACCATCTTTCTGGCAGCATATGGATACCGCGTCGGACGAACGCTTCATCTTTTGAGCCTATCCACAAATCGACCCAATTTTTGATATCTTCATATGTTGTGAAGTGCTGCTCAGACAGGTCATACGTCATCGATCGAAATAAATGATCGTCAGAGGGAGCAATGTCTGGTGAATACGGCGGGTGGGGTAAAACTTCCAAATTGAGTGTTTCTAAGTAGGTTTTGACCGGCACCGCAATATGTGGACGAGCATTATCATGCAGCAGAATAATTTTGTCGTGTCTGGAGTAGTAGTGGGCGCATTTTTCCTTGAGTGCTCAGCTCAATATCATCAATTGTGTTCGGTAGAGAGCCCCAGTAATGGTTTCGTTCGGTTTGAGCAACTCATAATACACGACATCAAGCTGATCCCGTGAAATACACAACATGAGTTTTTTTCCATGAATATTCGGCTTGGTTGTCGATGTAGAAGCATGGCCAGGTGGTCCTCATGATTTCCTCTGCTTTGGGTTATCGTAGTGGATCCATTTTTCATCACCAGTGACTATACGATGCAAAAAACCCTTTCGCTTATGCCTGGCAAACAGCATTCCACATGTGCAAAATCGGCGTTCAACGTTTCTCGGCTCCAGTCCATATGGAACCCAATTTTCTTGCTTTTGAATCATTTCCAACGATTTTAAACGATGTGAAATTGCTTGTTGAGTCACTCCTAATGTAAGTGCAAGTTCTTCTTGCGTTTGGCACGAATCTCCCTCCAATAATGCTTCCAATTCCGCGTCTTCGTACACTTTCGGCCTTCCGCTACGTTCTCTGTCTTCGACGTCAAACTCACCGTTCTTAAACTTTTGAAACCACTCACGACCACTTCTTTCACTTAAAGCAGCATCACCATATGCTTCTACAAGCAATCGATGCGCCTCAGCGGCAGATTTCTTCAAATTAATGAAGTAAATCAAAAGTTTTTGCGCAAATGACGTTTATATGTATATATATATATATATACAGACACTTACCCGTATGCACGAAATTACAATTTTCAATTCCACGATTGCGGTTAGCATCGGAAGTTAACGAGTAAACATCCGATGGTGAAAAAAATTGATTGTTACAGAGCACGAATGACGATTAACAATATCTCGCCGAGTAATAATACTTTGGTCGTTTTTTTTAATTATAGTTTTTATTTGATTTCAGCTTAAAATTGATTTTTAGTTTGTTCATAATGGAGTATAGTTAAATAGAAAGTGGAGATTTTTGCAAACAATGAACTCCATTGAAATGCTTTTCTGAGTACAACGTGACGACGTGCGTCGCTGCTTATATCTACAAATCATGCCAAGCGCAAATAGATACCAATGTCATGTCACAATTAGCAATGATAATTAGGTGTACAAATAATTTGTCGGCCTTTTTTCATGAAAATAATGATATATTTACCTAAAAACAAGATACATTTTAATCGGGAAAGTAATCTTCGGTTGCTTCCACACGTTTTTCCATCTATCAGGCAGGATGCAAATTTCTTTGCGGTAAAAGGTTGGTCGCTTTGAGACGATGGAGTCGGTAATGGAAATTTTCTACTTGATCGAACGTTTTTAAGTGGCTGTCAGCCAAATGATGTTGGAGCGATCGGAACAAGTGAAAATCCGATGGAGCCAAGTCTGGCGAATACGCAGGGTGTGGGAAAACTTTTCAGCCCAACGAATTTAAAGCGTTTCCGGTCGTCTTTTTCTGTGGTCTGGCATTGTCATGCAGCAATATGACCGGCCTAGGTACTTTGCCTGCGTAAGGCCGTTTGCGCTCCATTTCGTTACTTAAACGCTGCAGTTGGTGTTTACAACCCTCAGCCGTTATGGTCTCACCAGGTGTTGACCAGCTCAAAGTACAGAACACCCTTGAAGTCTCACCATACCCGTGCAGAAATTTCTTAGGCATACCTAAGTTCCGATCGGCTCCCGATCGGGATATAATACGAATTCTCCAGAAGGGGTATCCCCATCGGAATCCAGATAGCGCCCGCTACGTAGCACAAGGCGGAGACGTGGTGGCAAGAATTTGGAATACGTATTTCAAATACGTATTAAATACATTTTTCTTAGCAAATTAAATACATATTTTCTTAGTTCCAACGATCTCCTTTTAATTTAAATATAATTACTTAGAATAAATAACCGATATCACTTTTCACCAAGAAATATAAGTCTTTCACGGTCAATATATTGTTTTTTCGATTTTTTTTATTAAATGTAAAGAATTTTGTTCGAAATTCTGTTATTAAAATATATAAGTTTTGATAGTATACTGTAGCACCAATTTTTACCTGATCTTTTTCAGACCCTTGAATAAATGATTTCAGAAAACGTTCAGAAAACGTCTCCAGCTGATACGGATCGGTATTTCCTGGTGATTTTTATATCCTTCCCTGGTATCCGATTCGATATCAAACTAGATCTTGTTCTAGAAGTTCAGGATTCTAGCCAGGATCCTACGCAATGTTTCTATTTGGATTCTGACTAGAGTCCTTAATAATTCCGGATTAGGATCCTGGCTGGAATCCGATTTGCGAGCATTACATTTTACTCCCAGATCCCATCCGTTATCTGACGGGATGCCGATTGAGAAACCAGGATCCTCGTCCGAATCGGACTATATCCATGACAATATTTTTACACGGGTATGCACAGAAGGAGTTTCGCAAGCGTGAATATTGGGTTTAGCGGTCGATCTGGATAGTTCACCCGGGTTAATGCACGATTTACGTTTTCTTGGATTGTCATACAACACCCACCTTTCATCGTCAGTCACTATTTTGTGCAAAAAGTCTTTCCTTTTGAAGGGAGACAACAAGGACAAAGCTGAGTCGCATCACCTCGCTTTGTTGCTTTCCGAAAGCACGTGCGGAACTCAGTGGCCATCCTATTAAATTTTGCTGAACTTTTGAAAACGACTGTAAATGTCTTGTTGGATGACGCCTAATGTAGTAGCAAGCTCCGATTGCATTTAGCAAGCTTATTCGTCCAGCAACTGCTCCAAATCCTCGTCTTCAAGTTTTTTTTTTTTTGGTCACCTGCTCTTTTGCTATCTTCGAGGTCGAAATTTCCACTCCGAAACCTTTGAAACTACTTTTTCGTGGCACTGATGGATACGGCATCTTTCCCGATGCCTGATAAATCATCTCCTTAGCCTCGGCAGATTTTTTTGTTCTCAATTCGAGCGTCAAAAGTATACAGTGCGCAATATGCGCGTTACTGTAACTAATTTTGCTCACTGTGCTCACGATTTATATATTAAGGTTATGTTAAACTGTTGGTCGAGAAAAATAATCTACTATTAATAAGTCTAATAGTCTACTACTTCTAACGTTCGTGTCGAGTAAAGTCACGTGAATAATATCGTATTTTCACTAGGTGAAAAGAACCGTAATACGGTAAGCTGCTGACTTTTGTCATTTTCACCGAAACCGAGAACCATAATAGCTCCCCAGAGGCCCAATAGGCGACCGTGCTGCAAGTCCGTGTGCGATGCGTGTATATGTGTACACGTTCACTTTGCGAGATCGCTGCCAGTCGGAAAACTGATGCACTCGATTTTCAGGATTATTGATAATATTTTGAGCTTCATTGATATAATTTGGCTAGTTTTATGTAAAAAAAAGCTTTAAACCCCAATTTCTCCGTCATTTATCCTCAAAATGTGTTTTTCTACTGTCGAAAGCCTAAGGGTTTTGAAATGTGCATAAATTCGGTGCATCAATTAATAATTCACAATTCATCCTATGATAACTACTAATCTGTAAAAAAATTTCAAAATTTAACAATAATGCATGCACGCAATAAATTTCGTGTAAATTGATTTAATCTGTTGGTCGAAATAAGGGTTCCCAATTTCGAAGTGGTCGAAGCGTGTGATACATTGCCTTAAGGTAGTAGTGTCGACAAGGCGTTTTTCTATGGATATTTTTTTTTATTTTGAGGACTCATTCGGGACATTATTAAATGATTACCTGCAAAATTTCAAAAGGATTCACCGTTCCGTTTTCGAGATATTGGCAATAAAAGATTTTATGGTTTTACACGTGTTCTTATGAGGAGCAGTGGAAAATTTCACATTTCACGCAATAACGTCGACACTTTTCTATAGATTTTTTTAAATTTTCAATTACAGAGAAACATATGACGAAATGGGTAAAGAAAAAGCATGAATTTTGACCGTCTAGTTTCAGAGATATAGCGATTCAAATTAAGCAATGTTTAGCGACGCTAGCGCCACGAAGCGACTGGAGCAGACTAGAACTAAATTACATTAGTGTGTGCATATCCGTATATGCAGAGTATCTACGTATTAGTAGCCGAAATGGATAGTCTGATACAAAAGTGAGGGTTAGATAAACATTACATTAGGCGTTTTTATAATTACTTTATAAGTTTTTGCATTCCGATAAGATGCACAACCTACATTATAAGGATATTTCGCAATATTTCGAAGCTTTCATCGATTGAGCGGAGAATAAACTTTTCAACGTGACTGTGGCGAGACTATTACCTTTATAATATCCCATTGATTTTTCATGGTGTTGACGTTTGCATCTTTGGAAAGCAACTGAAATCCTTTTCCTCTATACTTTATTGTCCATCACTTTTCAAGATCTTTTTTGGCACAATTTGATTGTTGACCCCCACCGCGGTTCCTCAAAAACCATTCCAATCCTTTGCGTATCCTGATCACGCCAAGAAAAACCACGCGGTTGAAAAAAAACCGGACTTCTCTTGCATTCGAACGATGCAAACTTCAACGTCATGAACCTCCACCCTTATGCATCCGCATCCATTTACCCTACTAATGTTTCTCGATTTTTGCAATTGAAAAAAAAAACAGGAGCCTGCACAGCAGGACAGACTTGCCAGACTGAGGCACCGACTGGATCAGCAGCAGAGCAAACTCAATCGTCTGCGACAGCTGAGGTCGCAAACTGATCAATCGAGGGCCAACAATGCCACCTTGAGTAAGTAATACACATACACTAGCTAGTAATACACACATATATAGCTAGCGCTTAGATAATCAAATTGCACGATGTTTGTCGTCGAGACCACAAGTAACGCATTTGCAACTCTGCCAAACGTGCGGGGGCGTCTTTTTAGGCGCAGGGGTACACAAGCAGGAGAACGACATGTATAATGTATATGTAGTTCCATTCGACACTTCCGGAAATTCAATATCCTGAGGTGTACCACGCGATTGGGAGGCGCATTTCCGTCATTTGCGTATATCTATACGCTCAATAAGATTTTGAATAGGGTCTGCCAGATTTCCATCTGGGATAGAAGAAAAAGGAAAACGTATCGCGAGAGGGAAGTCGAATTTATATACCAGGGAGAAAAAAGGACACCGAGCAGAACTTTTTTCCACCTCTCACTTCACTCTCTCTCTCCCCCTATCTCTATGGACATACTTCACGAGATTCGATTCGATATCCTACTGTGAGCGCTTGAAAAACGAATCTATTGACGGTTCGCATTTCGTTTTGTGAGTCGAGCCGATATCAATACTGGTATCTCTTCTTGTTCGCACGACGCGTTTCTTTTTCCCTTCAATCTCGCGCTGCACCATTCAACTCTTTTGACAGCATGCAAAAACGCGTTCGTAGATGGATAATGCGGAGACTGTTTTTTTTCCACGTCGTCACATTTCGTCAGCGATACGAGTTACAGTGAACCGATGAAAAGCAGTTTTCCATTACATGAACTTTTTATCCGCACAACAGTCCGCACGAATTCAGTCACAGTGTACAATCGCGCGTATGCTTCGCCAAATAGATAAATATCCGATTTCAAGAAATTAATTCAACGCGCCAATCGTATAGTACGCCTATCACATTAGTTGGCGAGACTCGAGAGAATCGATAGCTCGAATCATAGAGCGCCGCAAGACCCGGAGAGCTCTTGATTATCGATTCAATCTTCCCTCGCAAATATTTGCCGAGACCTTAACGAGCGGCCAGTCAGACAGAGGTGAACGTCGCCAGAGGAAATTGCAAGAGGTTTCACATGCATACAATATACAGGGAGGCCCGAAAAGTGACGTTCCTAAGGAAAATCTAGATGCGTTTTATCAATACCTATTCGAATCAGCCATATGTACGCTTTACGATCTTTTTTAGTTTTCGACAAAAAAAAACATTTTTTTATTTCTCTATTTTGTGCATGTACGAGGGTCATTCAACTATAAACCGGAATTTTCATTTGACTGACGTAGTGACGTAAGCAGCGCAGCGCGCCGGTGAATCGGTGGCGGGAGAATGGAGAGAGGGTAGCCACCTACATAGCCCTCACACTCACGTTCGCTATTTCAGGATCGTTATGAGTGAACAGTAAGTACGAGCGTCTGTTGCGCAACGCGTTATTATTCGTTTTCTCACCAACGAATATGTGAAATCGAGTGAAATTTTGAAAAGACTCCAAGCACAGTTCGGTGATGCTACTCTGAGTAAAACCCAAATGGGCCCAGGAGTTTCGAAATGGTCGTGATAAAGTGGAAAATCAAAGCCATAAAGGGCTGTCAGCCGTCAAAAGGTTTGGCTACTATACGTTCGCGTCTCGGAAGGTGCACTGCTGATTGCCTACTTACATGATCGAAGAACGGTGAATGCGGCCTACTACTGCCAGCTGCTGGATCGCGCAAAGGCTACTTAGCGCAATAAATTCGCGATGTCCTCCGTCTGCACGACAACGCGCGGCCGCATACAGCAGCTCTAACTCGTGATAAATTCACTAAATTACACTGGCAACCTCTTGAACACCCACCTTACAGTCCAGACTCGTCCCCATGCGACTACCATATGTTTGGTCCACTGAAGGAGGCATTAAGAGGGGAAAGACTTGAAGACGACGCTGCGGTCGAACAGTACGTGCGCAATTGGCCACTGGGGCAGCCATCTCCCTCCATGAAGGGGTCAAAAAGCTTCCTATTCGATGGAGAAAATGTATTTCTGTTGAAGGAAACTATGTAGAAAAGTAAGGCACTCTATATGTATTTTTATAAAAAACCAATAAACTTGTGTTAAAAAATTCCGCTTTATATTTGAATGACCCTCGTACTTTCTTCGCAATTTTTTTTTACCTGTGTTATCGTTATGAAGTAGATTGTCGAGCAATAAATAAATAACTAACTGAAAACGAACGTAAGTGCCTCGGGTTATGATTAGAAGTTAAAAAAAATAGGTTTGACAGGATCTGTCACTAAAGTTCAGATGATTAAAAGAAGTACTTATACTCCTCTAAATGAATCCCAATGACTTTTACGTCATTGGGAAACAGACCCAAACAACCTATGTTATAGCATACGTTTTTATTTTTTTCTCCGTTATTATTATTATTATTTCTCCATAGAAAGCATTTTCCTTATTGGATATTTTCTATTGGAAAACTCGAATAAAAATTAAAGAATGCTTTTTGCGGAGGAACCTAAAAAAGATCGTGAACATACATGGGGATGATTCGGGGCATTTAGATTTTCCTTTTAGACGTACCTTTCCGGGCCACCCTATATACATATATGAGACAAAAGTGCATGAGATGATCGAAAACCCGCTGCTGGAATAACTATAGCAAGAATAGAATTAAACTCCTTTCAATGGTACATAATAGTTATACGCTAGTCGCTCTCAGCGGAGAATCAAGAATGTGATGCAGAATTCGGTGTATGTATATAATATAGCAGAAAGAGAAGAGTATACATTGAATAGAAATAGCAAAGCTAAAGCTACGCTGCCAGGATAATAACTAAGACGGAGATGGAGAAACACAGCGATAAGAAGAGAGTGAGTGAGAGAGCGAGAGTTGGAAGAGGAGAAACACTAACGAGAGATGCCACAGAATCGAGATACTGAAGGCTACGTGAGGAGGTGGAGGTAGGGTAGTCGAGGGAAAAGAGAGACTGATGGGATAGCACGTGGAGCTGCAGAGCTTGAGGCAATAGAAGATAGGAATGGATACTTACATAAAATCCATAGCTACACCGTTGATGTACATTCAGTACATACTTATATATATATATATAATGTCCAATGTGCGTGGGATGTATTTTACTCCACTAGGGATGATTCCCGCTTGGAAAAACATCGACGAAGCCCTTAAAGTCAAATCTAAAAAAGCCAGCCTCGTGAACGTGACAAAACGTTTGAATTTCTGTCTCAGAGACACGCGAGGACTTTATCGTCAAGCTCCGATAACCATGGTTTCGTCTCAACGTCGTGTATTCTCCGTTGACGTTTATATACGTGTACAAAATTTGCATTACAGAGGGATTGAGATTCCGATTGTTTAACGCAAATGGCGACAGGATCGTCGGACATATATACAGTGGGTTATAAAAGTATTTGCACACCTCGTGTTTTTCGAAAAGTTTTTACAAACATTTTGTTTTTATTCGAAAAAAAAATGCTAAAGTATTTTATTTATTTTTTCGCAGGATAATTTGAAAAACACAAGGTGTGCAAATACTTTTTTACCCACTGTATATACAGGGTGAGTCACGAGAAACAGAATACCTAAATATCTCTGTTGGATTTGAAAATACGAAGTTCAGCAGTCCCTGATTTGAAGGGTGAATTGAAAAAAAAACGTTTCAAGATACAAAAAAAAAGGTTTTTATTGCTCAAAAATACACATGATACCGTTTTTTTCATGATGTTTTGAAAATGATATCGTCTAAGTGGCGGCCTTGGCGAGCAATACACATATTGAGCCTTTCAAAGAAGTTTTCGGCCACTCTTCTCAGCATATCTTGCGGAATTCCAGCGATGACGTCCTCAATCGCCTCCTTCAGAGCTTCAAGGGTTCGAGGTCGAAGTTTTTATACCTCAGCTTTGACGTATCCCCACAGAAAAAAGTCACACGGGGTCGAATCGTGGGAGCGAGGGGGCCATGGAACATCCCCCCGCAAAGAGATCAGGCGACCGGGAAAGAGCTCTTGCAAAATTTCGCGTGAACGACGGGCAGTATGGGCCCATCTTGTTGAAACCAGAAGGCTTCTGTAGCGTGTTCCTTGCCATACTCTTCCATTTTGGGGCGCAGAAGATTCCCCAACATGTCACAATAGCGAGCCGAAGTCACGGTAACGGTTAATCCTTCGAATAAAAAAATAAGGCCCAATAATGCCTATAGAGGACACAGCGCACCAAACTGTTACTTTGGGGCTGTAAAGAGGTCTTTGATGCAGTTCACGAGGGTTTTCAGATGCCCAATAACGAAAATTTTGTTTCTGTACTGTGCCACAAAGATGAAAATGTGCTTCGTCGCTAGTCCACAAAACAGCGCCGGGGAGTACAGCAGTTACGATTGCACTGCAAGCATCTCTACGTTTCACAAAGTCTTGTGGGCTCAATTCCTGTGCAAGCATCATCTTGTAGGGGTGCAGGTGACGGTCTGAGTGTAAGATTCGCCTTACAGTTCTGGACGATATGCCAAGCGCAGCGGCATGTTTCCGCGCAGATCTGGTTGGAGACTCTTCAATTGACGCTCTTACTGCCGCGATGTTTTCAGGTGTTCGCATACTTTTAGGTCGGCCAACTGGTTTTTTAGGAACTGCAGATCCTGTCGCCCTGACATTACTGATTCATTTCCGAATGGTTTTAGGATCAGGAACACTGTCATTACGATTTAACCCGAACCGGAACCGAAAAGCCCTCTGCGTAACCACAACGCTTTCCCCGTTTTTAAAGAACGTCTCCACGACAAAGCCCCGGTGCTCACCTGACCACGGCATGGTGACTACTGAGAACGGTATTGTTCCCCCGACCTAACGGCACCTGCCCCGCCCCTCTACTCGGTCTGGGGGCCCTTCAGTGATTCTTTGAAACTACGGACTGCATTCTGCCCCACCCTGTACGACATATCGGAATTTGAATGTTTTGGAAGGACGAGCATGTCTATCATAATATTTTTTTGTCATTTTTTTCCGTTTTTTTTTCAAGGTCATTCAAGTTTTTAAAATGGAACAATATATTTTTTCCCTTACACATTGTAGCCGGCATCCAAGCGAATTCAATCATGTAACATAGTATGACCTTCAAATGACCTTCAACCCAGAAATACTGACTAAATAATGAACCAACGTGTAAGAGTTTTTTCTTTATTTCTGTTAGGCTGAATGTTTCCTGTGAGCTGGGTTACATTCAAATGTATCACAATAACACAACAGAGTAACAGGTTCGGTGATGACAGAAGATTTATGAAACAGTTTCACCTATTCGTATGTACACAATCGTCTTTATCACCTTCTTATTACTCTGAATACCTTCTTGCTATCAGATTTCTGAAGTTTCTAAAATTTCTAATCTATCAGTTTATCGATGAATGTTTCACGATGCGTGGCTCGAAGGAAGGAAAGATCGACATGATTTTCATTTATGAAGGAAGGCGATAATGCTTTAGAAAAGAACTACAGAGTAGTAAATTTTGATACTACACGGTTGAACAAATGTTCAAGCGAGTTATTTTGAACATTTAGCGTAACAGATATAAATTTAAAAAACTCGTTGAATTATTATTTATTCAATATTTCTGGGTTGAAGGTCATTTGAAGGACATATGGTAGGGAGGGGTTTGTTGAGCAAAGTTTGGAATTATCGCCCTGTAATTCCTTAAAAGTCTTCCGTATAAAAATGAAACCTGCTTTGGTCAATAGGAAATTTAGCTGAGAAAAAAAGTATGTGGACGAAATTCCTGTTCTCCTTATTGTTTCACAGATAATCGCTCTCAAATGACTAAGATCATATTTGCTCGACCTGTCTTGATAGTGGGGTAAGTTGAGCATGAGTATGAGGTAAGTTGGGCAAAGTAAGAATTGCATTAAAAAATCAGACATATGCAACATGATTTGGTACAATGCAGTAATAAACCAACAGTTGCTTGTTAATAAGTTCGGTTTTGAAACATTAACATTAATTGCAATGAACTTTGAAATATTTTTTCTCATACAATGATAAAACAAAATCTTTCAATCACGTTTTTTTTAACTTTTGGGTGCCAAAATAATGAAACGTCCCGTGTTACCATCTCGTGCGCCGTACGGCAACGGGCAATGGCGTGATGTGTACCCCTCCCCCATACCTCTCTTTCCGCCATTTTATGCACCCGCGTGCAGTTCTTAGTTTTCCAGATATTTCGATTGCCCAACTTACCCTACTATCTTACATGGTTGAATTCGTTTGGATGCCGGCTACAATGTGCAAGGGGAGAAAATATGCCATCCCATTCAACCCTTCGTGGTCACCCTGGGTAGAATCGAGCCATCGATCAATTTTTAACGTAAATATATAATAGTTTTCGGCTTCGAATGGGACTGTATTTACCATCTTACCTGGAGTTTGAAGTATCCTCGTACCATAAAATTTACCCTCTTCACATGTCCGAATAAATGCCTTTTTTGGAACCCGCACTGTGCTACTATTTTTTCCCAAAAATAGCATATCTAAGGAGTATCACGTCCAAATTTTATGTAAAAATGTTGAAAATTCACGGAACTATGATTTTTTGAGCGAAAAAGTGTCTTTTTTGCGTTTTCACCTATTTATGATTTTTTTTAACATGTCGCCATTTTATTTCTTATAAATACATTTTTCGTACATCATCTAGAAAGTTCAAAGCATGTTCCGTATTTTTTTGAACCACTTCGGACGAATAGTTTAGTCACAATACTTTTTTGAAAACTGACTGGGTAGAATCAACCCAAGTATGACCACCGCGATTGAATTTGGAAGTGTGACCACGAAGGGCTAAAAAAACTTTGATGACCGAAAAAAAATATTATGCTAGCCATGTGCTTCCATACTATTCAAATTCCGATATGTGTATACTTCGTATTTTCAAATCCAACAGAGATATTCAGGTGTTCTGTTTCTCGTGACTCACCCTGTATATCAAAAGTCTTCGAAATCACCTTTTCCTCTATAAATGTGTATACACACACACACACACATATATATATATATATACTTATATAGGAAAAGGTGATTTCGAAGACGTTTGATTTCGAGGATAGTTCTGTGCCTAGAATCAAGAACTTGTCAAAAAAAAATTGAGGACCGTCTTTAAAACAGCCAGATGGGCTAATAGCCGACATTTCGTACATACAACAAGTTCGAGATATGCTTTCCGCATATATAGTTATATGTATATGTAGGAGGGTGGCTTCATCAAACAGAGTTCGCACATAGAGAAGAGGTATGAGTGGAATCGTAGAATCCACTTATTAGGCACTATGTAAATTCCATTCCTATGTGCCAGATGTTCACGAGAGCGTATATATACGTAAACACGCCGTATCGGCGAACATACAACGGTCACTGCATGCAAACGAAGAAGACGGAGGAATATTTGTGCGCACTCGAAGAGAAGCTAATAATAATTCTAATTGTTTTGTCATCGTTGTCTCTACATGAAACTTTCGCCTCGTGGACGAAAATTTGGGCGTGCAATAAATATAACCATGCTGATGCTTGCATCGTTGGAATGCAATGAGAATGGATTTTTTTTCTTCTAAATACAGAAATTTTTTTTTTGCTAATTTTACAAGAATGATTTACAATCAATTTTACGAGAAATTTACAATTAAAGTATTTCTTTTAATTTCGTTGCATTCCAACGGTGCAAACTTCGACATGAAATTTATATAATCGCTTCGAATTGGAAACCGGTTGGCCCGAAACGAAAGGGTACCAGCAACAACGCCATTCGAGAACTATTGAATATATCTTCGGAAGTTACTTTCACCTAATGATGACAAGTTAATCTGTGAATGAATGGAGCGCGACGAATACGTACAATGAATCGGGCACTTACGAACGGTCTTGGAATCCTCCAAAATACGATGAGGGGTTGAAGTTTGCATCTTTGGAATGCAGCGAAAATTCTTTTTCATTTCTTATTTTCATTAGTATCCAAAATCATATTTTGTAAATTTGCTTGTAGAATGCCTTATATACGCGATTTCGCCGATTTTCGATGGTACTTTTCTAGACGCAGTTAAAAAAAAATGACGCATATATTGACAACATTTTTTTTACAGATCATTTATGCAAATGGTTAAATATATGTTAAAAAAAAATCAGAAATATTAACAAATGGCGGAGATATAACATAATAAAGCAATGTATTTTTTTTGCGCGCGCGTTGATGGTGAAATTTCTCGGCATCGATGTGGGTGTCTGAAAAAAAATGAACATATTTATAATTGCATAATGAATGTATCTTCAGTGTGAACCAACAATATTATTTTTTAAAAATTATTATAATAAAAATTCGAAACTTAAAATTTTTTTACTCAATTTTCTGTCGGTATTTTATTTTTTATATTTTTTTGTCATTGAAATTTTTGTTTTTGTGGTTCACACGATAGGTGATGATACTAAGAATATGTTGTAAAAATTTCAAAGCGATCTGAACATTCGTTCAAGAATTAGAACTTCCACAAGGTTCAAAAAAGTGAATCGTGGAAAAACGGCTTTGAAGTTGCCGGTCGGGCACGCCGCGCGGTATCTATTATAAATGCAATCTTACCTTATTTAATAGCATCCTGGAATTTTTCAATTCTATAAAGCTTAACATATTCCTAACCGTTCAGGCTAATGGAATCAAAAATAATTAAAAAATGAACAATTTTGAAATTTTTCGCGTATATAAGGCCTTAAGGGAAAGTTACCGTCAAGAAGCATGAAAAATTCATGAACTTTGGGAGTTTTTTAAAAGTATAAATAAAATACTTTGGAAATGGGTTTCAACGTATTTAGTTCTTCTATCAATGGAGAATAAATTCCAATTTTATTTATTTAAAAAAATCAAATAAAGTCATGCACGGCGTGTTTTATCTGCGCGGGGCACGCCACAGCTTTGCCCGTTCATCTTAAACAAAACCGGATTAAAAAGGATGAAACTAAACTAAATTTGGGGGACCTTCGCGTTTTTTGTTTTCTGAAAATCCTCTGGATAACCAAATGACAGCCTTTTGAAAAAAAAACCCAATTTTTTTGCACGGTTTTTTTTGCTTCAACGCACGAAAAAAATAGTTCTTAATAATTTTTTTTTATTACTGATGGCTCCGTAAATTGAATTTCCTTTCAATTGCGCAAAGATTTGTGTGAACCGGTGCATCCGTTGAAGCTGTAAAGTGCCCCACGCGCTGAAAAATGCTGTTTCCAGAAAAACGCATTTCAAGTTTAACGTTTCGGCTGTAAATTCTAAAATACTTTCGATACGAAAATATCCTTTTGCCCATGTGTTCTGAACACTTTGAGGGTGCATATTATGTATTTGAAAAAAAAAATCGTATTCTTCATCGTCATGACCGGTAACCTGTCCTTAAGGATGCTGCGCAGCTATCGCGTAATGTTAAGAATTTGCTGATATATATATTGAGGATATTTTCGAACAGGTGTTAGGACTCCGTGCAAAATTTCAAATAATCCATCTGCATGATTGTTGAGCAATAAATGATTGAAGTTAGGCTCTTATACACGGGCGCCATAGCAAAAGTTATACGATAAGTCTGATACGACTTTCGCTATATAATAAAAATTATAAGAATTTAATACAAATAAGCGGAGAACATTCTTGCCATTTTTATGAATAATTTCAACGAAGAGTGAAGCGTTCTGTCTGCTTCGTTATCGAGGCATTCTTGAAATAAAACAGGAAGTCTTAGGTGGTTCGCATAAAGGAATAAAGCGCGCTACGACACGTGGCAACGTTGCTGTCAAGTCGGCCATTTTGAATAGGCGCCGCAATTAGAAACACACAAACTATTGCTTCCTCGTTATAAATTTCTTACCGCGGTTTCATTAAGAGTATTTAAATATTTTCTATCATTATTGTTCTTTTATCATTATTTTTCTTCCGTATGATTACAAGAGTGAGTAATACAACACAAAATGTTCGCAAAAAAGATAATAAAATTTCTTTAATACCAATCAAACAAATTTAACGAATGTTTGGCAGAGTACAGAAAATATTGAGGCCAAGCCGTGTCTTTCTTCGTGTTTAATATTTATCATCCATAACTCCTCTTGACAGAAGCTGCAGTGCGTGTGTTTCGACATAACCTTCAAATCAATTATGCGTCGTCCCTCGTCTGCGCATTAATTTTCTGGCTCAACTACGTTTTTTTTGTACTACTTTCCATTTTATACTTGCTTTAACTGATGATTGCACTGTTTTCCACTTTGGCGTTTTCCTCTCGATCTTTTTATTTTCGTCGAACGCAAAAACTGAATTTGCAAAAGATGTTTGACAGCTAAGCACTCATGAAGTGACGTTCATATTTGAGCTCAGTGCTACGAGTTAATGAAAACTAAATTGCCCGTTTGCTACATTTCAACTTGATTAATAACATGTTCGCGATGTAAATAAACAAAAAACGATTAATAACATTTCTAAACAGTCAATCGTATGCACACCAAATATTCATTAGCTGAAATTTGTTCATTTTACGTTACCGAAAATTTGATTATTCGGCGTTGGCAGCCGTTACAGAAGCCCGAGTTTAAGCATATGCGTCGCCGTTTTGCCGCCTGTCCCGCAAAGGCCCTGAGCAACCGCCTTAAGGTATTACTGGATGGACCGTCGGACAAAAAGTTAGTCCATAATGGGCGAATCGTGGATTTACAAGTCTAGATTATGTCGTACATGTTTAGCCTTACGAATAGCTAATTTAATAATAAATTAATACTCAGAAATGTTAATTTTCCACTTTCAATAATAATTGAAGTCGAATTCGACGATAACAGCGTGTACTCGACTGAGGTTTTGTCAGTAACTGTACGTCTGTTTCAACTGTCCAACAAGAAAATTTTTCAATTTTTAAATTTAATTAATACATTCAGATCATATTATTATCAATAATTACCCAAAAACTCGATATATATTGAGTTTTCCAATGGTGGCTATTAATTAATTTTCAAAAAAGGCGATGCTCCTCATTACTTCAATTAGTTTCTCGACAATTACTCAGTCGATTTATTTGAAACTTAGCACAAGCAATCGCTTAATACCAAATCTTGATGATATATTGGGAGTAAAAATAAGTCTGCCGTTTTTTATCAAAAATTGGGCATTTATTGTGAAAGAACGGTACTTTATGTTTTATTGAAAGTATTGTCCGTCCCTAGCCACTACTTTTTGCCATGTTTCTGGCAGCATATGGATACCACGTCGGAAGAACGCTTCATCTTTTAAGGCTATCCCCAAAACGACTCAATTTTTGGTATCTTCATATGACGTGAAGTGATGCTCAGACAGGCCGTGCCTCATCGATCGAAATAACTGATAGTCAGAGGGAACAATGCCTGGTGAATACGGCGGGTGAGGTAAAACTTCCCAATTGAGTGTTTCCAAGTAGGTTTTGACCGGCGCCGCAACATGTGGACGAGCATTATCATGCAGGAGAATAATTTTGTCATGTCTGGAGTAGTAGTGGGCCCGTTTTTCCTTGAGTGCTCGGCTCAATCTCATCGATTGTGTTCGGTAGAGAGCCCCAGTAATGGTTTCGTTCGGTTTGAACAACTCATAATACACGACACTAAGCTGATCCCACCAAATACACTACATGAGTTTTTTTCCATGAATATTCGGCTTGACTGTCGATGTTGAAGCATGGCCAGGTGGTCCCCATGATTTCCTCTTCATTGGGTTATCGTAGTGGATCCATTTTTCATCACCAGTGACTATACGATGCAAAAAACCCTTTCACTTATGCCTGGCAAGCAGCATTTCATACGTGCAAAATCGGCGTTCAACGTTTCTCGGCTTCAGTTCATATGGAACCCAATTTCCTCGTTTATGAATCATTCCCAACGATTTTAAACGATGTGAAATTGCTTTTTGCCTAAATGCCTCCAATTCCGCGTCTTCGTATACTTTCGGCCTTCCGCTACGTTCTCTGTCTTCGACGTCAAACTCACCGTTCTTAAACTTTTGAAACCACTCACGACAATTTCTCTCACTTAAAGCAGTCTCACGATATGCTTTTACAAGCAATCGATGCGCCTCAGCTGCAGATTTCTTCAAGGTAAATCAAAATTTCCCGCAAAAGACGCTTATTAGGCTCAAAACTCGATATTTTCACACGAAAAAAATTATGTGATGCTGATACCAAATCGCTAATATTTCAAGGTTATGGTGTTGCCAGATGTCCAACTTTACGATATGACGTTTTACATCTGACAATTTCAACCATAACCTCCTGGTGGGGCCATCTTTTGTCAAACGGCGGAGACTTATTTCTACTCCCAATAATATTTTCAGAATTTACGGCGATTTAATTCCATTCGTTTTGCAGCCATTAACGTCTGCAGAAGCTGTTTTCCCATAAGCGGCCGTGTTAAATTCATATGTTTATAACTACTCAATTATTTAGTGATAGATTCTAAGATAATTAACGTATTATTCTATCAAGAACTATCTTTCCTCAAATATTCAAGAATTTTTGCGATTTTTTAATATCCCTCCAGTAATACCGTGATTTCCATAGCTCAAATGTGCCAAAATAAATTTGGTAAAAAAAAAGATCATCTTCGCTGCAATCCAACTGTAAACTTCAACGTCATGAAATACGAGGGTTCCATATTTGCACCAAAATCCTTGGTATTCCTTAAAAACCTGAAATAATAGATATGGCGAAAGATCGGAGGTTCTACATTGCAAGTTGCAGGAACGAAATTGCATGCTCGAGTATAAGCGAGGCGGAGAGCAAAATTCGAGGATGAATCCCTGCGAGAGAGTGCGTGTGTATTTAGGGAGTAGGAGAGAGACGAGTATGGGGAGAAGAGAAAGCTAAGGTGAGCGAGGAAAATTATCCGGAAAATGGGGATAGAGAAACTCATTCGAGTAAAAAGATTGCATTTACTATAAAATAATAAACGTCGGAATGAAAATAAGAGAAAAGGTTGCGAATTCCACGTGCTCTTTTCCACCACGTTTCGCTCAAACTGTCGGAAAAGAAATAAATACTAAAAACAAAAATGAACTGTAGAATATACAGTTGGTTAATAAACGATAAATAGATTCGTGAACTTTTTCACCGTAATCAAGTTTCACTTCAATAACGCAATATTCTTTCATCCATTTGTCGGCTTCACAAGGGTCTTTTCTCCTTGCTTTTTTTTTCGTTTCTTGTCTTTTACCTTATTTGCATCCCCCAAATTTCTCGGCATTCTTGAGAGGTCGGCTGTGACTGATTATCGACGGCATTTCCATTATGCATGAATTTCAAGTTGAATCGTGCCTAACGCGCTGCTGGCATTTCGTTATCGACTTTTTCCAGTATTTTTTCATTCACTGACCTATTTTTATTTCCTCGTCGTTGAATAACTTTCATTGTTTATTTATTGTTTAAATACGAAATAATTGTTAAGGAACCATTCCAGTGTGACTGACTTGAAAATTGGTGATTTTCATGATTTTTTTTTTAATAATAAAATTCGATAATCAGTCCGATTTTTTTTTCGTTTATTCAAATGGCTTATGTTGTATATGAAAATATTTTTCAATGCTTTTATTTTATTTTTTATATAATTTTTTTGGCCACTGCAAAACGATGCCAAAAAAAATAGTGTCTGACGGTGGAAAGTCCTACTCTTCCAAAAATTGTCTGAAAGAAAAAAATCAAAAAGATTATTAATCAGTATGAAAAACTGTAGAGACGTACGGAGGATTTTTTTTCGATGAAAATTAACAAAATCGTGGATACTTCAAAATTGAGTGTGAAATTGGGCCGTTTTCAACAGTTTGTCATTAAAAAGAATGTAAAATTTTCAAATTAAGGCGGGGAACCACTTTAGGAGACCGAAAATTAGATGATTTTTCGATTTTTTTTTGTTGTGAAAAAAAAACGGAACTTTCCGCAACTCTGATAATAATTTATTCATATTTTCATACATCTCTGGTAATTTTTTCAAGTTATTTCATGCATTAATTAAGGTGTAATCTGCTGTGTTCCTTGGCGTGTCCTCATCGTCGTTGTCGATTTACGGGAACTGCGCAGCTCGCAATTCTCATCTGAAATAGTCCAACAATTTTTATACATTCTTGAGATGTTTTTTAAGATCATGAACTTCAATTTTGAAAAAAAAATCGAGAATTGAATGTTGGACCGTGTTTGAAAAAAAAACGATCGATTTTTAGCATTTTTTCCCGGCATTTTGCAACAATAAATATATTTTAAATAATCTAATCTTTCCAACTTTAGGTTCATGTTTTAATAAATTATGTTATGTAAACGTGTTCCAAATTTGAAGATGATCCATCAATTAGTTTTTGAGTTATGATTCCCGCAAATTGAAAAAATGTCGTTTCGAGAAAAACACGTTTAAAGTTTCACAAACGAAAAACTCAAAGTCAAATGTGTTTAATCAAATGATAAAGTGTCTTACGTTTTTTTCGCAGTTTTTCGTAAAAAAAAAAGGGTAAAAATCAAAATTTTAAAACCATCGAGGGTCATCTCGTTGCGAATCATGTTTACAATATGTGGTTCAAATTTCAAAAGAATCGATTTATTAGTTTTAGAGATACGATGGAGCTAGATTTTGAAAACGTTGTTTCGAGAAAAACGCGTTTGAAGTTTATACTATGAAAAACTCTTACCTAAACTCAATCGGCAATTCCTGCACCGTACAAAATCCCTTCTGATTGCTCATCATCGTCGATTTCTTCAAGTCTTGCTTGCTTTCGTTTGGTTCTGGTCTCTTTTGAGCACTCAGAACTGCGGCGGTTTGCAGAGCGAACACGCTCGTCATCGCGATTGTCGGCGAATCCGATGGCGATTGGGCCGAGTTTGACGCCCATTATTTCCATTATTTTAAGCACTGGACGAAATCCTTCATTAAAGACACACGCGGAAACTTTGCAGGCAATGTCTACGATTTTTTTGCCGTTGAGCATGTGTTTAGGTGCCATATTCCATACGCAGTTGCGTTAAAACGTTCATTATTGTTTTGCGTATGGCCACCTAAACACCTTTCGAGCAGTTCTGTTTTGGTGAGATCCTCGTACATAGGTTTTAAAACTTCCTGTACTTCCTCAGAAAGAGCAGGAGGATGTTTGTGGCCGATGGGTCGGCCGAGCGCGCTATACGCTCAGGTAGACGAAATGAGGTCCTGACGTTCAGGTAAAAAAAAAATACTTAGAGAGCTCGGATTTTCATAAAATTTTGACACAATATTTCTGAATGTATGTACTTTCGAAAACAGTAAAAAAAAATCGATTTTTTGAAATTTTCAAAGTGGACTGACCCCTTAATCAATTAAATTTTCAATCAGTTCATTAATTGGCTCGAAAAGTAATTGCAATTAACATTAATTGCAATTAACTATTAATTGTATGTTGCAATTAATTTATTTGGATTAATCTATGTTAATTGCAACTCGCAATTAAAACAATTGTAATTAACTTCTTTAATTGTTCTAAAAAACAATTAAAACTAATAATTAACCTATTTCACTTTACAGATATCAGATACGACGTGTTTGTTTGGATTTTTTAAGCTTACGCGGCGCACAGTGTTCCCGCCTCTCGCTCCCATATATTTGTTCTGATGCCACCCCGCGCCCTATACAATTATTAGTTTTAATTGTTAGTTTTTAATCAAATACACCAAAAAGATTGAAAATTGATTAGTTTCTAATTGTTAATCGTGAGTTTTCATAATTACAATTAATTCATTGTTAATTGTTATAGTCGTGATTAATAATTAATTAATGGTTAATCTTTAGTTACCCGAGCAATTAAATTTTGCCCAACACTGCCGAGACCCTTATAAACGGCCATAACTCGGTTAATTTTTCGAATTCTTTAATGGCCCAAAAACGACAAAATTCGGATGAAATTATACTTTCAAGAAATACAATTAAAAAATGATTTTGTTTCGACCCATTACACTAGACAACGGCCTCAAAGAATGTGGCAAAATTTGAGACGGATAGCTTGAAAACACTTCGTTTAAAATCGTCCACAGTTTTAAAAAACGACGTTTCGAGAAAAATGTCCCAATTTTTAGATAATGCAAAAAAAAAGATTTTCAAAAAATGTTACACTGGAAAAGTCCCTTAATACAATAATAATGGTAATAACAATAATGTACGCAAGGTAACGAATCAGCCGAGTTTTTGCCACTTCGCATATCCTTGCACTCCGTACAGG
Organism: Ophion ventricosus; assembly: GCA_963932345.1. Lineage (NCBI taxonomy): Eukaryota > Metazoa > Arthropoda > Insecta > Hymenoptera > Ichneumonidae > Ophion > Ophion ventricosus. Next base: position 20,226,387 of record OZ010714.1, read on the forward strand.
CAAGATTTTTTTCACCTTTTTGTGACCTACTCACAAAAAAAAAGTCATTTTTATTGCTTCGTCTTTCGCATTTCCTTTATTCTCTGCCTTCGCTCCGTATTCTTAAACGTCCGCCCGCGGACTCAGGGGCATTATCGAGATATCCTCAACCGTATGATTCTCACGTTTATGGCGCAACGGGGGCACGGAATCCTAGAGAATTTCATTGCCGATCGTGTCGGGCGTGCAATTTACTCGGCACGCGTCCAATTATCGGCTAAATCGGCTCGATTTTAATGGAAGACAGCATAGTTAGACACGCGGAGCAACGATCGTCGCCGGGACAATGTCCATATTTTTATAATATTCAAGTTCGAAGAGATGGAATACAATAAAAATGTTTTTCACGAACGGCCGATTTTTTTCTCGATAAACGCTACATTAATTGCTCCAAGTTTTTTCCGATTCGCATCAGAAATCTGCATTAAAAGCTTTTGGATAACTATAAGAAGTAGATTTGAAAAATAATGAAAATGGTTGAATTCCGACGAGGCAGACTTAAACTATTGCTGGATGGACCGTCGGGCAAAAAGTTAGTCCAACATGGGTGAATCGTGGATTTAGAAGTCTAGATTTAGAAGTCATGTCGTACATGTTTAGCCTTACAAGTAGCCAATTTAATAATAAATGAACACTTAGCAATGTTAATTTTCCACTTTTAATAATAATTGAAGTCATATTCGACGTGTGCTTGACTGAGGTTTTATCAGTGACTGTACATCTGTTTCAACTGTCCAGCAAAACAATTTCTCAATTTTTAAATTTAATTAATACGTTCAGATCATCTTATTATTATCAATAATTACCCGAGGACTCAATATATATTGAGCTTTCCAATGGTTGCTATTAATTCATCGTTAAAAAAGGCGATACTTCTCATTACTTTAATTAATTTATCGAAAATTACTCAGGCGATTTATTTGAAACTTAACATAATGAATCGCTGGATCCTAAATTTTAATGATATAATATTTTCAGAATTTACGGTGATTTAGTTTCGTTTTGCAACCATTAATGTGTGCAAAAGCTGTTTTTCCCTAAGCGACCGTGTTAAATTCATATGTTTATAACTACTAAATTATTTCGTGAATATTTCTAAAATAATTCATGTATTATTATTCTATCAAGAACTATCCTCCAATTTTCCTCAAGTTTTCAAGAATGTTAGCATTTTTTAATATCCAGTAATACCTTAAGGACGCTATACATTCTATTCCGTCTAAATCATTTTACAAGGTGGCCTCTTTCGTCGCCAAGGGAAAATTTCGATTCGATGTAGCAGTTTTACTTTACGTATTTTTCCGAAGCGTTCTTTCCTATTTCCAGTATTCCTTCGTGTGCCCTTGTCGGTTTTCACGATCCCGTTCCTTTTACTTTTACCACACACCTTTCTCACCGCACTATTTCCAGTTCCCACGAGATGTTAGATACAACCACTTTTTTCTAATGCACCACTTTATGGCGTTTACACAAGGGCACCGGGAAACTCCGAAAAATTCGTGCCGATAAAGGCGACGTTAGACTGTAAGAATCGAGAAACGCCATGCACCATGAATAGCAGACTTCCAAAAATCTATAAATGGCTATCCATTTCTGGCTTATGAGAATGGGCAACCCAGGAATGTTATAAAGGATGTCTCAAAATGACCTGACATTTTTATTTATTAATAAATCGTATTATTTATTTGAAAAGTACGAATATTTTGATTTTAATATAAGGTACAAACATGGGGGTTATGTGTAGAACACAATATCCGATAAATAGCCGCCTCGTCTCTATTTGCAAACGTTCACTCTTTTGATGAAATTTTCAATAACATTCTGGCGTAATTGCGGATTAATTTGATTAATGGTGCGTCCAATTGCTTCCTTGAGCACCGTAATGGTCTGTGGATCATTGACATACACTTTTCCTTTCCGAAAACCCCAAAGGAAGAAGTGCAATGGCGTCAAGGCGGGATCCTGAATTAGCCGGTTCGAAAAATCGATATTTTGAGGAATTTTTTTCGGGTAAAAAAAAAGCAAGTTCAGCGAAATTTTCAGATTATTTTATTACATGTCTGAACATAAGAAAACAATTTTTTTTAAAGAAAAATATCAGGAGGCAACCGATTTTTATGCACATTCGTGCCACTGCTGTTTCCATGCGGCGTGACAAATGGAGCTCGTAATTTTCATCTGAAACAAAAAAACCAAAAACCATTTTAATTGTGACATATTTTTCTTCTATATGAACTAAAAAAACGATTTTTTTTTTGAAATTTGAATGATCTTTCGGGTTTGAAGTAGAAAATGTGCTTTTTGTGAAAAAAAAAATTATTTCAACTTGCTAAAAAAATTGTTAAGAATTTTTTTTTCGACAATGTTTTTAGTTCAAATAGAAAAGAAAACGATACTGAAGCGAACAAGCTTTGGTTTGTTTCGATTGGACTTCTAGTTTTTTTGTAATCAGTTACGCCAAATTAGAAAAATCGTAAAAACGAAAACTCGAGAAAACGGGCGCCCTAACTGCCCGAGCGCCCGTATACCTGCTCGACACTCCACTACGTTCAGTGCTGTATCTTTGGAAATATTTCGAATTGGGCTATAAAACTTTGTCTAGACATTCTTAGATACATCAGGAATAGATTTAAACAATAAAAAAAAAATCGATTTTTTGGACCTTCTAATTCAGGATCCGGCCTTAAATCGCACGATCTTCGTGCGCCAATTTACATCTCCGCGGCGTGAGATAACACGAATATGAAATTTCGACTGCAATAACTGCATTTTTTCACATTTCATTTTCCCAATTTCTATGCGTTGCTCGATCGTGTAATTTTCCATGACTAAACCTCAATACTTCCTGATGCCAGTTGTCAAAGTTTATTACTCTATGTTCGCCACAAAAAAAAATGGCGCGCAATTGAAAATGTTCGATCATTTTGAGATACTCTTTATTTACGAATTGTCTGCATATGGGAAATTGCAGAACATTAACGCCTAAACTATGATTTTGCTATTACCAGATGGCCATTATATCATCTTCAAATTCAATGAGAAATATTCGTCGGACAAAGGTCCGGAAATTTCGTTAAGTTGAGTGTTTGTTTTCAACGATTTCTAACTTATTTGTCAGTATAACACGATGACGTTGTAGTTTGCATCGTTGGTACCCAATGATTATTTTCCCTCGTTTTTCATTTCTTTATATGTATCGTTATTGATAGCCTTTTTTTGCAATTTGAGGTCTTAAATCTCCAATGAGAATACGCAAAACCGTTTGAGCGATTTTCACAGCCTAAATCGACCACGAAAATTTGAGCATTTCAAAAAAATTCCTTTTTCATTGAATTCCAACGATGCAAACTTCAACGCCGTATAACACGTTACTCTTGTCATATTGATAATGTTACTCTTATTGTATTGAAAATTTTACTATCGTTATATCGACAACCTTATTTTTTTTTTTTTTATATTGACAACGTTACTTTTGTTACATTGACAATGTTACTCTTGTTGTATTGAAAATTGTACTCTCGTTACATCGACAACGTTAGTTTTTTTTATATTGACAACGTTACTTTTGTTACATTGACAATGTTACTCTTGTTATATTTGAGATTGTTACTATTGTTATATTCACTTAGTTACTCTTGTTATATTGACAATGGTACTCGTGTTATATTGACAATGTTACTCTTGTTATATTGACAATGTTACTCTTGTTATATTGTCAATGTTACTATTGTTATATTTGGCAATGTTACTCTTCTTACATTGACAATGTTACTTATGTTGCATTGAGAATTTTACTCTTGTTATATCGACAATGTTACTCTTGTTATATTTGAGATTGTTACTCTTGCTATATTGACATTGTTACTCTTGTTATATTGACAATGTTACTCTTCTTATATTGACAATGTTACTTTTGTTGTATTGTGAATTTTACTCTTGTTATATCGGCAATGTTACTCTTGTTATATTGACAATGGTACTCGTGTTATATTGACAATGCTACTCTTGTTATATTGGCAATGTTGCTCTTGTTTTATTGACAATGTTACTCTTGTTATACTTGACAATATTACTCTTCTTATATTGACAATGTTACTTTTGTTGTATTGAGAATTTTACTCTTGTTAAAACGACAATGTGGCTCTTATTATATAGACGATTTTACTCTTGTCATATTGGCAATGTTGCTTTTGTTATATTGACAACGTTACTTTTGTTATATTGACAATGTTGCTCTTGTTATATTGACAATGTTACCCGTGCTATATCCACAATGTGGTTCTTGTTATATAAACGATATTACTCTTGATATATTGGCAATGTTGATCTTGTTATATTGACAATGTGGCTCTTATTATAATGACAAAGCTACTATTTTTACATCGACAATGTTACGCTTTTTACATTGACAAATAAATTAAACACCATTGAGAGTAACACTCTACACATTGAAAATGAATAAATATGACAGCATAATAGGCCATATCTGTGTTATGACTTTTCAAAAATATTTCATTTCCGGTATATGACGTTTCTGGAATCCGACAGCCTATCACCGGTGACTATATTTTCACAGAGCTTCGTTTTTGTTAAATGTCCGTGGTGAATTGAAGAATAGGACGAAAACGTATTCCGTATCGAATGAAAAAAAAAAAACGTGCACATCTCTAAAAAGAAAACGTAGTTATCCATGCGTTTGATACATTGAACCCGATCATTCGGGTGAATATTTTTAACATTGGGTGCATTGCTTTTTTCGCGGCAAAATCTGCTCGTTTTCACAGCAAATGTATACCAGAATTTGCAAACGAAATTCGGCATGAAGCAAGTGACAATAGCAACGCAGTGATTGTTCGATCACTCGTGTAATAACGCAACTTCATACCCATAGCCCCCATTGCGGGCTAAATCTTTTCAGCAGTTCGAATTATCCGTGCATGCTAGTTTAAACGTTTCCGTTTTCACGTATTTTGCGGTTACTCGCGCAACGAATAAATGGAGGCCCCTAATTATTGTTCAAACAAGATAAACATTTTTATACAGTGTTTAATTTATTCTTAACAAACAAGATATCTTCAAACAACATACGTCGATTTAGTAGAATACAAGAAAATTTAAGAAAATTATAACGTTAGGCGAATGGAACTCTGCTTTTTTCAAAGAAAACTCATTAATAATATCGGTGAAATCCAGCTCCCGGAGTAAATCGCTCTCTATGCTAAGCAGTGTTAAATTTGACTGGCGATTTTGTCTCATCGTCGTTTGAAGCTTATTTTTAATAATTTTCATTTTTGATAATGAGCGCTCTCCAGTGCAGTTCAACATCATTGACATCAAGTACATGCTCAAAATAATTTCAACATTGGAAAATATAACTCTGAAATTGCAATTCTCAAGTATTTGATAGTAGAACAGCTCCTTAGATTGGTCACTTTGATGATGCTTTTTTATAGATTAATTAATTACGCAATTAAAACCTACTCATATCCGAGACTAGATTCTAAGTCATCGTTGTAAGCTTTTACTAATTCCTCTGCTGCAGCGTACAAATTTGCTGCGTCCATCTCCTCTAAATTATTGAGGAATCCAAATCGTGAACGTACGGCATCGTTTGCATCCTTTATTCAGAGAATCCAATAGCTGATCGATCACTGGGATAAAACTTAACACTTAAAGTTTTTCTTTTAGTGATAGGGTAACGTCCCGCGCTTTCATATATTCAGCCTCACTCTTTCTGTTCTGGTGTGTGTTTGTATTGACTCATCAGTATTTGATATTATCAGTGCTGCATCTTCGTATTTATTAAATTCATCCCTGTCAGTCTGTATACATTCATTATCGATGCGTATGACTCTTATCAATAATTCTATTCATACATTCTATTATCGATGCACATGACTCTTATTAATGATGTATTGCAATCATGAAAATATATAGTGAAATATCATTTTCTGTTGGTCATGATTTTGAAATTCCAGTGCTTATCTTGCTTGTCCCTAAAGAGAAACAATTTTAAAGAAACAAGAAAATGTTAAAATTTCATTGTTTCTTGTTTCTAATAATTAAAATAATTATATACAATTATTTTAATTAAATTCATATATTGTAATATTTAGTATAACGTGAAAGATATACAAAAAAAAACAAATAAAAAATGGAAACTAGAAAAAAAATGTTGAACTCACACTAGCAAAAAGTTCTCAAACTTGAAAGATTATTATAGAACAGAAAAATATGTAAACAAAAAGAGAACAGTTAATTCAATTGATACTTTCAGTTCCTTCGTTCGATTTTTGACGATAAAATGAATCTACCGCAGGATAAATAGTTTCGACGCGCTAAAGCGTATATACGAGGTGTGTAAATTAAGTAATGAGACTGCCAACGTAGTGTTCGATCTGGCAACACTTGGGACGTGGGACTTGGAGGGGAGGCAGGTGAACATGCGATACGCCTTCAGTAAGAGTTTAAACTCGCTAGAGTCATTTGATTGTCCGTAGCCATTTTTTTTCGTGAAACAGTTTTTTCTAGTGTGTTTTAAAAATGAGTGACATCAATTTCGAGCAACGGTGTATTATCAGGTTTTGCTTCAGACTTGGGCACAGTGCAATGGAAACTTTTGCAAAACTTCAGCAGGCCTACGGAGACAGTATTTTGTTAAGGGCCCAGGTTTTTCGGTGGTTTAAGTCATATTTAGAAGTCAGCGAGTAGATTGAAGATAAACCACGCAGCAGAAGGGCTTCATCTTCAAGAACCGATGAAAATGTCGACAAAATCCAGGATCTTGTGCGTTCAGATTGTCGATTGACAGTCAGAATGATCGGGGAAGAGTTGAATTTGACTCACACCACCGTTCATCAGATTTTGACCAATGAATTAGGAATGAGAAACATCTGCCCAAAAATGGTTCCAAAAAAACTTTCGTAGGAACAAAAGGACATCAGGAGGGAAAGGTGCCTTGACTTTTTGGAATCGATTGAAAATGATCCCCATTTTCTGAAACGTTTTTCCTCTTCCCGAGATTGAAAAATCACCTCAAGGGACGTCATTTTGGGACACTCGAAAAAATTCAAACGGCTGCAACCGACCAGCTGGAGACTATTCCAGTATTCTAGTTTCAGCACTGATATTAAGATTGGAAGAACCGTCTCCAGCGCTGTGTGGCTTCCCAATGAAGTTATTTTGAGGAAGACAATATTGAATTGTAGTTCTCTTCGAATAATTTTTTTTTTTAAACATCAGTCTCGTTGCTTAATTTACACACCTCGTAACTACAAGACTGCCGCATCTCTCGATAAGATTTAAAATAGGTACACTAAAAATTTACATGACCAAAAATTAATGTATTCACGTAAAAAAAATGAAAAAATATAACTGTAATCAAACTTAGCTGGTGTCGGGATACGTCTCCAAGCCATTGAACGAGGAGGGTAAAGCGGAAGGAGACGTTTCCTGAGATCAGCTAAATTCGATTACGATTATAATGTATGCACATTTCTTTCAAGTGAATAAATATACTGGCCAGTGTAAACGTCTGGCACGAAGTACTCAAAATTTCATAGGCGTTTTTTCGCAGTTGTGAAAAACAATATAAATAAACGAAAATTTCTTTTTTCCGGATATACCGCTAAATTGTGAGAAACAAATGGTTGGCTCCAATTCACGGGACATTACCTAAATTATCATCTATGCCATATATTCGTTTATAGTGAACTCACAGTGTTTGATCATATCGCTGGAGTGACCTTTTTTCTTTGTCATATCACTGGAGTGCTATATAACGATTGGTGGTGTCAATAAACTATAAGGAATTTTACTATTCCCTCTTTTACCATGGGCGTTTGTTGTGTTGAAATACCATGGACTTTTCTCTCTGTGTACAAAATGTTCCTACGCGAATACCAGAGATACCGTTGGACCGTTGGACCTCGTTATTATGTTTCCACGTGCATGAGTGTTTATTTTGACGTGAAGAACGAGTCAGAGAGGATGGGGGAAATTTCGTGTAGCGATCGTAAGTTTATAATTAGCGATTAATGTATTTACTCTCGTTCCATCAATTCCCCGCACGTTGTAACAGAGAAACGTAACAAGCGGCCTCGTATGTAGCACACGGAAATGCGTTTTCTACACAAGAAGGGGGCCCTCTCCATTCGTGAACTGACAACAAGCACAAGTCAATGGCACTATCCACTTTGATGTCCTCGTGTGCTCACGCCGAGTGAATCCTCGTGCTTATCCATCGTTCTGTTTTTACGTCCACTCGGCGCACATCCAATTATCAGAGGCAACTTTATTCGCCGCTGTCGTTCGTGTATATCCGTGTTGTATGTGTGCAATTTTTTTTTTTTCCTTTCGGAACTATCGAGCGAATAATCTCCGGCCAATGGTTTGTGCGCTCTTCTGAATATCGCTGGAAAACACGACCCGTGCGCTCCTGATCAATCGTTCGATTGGAAAAGTTCAAGTTGGGTCTTGAAGCCTGCTTTGTATCGGAAATACCTGGAATATTTTATCGCATGTATATATCATTTCGTACGGACCTCGAATACTAAAATAATTTGAAGGTATAAAGTCTTCTCTGAAAAAAAAGAATCTTCGATTCTTCTAAATTTCCATATTTGAGGATCATAGAGAACTAGCTTCGGCCTCGGCTTCGCCTGTGTTGATAATCCTATCGATAGCAAATTTTTCCTCTCTATTTTAGGTTTTTTTTCATTGCAGAGCAATCGTGGAAAAGGTTACCTAAGAAAGTAAGGAGAATTTACGGTAGCCGCGTAGTTTTCTCATCCACCACAATCTCTCTACATCCCTCTCTCAGTCTTTCAATGTCTCCCTGTCTCTCTAAAAATAAAGATCTGTAAATCCAATTTTGCACTGAGAGAAATGTATGGTATCTTCAACCATATTTTAACTATATTTTATATTACTCTGAGGGGACAATACTTTATAGTCATGGTTACTGCCCAAAGTATAGTACTGCTCATTGATATTTTAGCAGTTGCGTAAATTATGCATATATGTTAACCGCAACCAACAATCTTACAAGCATACTTTGATTTTTCAATGCTATATAATATGGCAAGTTTGCATAAATGGATATTTTCTTACACTATCAAAAAAATAACTTCCCCAACATCCTAATAATGAACAGGACTAAAATATATGTATATATATATATATATATATGTATATGTATATAAAATATATGTATATATATATATATATATATACATACATATATATACATATATATATATACATCGATAAAAATATTGCTTGTGATTTGCAACGATGTTCATAGTAATTTTTACCATATTGTATGGTACGTCTACAAAATGTATAAAATATTTAATAAATCCAAAATAAATTTAAAAAAAGCTTGTTCAAGAGTATTACCTCAATGATTTTTATCATAATTCGTCATTATCTGACCATCTGAAATGATTTCTTTCGAAGAAAATAGTTCGCCGACCAGTGTTGGGCAGATTTAATTGCTAGGATAACTAAAGATTAACAATTAATTAATTGTTAATTACAACTATAACAATTAACAATTGATTAATTGTTAATTGGTGTTGTTGCAATTAACAATTAATCAATTATTAATCGTGACTTTCCACAATTGGAAACTAATCAATTATTAATCTTTTTTGTGTAATTGATTAAAAACTAACAATTAAAACTGATTATTGTATAGGGCACGGAGTGGTGTCAGAACAAATGTGTAAGTTATTGAAATACATATATGAGTAGCAAATAAAAGCCTGATATTAATCATGTGCGCTGCGTAAGCGTATAAAACTCAAACAAACACGTCGTATCTGATATCTGTAAAGTTAAATAGGTTCATTTAATTAGTTAGTTTTAATTATTTCTTAGAACAATTTAAAAAGTTTATTGCAATTGTTTTAATTGCGAGTTGTAATTAACATAGATTAATCCAAATGAATGAATTGCAACATGCAATTAATAGTTAATTTATTTGGATTAATCTGTGTTAATTGTAACTCGCAACTAAAACAATTGCAATTAACATGTAATTAATAGTTAATTCCAATTAATATTAATTGCAATTACTTTTTTACCTAATTAATGAGCTGATTGAAAATTTAATTGATTAACGCCCAACACTGTCGCCTACACATGGAATCCAACCTACAGCCTACCTAACTCTCTTCTGCCTATACCACGCCCGCTGCCACTATGCTATCGGATGCCTATGTTTTTGTAATCGTAGATTTGGCATAACAGACAAAAGTAATTCCAGCTGTAATTTTGAATAGCTATTACCTCCGATATAGGTGACATTTTGCAGAGATCTTCTTTGTGATAATATATGTCACTGCTTAAATGGATTTTTGACGCAACGCGATAGTTTTCGAAACTTCGATTTTGAAAACTGAGAAATTAATGCGCGTGTATAAATAAATATATATCGACCATAGCGTGCTAATGCAATCTTCACTATATTGACACGATCTGCAAATGATTTATGTCTCCGCTATAGGTAAAGATTACCATCATTATTTTCGTATGGTCACTTTTCGTAAGATCTTGAAACGAACCATACCCGACAAATGTTAATATTGACCATATAAATAGTACACACTTGCACTGAAATAAAAGTGCATGGTATTTATAAAAAAAAAGGCCCATGGTAAAAGAGGGTATAGTTAAATTACCTATAATTTATTGACACCACAATCATAATATGGTTAACACAACTATTAGCGTATATCATAATATGGTTAAGACAACTATAAGCGTATATCTACACATGCCATTTTGGTGGTGTGCTTGACTATCTATAATAGATAATCCAGCGAAATAACTATTAACTATTGTGAAAGGCTTTACGATATTGATATGGTTAATTTAGAGCTATCACAAAATCGACGCACAAATACTAATACTATGAATAGAATAGTAGAAGTTTAACCAAAACAAACCCAAACAAAACTTAACGTTCGGTATACAGGAGGGTAGGAGGGACATGTTGAGCAAGTTTGGAATTATCGTCATATAATTCCTTAACAGTTTGCCGGATAACAATGAAACCTACCGTGGTCAATAGAAAGTTTATCTGGTCTGTGGACAAAATAATAAAAGTCTGTGGACAAAATTCCTGTTATCCTTATTGTTTCACAGATAATCGCTCTCAAATGACTAAGGCCATGTTTGCTCAACCTGCCCCGATAGTGGGGTAAGTTGAGCATGAGTATGAGGTAAGTTGGGCAAAGTAAGAATTGCATAAAAAAATCAGACGTATGCAACATGATTTGGTACAATGCAGCAATAAACCAACAGTTGCTTGTTAATTAGTTAGGTTTTGGAACATTAACATTAATTGCAATGAACTTTGAAATATTTTTTTCTGATATAATGGTAGAAGAAAATCTTTCAATCACATTTTTTTTTTACTTTTGGGTGCAAAAATAATGAAACGTCCCGTGTTACAGTCTCTTGCGCCGCATGGCAACGGGTGATGGCGTGATGTGTTCCCCTCCGCCATTTGATGTACCCGCGTGCGGTACTTAGTTTTCCAGATATTTCGATTGCCCAACTTACCCGACTGCTCAACATGCCCTCTCTACCCTACTAGTATTTGTGTGCCGATTTTGTGATAGCACTGAATTAACCATACCCATATAGCAAAGCCTTCTACAATAGATTTATAGTAATTTCGAGAATACTAGATAGTCATACACGCCACCAAAGTCGCATATTTAAATATACTTTTTGCTCATAGCTGCGTTAACCATATTATGATTGGGGTGGCAATAAACTATAGGAAATTTGACTATACTCTATTTTACCATGCGCGTTTTTTTTAAATACAATACACTTTTCTCTTAGTGTGCAAAATATTGTAGAATAGATTTTCAGACATCCGTTTCAGAATCGATCTCAAAATGGATTTTTTTCAGAATATCGAACATATCTAATGTTTGACTTGACACGGCCCGTGCGTGTATACGCACGCGGGACGTGTACCTTTGACGAGTATCTTTTCGCGCTGCCTACACGCGAGAATGTAAATACGGATATGCAAAAACACTACAGTACAGCGAATCCGAATCCACTGAGCTATTCCATACATGGAATACGGCGAGCCAACTGCATTTTCACTTTGTAATGTGACACATTATGTTTTACATACGCGGACAGAGCGCACGCATCCTTTGAACGTACATACTCACACTACACATCGTGTGAAGAATTTATTTCGCAAAATAAATCCGCCGGCGGCGCTTCCTGCCGATCTTCACGTATCTTTAACATATATAAATATATTTTCCTCGATCCAGCGCCTCGCATAGCCGTTGGATTAGTTTACGTACGGTAGTCGCGTTTATCTAATTCTGCGTTGTTCGTTCTTAACGCAAGATGACGCGAGAAAGCAAAGGTCATTAAGGTAGTTGTCTCGCAACAGTTACGTTGAAACGTTTATTCTCCGCTGAATCGATGAAAGCTTCGAAATATTGCGAAATATCCTTATAATGTAAGGGGGCGTCCAGAAATTACGTAATGCCAAAGTCCCCAATCCCCCCCGTAACAAGACCGTAAGGCCTGGCCGGACAGGTGCTTTGCCAAAAGTTTTGGGCTTATATTCAGGAAAGAAAGATTTTTTAGTTCCTTAAGATAATTCATTTTTTGATAAACATATTCATTGTTTATTAAACTTTAAAGTATGATGTTACATTGTGAATAAACGAAAATCTATTCATAGGACAACATGGGATTATTCTGGGAATCCTCTATTATCTCCTATGAACGGATTTTTGTTCCATTCTTTCAAGCATTTCTATCAGAGGCAAATCAGAATCGGAATCGGCTTTGGCGGTGGTCACACCTTCTGTGACTTCCACCTTTGCGTCTCGGGCTTATAAATGTTGTTGCAATTTGAATTTTTTTCATAACTCGTACCGTTAAAACGTTATCGACGAAAAACGAAAAACATCCCTTTTTTCGAGGGTGCGTTTCACCCCTTAAAAATTGGGTTCCGCAGATATAAAAAAAATACGTGTCGCATATTTTTATCCATTCTACAAACATGCCAAATTTAATCGAAATCGGAGGGATACACCTCGCGACCTTTCCTTGTTAGTGCAGCTCCACACCTTCTAAGAAACATATCTTCCAAATTTCATGTTTCTATCTTCAGCGGTTCGAGCACTGCGTTGTGTATATATCAGTCAGATATCAGGGAATAAGAGAAATCGAGATATAAGAGAGAGCAAAGAGAGAGACAGAGAGAGGGAGAGAGAGAGAGAGAGAGAGTGAGTGAGTGAGATTGCAAAAGAGGAAATGACAGTGAGAGGAGCAGACGAATGCAAAATGCTTCCGTACTAATTTTCTCAATCGCGAGTATTTTTCACATATGAGTCCTTACGCATATTATATATATACATATATATGTATACAGAGTGTCTCAAAATGACCTGACATTTTAATTTATTAATAAAACGTATTATTTATTTGAAAAGTACGATTATTTTTATTTTAATATAAGGTACATGGAGGTTATGTGTGAAAAACAATATCCGATAAATGGCCGCCTCGTCCCTGTTTGCAAACGTTCACTCTTTTGACGAAATTTTCAATAACATTTTGTCATAATTGCGGACTAATTTCATCAGTGGTGGGTCCAATTGCTCCCCTGAGCTCCGGAATGGTCTGTGGACCATTGGCATACACTTTTCCTTTCAGAAAACCCCAAAGAAAGAAGTCCAATGGCGTCAAATCGCACGATCTTGGTGGCCAATTCACATCGCCGCGGCGCGAGATAACACGACCATGAAACTTCGTCTGCAATAACTTTCACAATTTTCACAATTTCCATGCGTTGCTCGATGGTGGAATTCTCCATTACTAAACATCAATATTTCCTAATGCCACTTGTTGAACATTAGTACTCTAAGTGCGCCACAAAAAAATAACGCGCAATTTAAAATGTCAGGTCATTTTGAGACACCCTTTATACGGGCGGAAAGATTTCCGCATACGCGCGGATAACGTGTCGTTCATGAAAGTATGATACCTCGCAGGAAATCGTATCGATTGTCGATAATCCTATCGTACTCTTGCTCTCTCTCTCGCTCTACTGTAAACCAATCGCCACACTTTACTTCCATATATATACACAATCGATATTGCAAACGTTGTTTCAGCTTCGGCATGTTCATACTCGAAGCAATCGACTACAAGTATACAATTCATTGTACGAATGTTTCATTTGCGTTTCAATGTGAGTCGAGACTAGTCCTGTCTCGATGTTTTACTGGCTGTACCGAGTCAATTGATTTTATGCTTCGGTAAAATTATTATCTATCATGTCGTGATATTTTCGATATTGAAATAGGGCTATTTAAATAGTTTCATGGTAAAAGTCTCTTTCGAGTAGGCCAATACTCGTATGGATGACCGCTTAGCCCGAGGACTGGCTTGCGCGCCGACTACTTCACCAGATGGAATTTTACCAAGTTTCCAATAGTGAACCCATCTAGCCGCCTATACGATGACAGTTTACTGGTGCGCTTGAGAAAATGTGATGCAGTGATCCATTGGGACAGAGAGTAGCTGTGGACAACGCTTTGAGTAATCTCTCATAAATTAGGAGCAGAGAAGCGTCAAGTGTGGGGTAATAGTGAAGGGTATGAAAAAAACATTATCTATATATATGTATATATAATGTTGATTGCGAAAAAGTGAAAAGGATTGGGTCGTAAAAACTTGAGAGCGTATGGGAAGAACCATTGGAAATAAAAATGGAGACACTCAGACAAAATGATGATGATGATGATGATGATGATGATGATTGCTGTTTCTATTTTTATGACCGTCGTAATTTATATTTACGAGCCATTTCGCGACTTCGCATTTCCCAGTTAGGTCAACAAACGCGACGAAACGGAAACGGAAGGAATTTATCTCTAAAGAAAATAAAATAAAGTAAAAAAATTGCGTTCTCTCGAGTACGAGAAGCGCTCACAAGGAAAAAACTTCGTTTCCGCGGGAAAACTCCTCGGCGTCTTGACAGGGATACAGAGGTAGCAGAAGCATCACCAGAACTTGCATAGAGCCTCCGGCGCCCACCCCGCGCATTGGGTCGAGGAAAATGTGAGAAAAAGCTTTCTTCTCACGTATTTTACGCTACCAGAGCTGTCTCCTTTTTCACCTCGCTTTCGCTCGCTCTCTATATTTCTCGCCAACTTTTTCGGAGAGGCGCTTTCCATGCTAAAAAGCTGAAAGAAATAAGTATAAAACGTACACCGGAATCCGCTGACGGGAGCCTTTTACCTCGCCGATCATGATACGAGCAGGATAAACAGTGAACAGTCACTGGTAAACCCTATACTTTAGTTTTTTCTTCACTCCATTTTGAACTAATTGGCTCTCTTTGTTGCCGAAAAAGAATGAACTTTCATATCATTTGTACGCAATGAAAATATATATATTTTAATTTGTCCTCGGCTATGAAAATTCATTCAAATGTCTTTTAGGATCCTTATTGGGCATCTCGAAGCAAACTTTGGACAATGACATAAGAAATTGACTTATCTGGATTGAAAAAAGTTAATGTATTGGGATGTTGAATAAGTTCTCGCTGTTTTTTCATGAAAATTAATGCTTTATTCTAAAAGAATAGTAAAAAAACGTGTCACTGAAAGTATTCATCGCTAGCCACTACTTTTGCCCATCTTTCTGACAGCTTTTTAATTCCGCGTCAGAAAAACGACACGTCTTTTGAGGCTATCCAAGAGTCGACCCTGACATCTTCATAAGAATGGAAGTGCTGCTCAGCCAGGCCATATGCCATCAATCGGAACAAGTGATAATCGGAAGTGTGAATGTCTGGTGAATACTCATACTAAATAATGGTGGGGTAGGACTATCCATTTAAGCGTTTCCAAGTAGGTTTTCACCGGTTTTGCAACATGTGGCCGAACGTTGTCATACTGCAAAATCACCGCATCATGGCTCTGCTCGTATAACGGCCGTTTTTCCTTCAATGCTCGGTTCAAACGCATCAGTTGTAGTCGATAGCGATCTCCCGTGATGCTTCCATTCGGTTTGAGCAGCTCATAATAAAATACACCCAGCCGATCCCACCGAATGCAGAGCAGAAGCTTGGAACCATGGATATTCGACTTTGCCGATGATGCTGGTGCATGGCCGGGCTTACCTCACGATTTTCTACGCTTAGGGATATCGTTGTGTATCCATTTTTCATCACCAGTCACAATACGATGCAAAAATATTTCCTTTTGTGCCGGTGAAGCAGCTGTTCACACGCGAAAAGACGTCGGTCGACGTCTCTCGGCTTCAACTCGTACGGCACCCAATGTCCTTGCTTTTGGATCATTCCTAATGCTTTCAAACGTTTCAAAACTGTTGTATGATCAACTCCTAATGATTCTTCAAGTTCGGTTAGTATCTAACATGAGTCTTCATGAAGTAATGCCTCCAATTCTTCGTCTTCAACCTTTTTCGGTACGCCAGAGCGTTCTTTATCTTCAACATTAAAATCATTATTTTTAAGCGTCTAAACCAATATCTCTATATTGTTTCCGACAGAGCATGGTCGCCGTAAGTCTAAACAAGAATTTTGGGTGCTTCAGCTGCAGATTTTTTAAAATAAAGTAGTGTAGTAAAATGCCCACAAATACTTTTTTTTGGCACGAAATTTGACATGTTTAGCACTATGAAAAAAAAGTCGTTTACATTTCAGCGAAATAGCATACACTGAATTTCCAGGTTGCTTATAGTACTTCTCTATAGATGCATTACCATATTAAACTACACGCACGCAGTTCCGGTAACGCCATCTGTTGGAAAACAGCGAGAACTTATTCAACGTCCCAATATATAATGGTGGAAAAATTAAAAAATTGACAACATTTCGGATAATGATATTAAAAAAGCAGATGATTTTGAATAGCGATAATAAAAATAAGAACTTAGCATTTGAAAGATTATGAGAGGAAAAATAAAAACTATTTTCACTTTTAACGATATATTCAACCCCGACCCTCTCTAACAAACACATTTTGCTGTTTTTATTTGAAGAAACTTCTGGTGAAAAATCCACGGAAGAAACGAGGCGTTGGATTTTTGCCACGGCTTAAATACAAACACGGAAACGAATACTCCATCGTTTCCGTCAGCGGCGCGTTCGTTCTTCATTTGTGTTGCCCGATATCGGTTTGCGCCTTGAGCTCCTGTCGCGTTTTTTTCGCGTAAACTTTCGTCAATAATCCATGTCCCACATCCACCCGTTTGTTTGCCTCAGTGCTATCACGTAGACGCGCTGCAACGTTGAACAAAACGGAACTAGCAGCTGTAAATCCAATCAATCCTTTTTCAATTTTTTTTTCTTCTGCATCTTCTCTATTGTTATTGTTTTTTTTTACAAAGCCGCTGAGCCCAAACGTTAACGATCATATTGCATATGTTCCTTCAGGAGGAAAAAAGCGATTGAGATTCAGAAAAAGCTCGTTCGACGCACACGCCAACAAAAGCCGATCAATGCTCAATCGGGCGAAATGAACTTCCTGAGGCCCTCTGAGCTTTGCCCGCGTTCTTGTCGTCGAACGAAGCGTAACCAGTGTCGGCGGTAGCATCGAAAAAGAGACGGGTTATATAAAAGTTTAAAGGAAAAGAAAGAAAAGAACAAAAGAATGACGCTAAAATTTGGGTTGGGAAAATGAATAAAGAAATGTTAGCTCGTTAATTTAGACTCTCGAGGTGCAGTATGCAGGTCCCAATTAAAGCAACACGTGTACTACGCTCTGTTTCCATGCTCGGTCCAACGAATTCCCAGTTATAAACGCGTCGCCTGCAGGTCGCACTCGCTACGCTCTCTTGTGCCTACAATTAGATTTCGATTTTTTCTTTACTTGTCGTTTTCCCTCTGACTGTCGACATTTACACTGCGTATAAAAAAAACATTCGATCTGTCGAGAAGTGGTTTTTTTCCGTGAATCCTAAAAACTTGAGGGCATTGCTGTGTGCCTCGTTGTATTTAGGGCAACGACACTACGTTTCGCCGCTTTATGCAGCGACTCGATAAAGCAATATCTATATACGTTTCTATACGTATAACGACGTTGAAGCTTTGACTTTGGAACGCACGAAAGATTAATGCTCTTCAATTGAGTTGTGAAATGATTTTTTTTTTCATTTTAAAGATCATGTGCAGTTGTTAAAGCAAAGTATTTTTCTTTTTTTTTTCAACAATTAACAACGATATAGCACTTTAAAATTGTTGTTCTGTTCGGCTCGGCAAAATCGAGCCGAGAGCATCCGAAGTTACTCGTGCTCTCTGTGACGTCACCGTTCGAAAGCCGGCATACGAACTACTCGTGTAATACGACTATTCTGTCAACGATGGCAACGACAACATCGCGTACGGCTTTTTTCGTTTCTCTTTGTATAAATACGACTAAAAGTGCTCTAATAGGTATTTCTAGATGTGCCAGAAGACATAGAACGTCGAAATCTGTGGTTCGATGCAGCACGACGTGTCAACCCGAAATCATCGTCCACATATTTTTGCTGTGAAGACCACTTTGATGCCAAACGTTTTATAACATAAACTGTATGGAAATATATTTTTTTTAATACGTATTTTAAAAAATACTTATGATACGTAGCGGCAGGAACTGACACAATTTATCAAGCCTCTCCTAACCTAAAAATGTTCAGTTGTCCACGGTCGCTAAATTACTCGAATTTCCTTTCACAAATCCACTTTCACGCATTGTTGCATGAAAATTAAACTAGTTTTCGACTTTTTCAGAATGCTCGACATGTTTTCAGATGTAAAATGATACCAAATTTCACATTTGTGTACACTTGCGTATAAGCTGTATTCATAGCCTATTCGGTCGCGTTCGAACGGTGACGTCACAAGCGCTAGCGCCGATAGCGTGGCATTTCGCGCCAACATCTACAATTTAAATTATTTCAAAGAAAAATCCTTTTAACTTTCTGTTTAATTATCACAAAAGATCAATTCTAAAAAAGAAAATCGAACTTTTCAGAACTCAATTGCCCAATTTCTTTCGCAGACTCACTCTATGAATTTCACTCGTTGTCAAACATTATTGATGTTATTTCACTTAAGTGTAAACAGTCACTATATTTTTCGTATCAAAGATGTCTACTTTTGCATCGAATGAACCCCATTTGCGGGAAGTCTTTATTGCATTATTTTGTTTTCAAGAAAAGTGCAGCTAAAAGCCATCGTTTGCTTGTGGATGCTTACAAAAAACATGTTCCATCGGTAAGCGTGTGTGAAAAGTGGATTCAACGATTTAGAAAGCGTGACTTTCATTTGGATGATAAACCGCATGGAAAGCCGCCGAAAAAATTTTAAGACGTACAATTGGAAGCATTACTGGACGAAGATGCATGTCAAACCGAAAAAAATCGGCACCAGCATTAAATGTTAGCTAACAATGGATTTCCTTATACCTAAATGCAATGGCAATGGTACAGAAGCAAGGAAATTGGATACCACACGAATTGAAAGCGTTTTGCAGCATGATAATGCTAGAACACATGTTGATAGATCCGTTACGGAAGGAGTGTACTGGGAGATTCTACCTCTCCCGCCATATTCGCTAGACATTGCTCTCTCAGATTACTATTTGCTTCGATCTGTGGCGTCGGCCATTTCTGGAGTGTGGTTCAGTTCTTATCAATACATACGCGGCTGTTTTGCTAAGTAACGTGGTTCGATATGAAATACAACAATCTGGGTTTTGTATCTGACTTCATTTTTCGACATAATCCCTTAGAACTTAAACCCACTTAACCCAACCTTTCTCCGGGTTCCCTATTCCTTCCCCGAAGTGGTTTCCTTCAAGACCCTCGAAATATTCGTCAACCACCTGGGTGGCTTCTTCATTGCACGCAAATTTTTGTCCGGCCAAGAAAGTTTAGAGTTTTGGGAACAAGGTGAAGTTCGAAGGAGTCAAATCGGGTGAATCGGCCGGATGCGGAAGCAGCTGAAAGCGAATGTCGATCAATTTTTGCTTTGCTTGAACGCCTTGAATAGACCAGTGCGTTGTCGCGGTGGAACAGCGCCTTTTTTTAGACATTCCAGGACGTTTCCCCGCGATTGCCGCCTAAACTTTGTCCAAAGGGCATGCATTGTATACGCCAGTGATAACTTTTCCCTTCTCTAGGTAATCGATCAGGAGTATTCCCTTCCCATCCCGAAAAATTGACGCAATCTCCTTCCCAGCTGATGGAACTCATTTCGTCATTTATGGAGCCGGTTCTCCTCATGCAATCCATTGTTTTGATTGGTTTTTCGTTTCCGGCGTCCACTGGTACAAAACGCTGCAAAAAATGCGCTGGATTTTTGTTAAACAGTTGCAAACGTTCGGCAGATGTTCGCATGCGCTTTCGTTTCTGCTCCGGAATGAACAAACGCGAAACATTTTGCACAAAGTTTTTTCATGTGCAATCTATTATGCAAAATGAAATGCACCCGGTCAATTGAGATGCCTGTTTCCTCTGCTAACTCGCGCACTCTTACTCGCCTGTGGACTAAAACGATATCGGGGACTTTATTAATGTTTTCTAGCGACAGAACAGATTTCGGAGCCTCAAGACGTGGTGCAGCTTCGATGCTTGTTTGATGCTTGCTTGAACTGATTGACCCAACGGTCTCATATGAAGGGCAGAAGTCACCTGATGTAGGGACAATGCTCTCATAACTTTCCTTCGCTTTTTTCCCTTCCAGAAAAAATATATGATTCACACCACGAATTCCAATTTCATTCATTTTTCACTTTCCCTCGAATCGCTCGTAGTCAAGCAACTGTTATGCAATGAGGTAGTATTACAATGACTTGTAACTATAGAGTTTTCATCCATACCAAAGAAGCTTCCAAAACCACTTATCGAACCACCCTCGTATAAAACAGGGTGGTTCGATGTGACTGAATCACTGTATGACTGAATGACTGACTGACACATAGACAACGCACAACCTAAATCGCTGAAGATAAAAAAATCAAATTTGGAAGATATGTTTCTTACATTAGAAGGTGTAGAGGTGCACTAGGCAAGGATGTTTCGAAAATCAACTCCTGAAGGGATGAAATGGGGTGTAAATGTTTGTATGAAAAATGATATTCCTTGCGTGTATCAACTTGAAACTTGGTATAAATATTCTTCAAAACAAATAACAAAACGCATATTTTAGGATATTTTAAAACATTCCCCTAATAAGGGGCGCAATGGGGTGTTGAAGTTTGTATGAGAAAATCGAATTCCCTGCCTTTATCTCAATGAAATTCGGAAGAAATATTCCTTAAAGGGCGTAGAGGTGCTCTAAGAAAGGATTAGCTTCTCGGAAGGTCAATTATATGTGATCTGAATCAAATCCTAAAGCCCACGTGGACGAAGTTGCGGGCAAAAGCTAGTAAAGAAATAAAAAATTCCATTCCTAGTTGGATCGCTTCAAAATCACCAAACGTCTACCAGCGTAAAATCTATTTATTGACCGAAATGTGGACAAAGGTTGACACTGCAATCTCTCTAATCGGCAGAGTGGCGGGATCGGCTCCGGATCACACTTGCAAACATAGAGATTGCGCACTATTCACTCAAGCTGACTCTGCGCAGCTGATGTAGCGGATAGCAGTACTCCTCCACTTCCACTCTTAATGTCTAGCATGCTTCAACGCTGACGCTAGGGACTGGCGTTTCTCCCACCGTGCGCATACACCGATCGATATTCTACGTCTAGTGGGGAGGAAGGGGGCTGATTTCATTTATGGAGGTGCCGTTTGGAGAGGTTATAGTGTAACTTGCGCGAGAGTATATTTTGAATAAAGTAAGAATCATTTATTAAATTTTAAACCAATGAGTTATTTTATGTAAAAATCCAAAATCCGTAAGTCATACTTGTACAACTAGAATATATACAGGGTGGACCACGCAACGTGTGCACCTCTTTTACGACCAAAATATGCGTTGCACAAAAAAATGTTTTATACAAAAGTTACATGGTTTATAAGGCTACACTATGTGGTGCATTTATTTTTCTTATAGGTGGAGGCACTTCGAAGATTTGAAGGTCAACTTTATTTTTTCAAATGGAATGCTATATTTTTTATAGCGTAATATGATAGAGTATCGAATTCTGAGTAAAAAAGTATAGACCTTTATTAGCCCTAGAGTTAATAGCTAACGAGTAATTTCACTTTATTACTTTAAAATTTTCTTCACGTAATATCAAGTTGGAGATTCAAATCTACTACAAATTTCTGAATGGCAGTGTTTACATCACAGTGTTTATCAATATGAACACATTTACCACATCACACACACTTATCATGATTCACAATCTTCTCAATGATTGTAATCCAGTATTAAAGTATCCTTCGGTGATTGTGCGTGATTATTATCAGAAAGATAAAAGTGAAAATGAATGAATGAATCTCCAACTTGATATTACGTGAAGAAAATTTTAAAGTAATAAAGTGAAATTACTCGTTAGCTATTAACTCTAGGGCTAATAAAGGTCTATACGTTTTTACTCAGAATTCGATACTCTATCATATTACGCTATAAAAAATATAGCATTCCATTTGAAAAAATAAAGTTGACCTTCAAATCTTCGAAGCGCCTCCACCTATAAAAAAAATAAATGCACCACATAGTGTAGCCTTATAAACCATGTAACTTTTGTATAAAACATTTTGGTGTGCAACGCATATTTTAGTCGTAAAAGAGGTGCACACGTTGCGTGGTCCACCCTGTATATATATATATATTATACAGTACGGGACAAAAAAAAGTACGCACTATTCGAAAATTCTTACGGCATTAAAATTTACATAGCGGACTCAAAAATAAAGGTAATTGAATTTTCCAAATGACGTTTTAAAGAGGACAACTTTACTTTTATTTTGCTTTTTTAGAAAATTCTGTACGATTTTTTTTCGCCCCGGTGCGCACTTTTGAACATGGCCATTTTTCGGCTATTTTTTGGCTGTCGAAAATTAACTGCAAAGTTTGTGGAAAAATTTTTCCTCGGTTTTTTCCCATAGGAAACTTAAAAAGAATATCAAAACCGACATTTGTATTTTTTGGAAAGTCTCGTACGATTTTTTTCCCCCTATATTGCATATAGGGCATATAGGTATTGCATTTTTAGCTAAAAAGAAATGTTTTAGAAAAAAAAGGCCCCATCGAAGAACTATAGGGTTTCAGAGGAAATGTCAAGAAGGTAAAAATTCTGAAAAATTTGTTGTTAATTAAAAATGAATGTATAAACAAATTTCCTTTCTCAATATATTGTCCTAGACCCCTTAATTCCCAAGTGGAGCCTCTCCACTAATCAAAGTTCCAACCAAAAATGGTAAAAAAAAATGTCAAAAAAAAATTATGAAAACATTCTAGTCACTCCAGTGTGAACCCATGCAACTTTTTACCCTCTTGACATTTCCTCTGAAACCCTATAGTTCTTCGATGACGCCTTTTTTTCTTAAACATGTCTTTTGTAGCTAAAAATGCAATACTGGGACGAAAAAAAATCGTACGAGACTTTCCAAAAAATAAAAGTGTATGTTTTGATATTCTTTTTAAGTTTACCATGGAAAAAACCGAGGCAAAAATGTTCTACAAACTTTGCAGTTAATTTTCAACGACCAAAAAAAAGCCGAAAAATGGCCACGTTCAAAAGTGCGCACCGGGGCGAAAAAAAATCGTACACAATTTTCTAAAAAAGCAAAATAAAAGTAAAGTTGTCCTCTTTAAAACGCCACTTGGAAAATTTAATTACCTTCATTTTTGAGTCCGCTATGTAAATTTTAATGCGGTAAGAAATTTCGACTAGTGTGTACTTTTTTTTGTCTAGTACTGTATATATATATATATAAAATGAAATTGTTACATGTATATATATATATATATATATATACATATATACATGTAACAATTTCATCTCCCTTATAAACTAATAACTCATCCCATGCAGAAATTTTTTGGGGAGTCCCCAGATCCTACCACATCCGTATAGGGATTTGATAGGGACACCGTAAGTAGGCAGTTCACATTAGAATCCAGGTGGATTTCGCGCTATTTCCCGATTCACATCCTTTGAGAATTTTGTATTCGGAATTCTGAACTAGAATTTGTTGCAACTCCCAAAAAAAAATATTTTTTTGTCATTCCGTGCATAAGTTTGTTGGGGATCCCCAAAATGCACTAACCTATCTCTATAGGGATTTCTTAGGGACGCCGCACATAGGGAGTCCTCATTGGTATCCAATTGGAATCTCCACTGATCCTCGATGAACGTAGTTTGAGAGTTCTTACCCCGTTCGAGCCTAAAATATGTGAAGAGTCATGCGAAAAAATTCGGCGTGTTGAAACATAACCTGCACGCTTCTTGAGCGTTTACGTGTATGCTGATATTATGACAAAGTGCAGTAAAATAAATAACAAACAATAATTACAGTAGATTTTCAGTGATGCCATTTAAATCGATTTTTAAGATATACTCCTTTAAGCGATTTATACTTTTTTTTAAATAAGATTTATACTTTTTTTATGATTCACTCATTTTGTAGATCTACATGAATTGTTTAGAAAATCCAACGTACATAATGCGATAAGATCCATCAAGTATCTCATCGTTTTCCGTTCGATAATGGGGCCATTCTTTAGGATTTGAATTGGATTCGTACATTAGATTCGAATGGGGAATCCAGATTAGAATCCAATGTCGAGCGTGACGTTTTGGTATAGGCATCCAATACGATGTCTCATTGGATTTCTATCAGGAAGTAGGGACGCGTATGAGAATCCAATTGGAACCCTACAACAATTTCTGCACTGTATCAGTCATTTTTTCACCACCGGGAATAATGAATTCCGTAATTGCTTTCCGACGACGACAAATTTGCGAATGACGCTAGCCCACCTTTTCATGAACGCATATAAATTGGAAACCAAACGGTAATTCATCAGTCGATCATTGAATGTTAACGCAACTTTCCAAATGATGGAAAGTACAACAATATTCACATGTCCACGTTTTGCGTGCAATCGGCAACCGTACTGTGTTGCCGTTTTCACGATGTTTGCACACGTCTAGCAGCACGAGAAACTTGCGTCGCGTATAAAGCTGAGAAGTACGCGACGTCATTCGAATAAATTGAACCGCAATTCGCTGTTTGATTTGTTACGAATTTAATAAACATTCATTACATACAACAAAGGAACGAGGCGGTTATTGGATTTCACCGGATAGCAATTTAAAAAAAAACTGTAAGGTGAAAAACAAACTTAGCTAGGGCAGGTCAATGCATAGAGTTTCAGCGAATATTCATCCTATGTGTGTGTGTGTGTGCGTATTTGTATGTATTTGCACAATATTTATTTATCGCGAATAAACGTTATCTCGAAATTGAATTGAACAGCGTGTAGAGACCCGGTAAATACGGTCCGGATAATTAATTACCAAGCAATGCATCGGAAGGATCGGTAAACGAAAAAAAAAAAAACTGCGCATGGAACGCAATTTTTCCTCGACCTGCACGTTCGTATCGTCCGATTGGATGCCCTCGAATTTAAGCTGACCCTCGACCTCAAGCCCGCACGAAAATTACTTGAATAAAACCCACTCCCCTTAATCCCTTCCCTCTCTCTCTCTCTCTCTCTCTCTCTCCTCTTTTTGTTCTCTCTGATACGTAAACCACAGACGGTTGGAGAGAAGCGCAACGGGAACATCCTATAGATAGATATATATATATATATATATATATATCGTTGCTCGTAGTCCTCGTCGTGCATCTGTTAGCGGGTCGGGTCTCAAAAGAGAAAAGAGAAAAAGAAAAAAAAATACAAGACAAAATAAATAACGAGACTCTCGGAGAACTTTGGGGAGGAAATGAACCAGACAAGAGGCAAGCGAAGAGCAGTTCGCACACGATATAATCGGTATACTGCTGCTGCTCTCCGGTTGCTTCGTCTTATTATATATATATATATGTACACACACATACACCGTAATTATTCTCCGGAGATAGAGTACGCTGGATAAGAGCGTCACGGAGAGAACGGATGTCCTGCTCAGAAACGCGACTGTGAGGCTGAGCAGACGTAACGATAAGGTAAAAAAAAAAAAGAATCAAGGATGTTACAGATCGCGGAAGAGGACAGGTAACATCTAATTTACGTGAATTGCGATTTACTGTTCGGTTTCAATGTTCAATTCAAAATAACGAGTGTGTGTGTGAAAGATTCCTTTAGTGAGAGTCGAATGTGAAAAGGGTCCGGTTTCGTGAAAGCCTAAAACGGTATACGAAGGAACATTTGAGAAATGTTCCTTCGTTAGAGGTTAGATTGACGAAGTACGGATGGGGAGTGATGGAAAAAGATTCAATTGGGAAGGGTAATACGTAAAAACTCGCTACATATTATTATTATTATTATTAGACACATATTAATTTCATTATCATCCAAAATCATATTTTTCAGATTCAGGTTGAGATCGCGAAATGAGAATGCGAAAAAATGTTCGCGTGATTTTCACAGCTGAAATCTACGAACCAAAATTCGGGAACTTGGAAAAAAATCATGTTTATTACAATCCAGCGTTGCAAACTTCGACATCATACGTACTTCATATCTTGGCTTACATCAGTTCCGTGCAGAAATTGTCGTACGGATCCAATTGGATTCTCATACTTGTTCCTCCTTCCTGATAGAGATCCAATGGTTCGTTGCATTGTATCCCTATACTAAAACGTCACGCTCGTACATTGGATTCTAATGGGGATTTCCCATTGGAATCCAATGTACGAATCCAATTTAAATCGTAAAGGATTGCCACATTATCGAACAGAATCCGATACGATTCTTAATGAATGCATTCTGTAGGTGGAGTGGGGGCAGATTGATACGATTTTTTTTTCAACGGGAAATGAGTAGCACAATGGATGATAATTTGAAAAAAAAACTATTTGGATGCATTCAGTGTATATCCAAGTCACATGTCTAGAAATAATTTCAACTTAGATGTGCAAGGTAAAACAGGACCTGTTGTTGCGAAATCGATATTCGTATCAAACTGCCCCATACCCGAGCCACATTGATACATGTCGGGGGCACATTGATTCGTACTCTAAAATACGTCTCTTTTATGTAAAATACCCAAAATGATAATTAAAAAGAACCAAGTTTCATATTTCTTTATAATATTATTCATCATAATCATATTATAGTATTTGACACGGTAAGTGTACTTAGTATTAATCAAATTTCTATATAAGAGTTATGTTTTTTTGTGTTTTTTTTAATCAACCTAATATTAAAGTGTTTCTAAGTTCGTGTAAGTTTTATATTAAGTTTTATCATTAACTTTAAGATAGAAATAGAAAAAATAAGAAATAAAATAGAAAAACACACACATATGAAAAAGACATACAACACACGCACACAGTTACAAATGATGCCGATAACGGGGCAGATTGATACGCATCAATGTGCCCCCCTGAGTCATTGTATGAATGCGCCCGATACCGGCTTTTTTTTTAATCGCCATTTTTAACTATTATAGAACTTATGAAAATTACATCCTGTATCAAATTGTGAAAGATATGTCCTTACCATTTAACGTAAAGTACAGCTCATACACGAAATTCGATAGGGTAAATCGCGTTCGTAGGTGAGGATGAAATTTTTGACGCGAGTCTGCGAAACCTGTTATCTATTGTCACACGCGAAGCGATGACTGTTTTCTCCCGAGATTCTGCTGTATGATTGGATGAACCGATACCTACCTATGTGTGTACCGGCAAGCTTCGACAGTGTTTAGTTTTTATTTTATGACGACTGTATCTCTGTACCCCTTGTATCAATGTCCCCCAACTCTCGCTATGTCGAATTTTCTAAACGAAATATATAGATATACAAAATGAGTGAATTTAAAAGACGTAATGCTTAACTTTAGGAGACCGAAAATTAGATGATTTTTGATTTTTTTTATTGTGAAAAAAAAACTGAAATTTCCGCAACTCTGACAATAATTTATTCATATTTTCATACATCTCTGGTAACTTTTTCAAGTTATTTCATGTATTAATTAAGGTGTAATCCGCTGTGTCCCTTGGCGTGTCCTCGTCGTCGTTGTGGATTTGCGGGAACTGTGCAGCTCGCAATTCGCATATTCGCTGAAATAGTCCAACAAAATTTTATACATTCTTGAAATGTTTTTTAAGAACATAAACCTAAATTTGGAAAAAAAAATTCGAGAATTGAAGGTTCGAACGTGTTTGAAAAAAAAATGATCGATTTTTAGCGTTTTTCTTCCCGGCATTTTGCAAAAATAAATATGTTTTAAACAATCTGATCTTTCCAACTTTAGGTTCATGTTTTAATAAATTATATTATGTAAACGTGTTCCAAATTTGAAGATGATCCATCAATTAGTTTTTGAGTTATGATTCCCGAAAATTGAAAAAATGTCATTTCGAGAAAAACACGTTTAAAGTTTCACAAACGAAAAACTCAAAGTCAAATGTGTTTAATCAAATGATAAAGTGTCTTACCGATTAATCAGCAATTTTAGCACCATACAATAGTCCTTCCTCTTCCTCATGCAACTCATTTGAAGCTTGTACTTCCTCTTTACGAGCTTGTCGAGCTTCTTTTGTCTCTATTAAACTTTTTCTATTTTGCCGAGCCGCGCGCATCTGATCCATTTGCTCAGCATATCCGTAGCTCTGCCTGCCAACTACGATTTGTAGTTCATTCATAACCATGAGTAGGGCTGAATTTCCTTCATTAAATAAAATAGCAGCAAGCAATGCCGCTACGTCGATTATTTTGTACCCAGAATGGAGATGTTTTAGAGCTAATCGCCAAACGGTCCAGTTTAGGTTTGTTTGGGTTATGAAAACCCAAACAAACTACCTAACTGAGCGCTCGTAGAAACCGGAGCGCGCTTGGAAGTCGAGCGGAGAGTCTTTATCATTTATATACATACCGTTAGAAGGAATCCGCATACCGTTTTGAAATTTTCGGGTGTATTCTTAAGATATTTTACTAACGATTTATGAAATGTAAAAAATTTCATTTTTTGAAGCATGTTAAGTGGTTGACCGCCTTAAAAAAGTATGTCTTAAAAATCGATTTGAATCAGATTACTGAAAATCCATTGTAATTATCGTTTGATATTTTTTTTACTGCACTTTGACATAATATCACCACGAACGTGCACGCTCACGAAGCCTGCAGATTCAGTTTCAAAACGCCCAATTTTATATCGTCACCTTTCACATATTTTGGATTCGAACGTGCGAAGAATTATCAAATGGCGCTCATCAGGGAACAGTCCAGAATTCAATTAGATCCCAATGAGGATTCCCTATGTGCTGTGTCGTTAACAAATCCCTATAGAGATGTAAGTGCATTTTGTGACTTCCAAATAAATGTGTCCCCGTGATCACGAAAGGATATTTTTTTTGGGTTTGTTTGGGTCAATTCGGTTGTCAATTAAAAACAAAAAAAGATCAAACGACGTCGATCGGAAGCGTGGAATCCACTTGGAGACTAATGTGGACTCCCTACGTGTGGCGTCCCTATCAAATCCCTATAGGGATGTAGTACATGTAATCTAATTGAAAGTTAATCTAATTACAAATTAATCTATTACATATTAATTCGAATTAATCGGTCTGCTTAACACTACTTAATTATTAAGCAGTCAATAACTGAACAATATTTTGATTTTGTAATTAAACCAAGACTTGATAAATGATTATATCTTTTATCCTACTTTAGAAGATAAAATGACATTTTCTCTTATATTATACTATAACTAATACCAACGCAATCAAATTACAAAATATTTCAATACATTCTAATCAGATTGCTTTGTAATCAAATACACTATAACAGATTTCATAAAATAGCTTGAATAATTACAATGTTAATGTAACGAAATACAATTCAATGACATGATTACTCAGTAATTTAATTACTTCATAATCACATTAATAATTGAATTACATTGTAATTTTGTTATGCCAATCTCTGCTGGAGACTGCCCAACAAATTTCTGCACGGGGTCTTCTTCACTACAAGTTAGAGAAAAAACGATATATAATACCTAATATTAATTTCGTTTCACACGCTCGCCAATGTTTCCTACTAGAATTTGCGATTGTTCACGTGACAAAGAATAGTAGTACGAAAAAATGAAGCGCAATCGAAATCTTTAATCGAATGAAGCATCCCATAAATGAAGATTTTCTACTCTCCCTCGTTCACAAAAAAAAATGAAAAAGGACACTCGCGTCCCATATCCCAGTTTCTCGAGTTCTCATATAATTTATTGAAACTTTTATACCAACTAGGAAATTCCCGATGAATATGCCGCACAAATGAAACTCAAGACGACCGTTCGTTCTTAAGGTAAACATAGTC
This sequence comes from Ophion ventricosus, assembly GCA_963932345.1. NCBI lineage: Eukaryota > Metazoa > Arthropoda > Insecta > Hymenoptera > Ichneumonidae > Ophion > Ophion ventricosus. The sequence goes on from OZ010714.1 coordinate 20,256,891, forward strand.
ACTGATTGTTTCACATGACGATGGAATCTCGTAGACCGTTGTCCTCGTCCCCGTGTTCTTGCTCATCTTTCCTTTTCCTCCTCGTGGAGTACATCGCGTGGAGTCCTCCGCCATGAATTGAATCATTCCGTTGGAGAGAGCCAACCCGCAATGTCGCATGGTCGTCGCGATGTGTATCGGATTACGAACAGCTCGAGGAAGGATGGATCGGAGGGAACAAGCAAGAAGGAGCGGACGCTGCAGGTGCAATCCGATATTTTATTTTGATCCTATTTTTCAGTCGTAATCATTGAAGCGAAAGAGAGAGAGAGAGAGAGAGAGAGAGAGAGAGAGAGAGAGAGAGAGAGAGAGAGAGAGAGGAAGAGAGAGGAAGGGAAGGAGCCCCAGAGAGCTCTTTCCTTCGCGTCTCCTTTTCGAACGCAATTTTTCTCCTCTTCTATTTCCTCGTGGTAATGCGAATGAGACTAGGTGAGCTTTCGCAACATGATGACAAATTCTTATGATCCTCTCGGGAGAATATATATGTACGAGATTGAATGTTTTGAAGTGCACTCGTACGTTGGAACAGTGCTCCAACTCTCAATTGCAATTGATATGATAGAAGAGAAGTATATGAACTGCAAATTTATCAGACTAAATCTCATAACATTTTGCCTCTATAGATGGGATATGAATCCTGCAGATGTATTCGTAGAGGGTCAAGTCCGGGATAGATGGCCACAGTTTTTTCAAGGATCTGTCAAAATAAAAGTACAGACGTTTCTTTGCTTATCTCTATTTGTAATTAAACTTTAGACATTTAACCTTAAGATAATTTACAAAAATAAAACAAATTCTCACGAGATCAACCTTAAAAGTAGTATTTTTTTTTTTAATCAGTATTGGCCATCTCTCCCGAAATATCTGGGTATGATGACCACAGGAGTAGAGGAGAAATGGCGAGTACTTAACGCTACTCTTGGTTTTCTCTTTGGTTTTATGTTTTCTAGAACACATATCATCGAATTCAGTACAATTTTCGTGTACCCAAAGTTGGCACGCTATGCACTGGAGTCAGTTTTCGATAAGACGAGTTTCATAATAATTTTCTTCGGAATCAACACCGTCATCCTTTTCTGTACTCACATCGCCATCTGATAAATCATAAAATACTGGTTCTTCGTCATCGTCACTACTCTCAGATATTCTTCTCATTGCTTTCCTTTTTTATGCAGTGGGAGAGAGTGGGGCACAATGTGTCACGGGGCACGGTCACATTGCCCCATCACATGCGGTTTCTCGGAGGTTTGTAGCTCGTAAATTCCGAAATTTTATGTGCTGGACCACCATTTTTATTTGGTTTCGTCAGGCCTAAAAAAAAGTCGACGGCAGCTCACAAAGAATTATTAAAAATTACAAATCAATTTGAGGCTTAGAAAGAAAATATTTCGCTAGCTGGGAAAGGTAAAATATAACGACACTTTCTAGCGGCTCGGGTTTTCGGTCCTAATCAATAGTTTTATTATTTATGATGCACTCAGTGACGTGTGTTTTTCAATTCATCATTTAATTAATAGTATATCCATCAATAAGCAAATATTTAAGTAGTGCGGTACAATGTGTCACCGAGTTGTGGGGCACAATGAGTGGACTCCCAAGGAGGAAACAAAGAAGTGACGACGCACCGAAGAAGGGCAATGTGTCACGGGCAACTGTCAACCACATGCGATTTCTCGGAGTTTTGTAGCTCGTAAAAACCGACATTTTTTGTGTTGGACCGTGATTTATATTAAGTTTCGGCTGGCGTAAAAGAAAGTCAATAGCAGCTGACAAAAAATTATTAAAAATACAAAAATATTGTATTTTGGAACTGGTATCAAATAAAAATTCTGAACGAAAATAAAAAAAAGATTGAGATGGCTCATTACTTCGTTACTACCAATCAAACTTTCAATTGGAATACCAAATATTATAATAGAGGTACTGCAATTAAAAAACCTCGCGAATTATGCACCGATCGCCATTGTCAAATGCTCAAGAGTTTCTGATACATACTGTATTTCACTTCTACGTTATTCTCATTTATACGGTATACTTGATGTACCACTTGAAAAACGAATAACTGAAGTTTCACTGTAAATAAAACGTTTTATTAATAAATAAAAATGTCAGGTCATTTTGAGACACCCTTTATATAGATTAATAGGTTTTCATAAAATGGATATTTCTTTACAATATTAAAAAATAACTCCCTCAAAATCCTAATAGTGAACAGGACTAAAATATATACAGGGTGTTTGGCACATGAACCGACAACATTTTTTTGGGGTTTGGGGGAGTCATTTGGTAACTTTTTTTTACCCTTACACCCTATGTCCTAATTATCACGTCAATTGAGATATGATTTTTTTTCTTTTTTTCTAATTACCCAAAATTTTGCCTTTCAATCGACAAACTTTTTATTTGTGGCTGTAATGGCACGAAATAATTTTTGCTGTATACCGTCATGTATATTTATTATAAATAAAACATTTGATACAATTGGTTTCAAGAAAATGACTCATGAGCTTCCAATGTCTTAAAAAATGTGTAAATGTATGAAAAATGTCAACTTCTAAGTTCATTATAAAAAAAAACTAAAAGCTATTTTTAACTTAGCTTTGTTTTGAAAAATTCTCTAGCTTATACCCTTTCCAACGGTGAGCTACATGTCATAGAAATCATTCATTATGTGGTTAAAATAAGAGATACTAGTTTGCCAGGGTCAGGGTTAAGAAATTTTTTTTATGTTTTCGATGTTTTTTTTTTATTAAACTTGAGTGATAAATTTTGCTCACAGTAACCTTTTTTACTCCGTATGCATGCAACAAAGATTATTTTGTGCTATTGCAAATACAAAAAAAATACTTACGATAATTAAAAGGCGCAATTTCGGGTAATTACAACAACAAAAAATGAAAAAAAAGAATCATATCTCAATTACCGTGACACTTAGGACATAGGGTCTAAGGGTGAAAAAACTAGCAAATGACTAGTGTCAATAGACTATACTCTCTTTTACCATGGGCGTTCTTTGTAAATGTCGTATACTTTTGTTTCAGTGTATTTTTCTAGTCTCATTCGTAACTTCTTTCCTTAAATCAGCTTTTCTTTTCTTTTTTAAATCGTTTTACATCCACTCACTTCCCTTTAGGGTATAACGGAATAAACGATGACGAATGACCTTTTGCCCCCGTCCGTGAAATTGCGAAACGATGACAACAAGGAATGTATTTTGAATTTAAAACTGTGTAAGAACGATTTTTTTACTCCAGCGAAATGAAGGGAGAGAGAGAGAGAGAGAGAGAGAGAGAGAGAGAGAGAGAGAGAGAGAGAGAAAGGGGAAGATAGGAAGATTGATGGGCAGAAAAATCGGTGATGCGCGAACAACCGATCAGCGAAAAAATGAACATATTCTCTTTTCACCCTCTGTCAGGCGCGTTACTTCGACCATTCTAATTTTTCCTTCCGCTGTTTTGCCAGTGTCGAGCTACGGATATACGAAGCCCGCATCGAGCTGAGCGAGGGTGATTTTTTTTTTACTCAGACCCCCCCCCCCCCTCTCCTCCTCCGCCACCGCCCGCCCATCAACCTTCTGCAATTCGATGAGCGCCTCTATTTTGTGTGCCCCGTCCTCGCGAAGAATGCTGAGTGTACGACATGCCTTTTTTATTCTCGTATTACACATCCTCTTACTCAGAGTTCAATTAAAATGCTTCACTGGCTGCAAGCTTAAATTGAAATACGATTGATTGCATTTTGAAGCAGGGAAAAATGATTCGAGCGTTCTGGAAGATTTAAACTTCGCTGAAGTGATTCTTCCCTTTTTTGTCATGTAAATATCATTCGATTTGAATCCATTTTCATGCCGGAGTTATACGGTTTGAGCGTTTTGGAATGAATAATTTTCCAGTTTTTTCCTCTTGCGAAAGCGATTTACGCTATATATTAAGGGGTGCACGCCCTATAAAACGCCAAATCCCGTGCGGATATTAAGTTCGGGCTTTGATCAGGCCGATCTTAATTTTCCCTAACTCTAAGGCCCTAGTCTGGAAGCCTCAATACATTTGAGGCTTAGAATTCTATCGCATATTTCGACACATTTCATCCCGCGTTGTTCGAATGAACGAACTGCAGGCGTGTTGTTTCAAGGCTTCACAGCTCTTCTACTAAACGCATAGTTTAATTATTATATTTAATCGATCTCGATAATTATTATGCCACAAATTCTTTAGTCAAGCCATTTATACTGATTTGACATTATAATAGCAAAGTCTGGTAGTATTTGGAAAAACGCTACTAGGGAATCTACAACTACACGCCTTAAAGGCCCCCACTTGGCCTCCGTACTTAGACCACAGTTTTAGTCAACCTAACCTACCGTGCCATTACCTAATAGGGGCCCGGTCCAGCTCTTTTACGGAAAACCCTAGTATGGAATCCTCAAATAATCCATTGAAGGCCCCAAAATGTGTTAGGGATGCCCTGCCAATTTTCCACACGGGATCTTAGTCGATTTGCATGATTTTTTTTTTTGGAAGGTAAGGAATGTATATATCTTTTCAGGGTCATAGGTACTTTTTATTACATAATTCTACTTTCCAAAACGATTTTGGTTGCTTAAAAAAAGTAAATAATGGCGGGAATATTACCAGTCGCCGGGAAGCTGTTCGTAAGGGAGGCCGAATGCGGTGTACACTTCAGCACCTCGTTAGATTATCTGAAACAGTCTGTGCAAAAAAATTAACTAATAATGTTGGGAAAATAATGATAATTGGCTAAAGGGGAGGCCTTAGAACAAAAAAGTTGATTTTTTCGGAAAAAAAATCTACTTTGGCCAAACCACAAACATGTTTATTTTGATAATTTTTAGTCGGTGTTAAATTCATCAATTGGACATAAGTATCATAAAAACGTGTACCAAATATGGGCTTGATCGGTCAAATAGTTTTTTAGTAATCGTGTATACCGATTTTTAACTCATTGAAAAAAAAAGTTTCGAGATAATCGCGTTTAAAGTTTCGGCAAGGGAAAAACGGATTATTCTGTTACTTACCGACTAGTCAGCTACAAGAGTCCTTCAGCTTCCTCGATATGCATCTTCTTGACTTCCTTTCACAGAATAAGACATGATTTTCAAGCTTGGAAAATGGTCTCGTACACGTCAAACACCGAAAGTAAACAGAGGGACGTCAGACGCTAAACTGAGAGATAAGGTTCAAGCGGTTCAAAGTTGTATATACAGTCATTTTTGAGAATTGACCAAAATCACTAACTGCATCGTATTCTACAGGATTCAAACGATAAATTCAAGCAATAAAAAATGCATTTTTTTAAGCCTCTATAGGGAGTGCCCCCCTTAAATGCGGATTCAAATTATGTGTGTATATATTGGGTGAAGTAAAAAGTTCTGAGCGTTTTCCGCTAGATGACTTTAGTGAGCCATATCTCACGATGTATACATCGCATCGGGTCATACTATAAGGCGATTTAAAGGTGACATTACGCTTCAAAAAAAGTTCTTTGACAGTTTTGTGTTTGGTGAAGCCAGTTGTGTGTTGCAGCGTTCCAAAATGGAGGTAAAAAAAGAGAAAATTCGATACATTCTTCAGTACCACTACGACGAAGGTGAAAAGGCGGAGCAGGCGGCCAAAAAAATGTGTGCTGTTTATGGGCCCAATACAGTATCGAATGCAACAGCAAAGCGGTGATTCCAACGATTCCGTTCTGGTAATATGGACGTCGAAGATGAGGCACACTCTGGTAGGCCAATCGTCGAAAATGTCGATAAAATCATGGAAATCGTCGAGTCGGACCGGCATATGAGCACTTATTCCATTGCCCAGGAACTGAAGATTAGCCAGAAAACCGTTTGGAACCATTTGCATAAGGCTGGTCTCAAGAAGAAGCTCGATGTATGGGTGCCACACGAATTGACGCAAAGGAACCTTTTGGACCGAATATATGCCTGCGAATCTTTGCTGAAACGTAACGAAATCGACCCATTCTTGAAGCAGATGGTGACTGGCGATGAAAAATGGGTCACATACGAGAACAACAGCCGAAAAAGATCGTGGTCCAATCGCGGTGAGCCGGCCCAAACGATCGCCAAGCCCGGATTAACGGCCAAGAAGGTTTTGCTGTGTGTTTGGTGGGATTGGAAGAGAATCATCCACTATGAGCTGCTCCCATCGGGCCAAACACTCAATTCGGACCTCTACTGTCAACAACTGACCAGATTGAAGCAGGTGATCGACCAGAAGCGGCCGGAATTGGCCAATAGGAAGGGTGTTGTGTTCCATCAAGACAACGCCAGGCCGCACACATCTTCAACGACGCGCTAGAAGCTCCGAGAGCTTGGATGGGAGGTTCTATCGCACCCGCCGTATAGTCCAGACATGGCACCAAGCGATTATCCCCTTTTCAAGCGTTTGCAAAATTTTCTTGATGGTAGAAAACTGGCCTCAAGAGAGGCTTGTGAAAATGAGCTGGTCAAGTTTTTTACCAATAGGAACGAGGACTTCTTTAATTGCGGAATTATGAAATTGTCTTCAAAATGGACAAAAGTTATCGAACAAAACGGCGCATAGTTGATCTAAATCGGATAATCCTAACTATGTTAATTTCAACGTCGAAATAAAGCGAAAAAACGCTCAGAACTTTTTACTTCATCTAATATATGTATATATACACACATAATTTGAATATTTATTTACTGGATGAATAACCAATGAGAAATAGCACGAAGCATTGAATCTCTAGAGCTTTCTCGCCCTTAGCCGGGTCGTCCGTGCGAGATTATAAAAGTTTTCGAATGCAACGAAGCACGCAGGTGGGAACTGACCAGTTGAATCTCTCCGGGCGCTTGTCTCTCCTCAGGCTCTCTGGATTTGGTGAATTGCGTTTGCAGATATGCCGGATCATATATATTTGAGCATGTCCTACGTGCTCAAACGTATTTGGGTATATAGAACGTTTGAGAGACCAATCCGCGCTACCAGCTTCTTGAAATAAATTCTTGTTTTGATCAATACATTTACCTTTTGTTCGACAAATTTGTCTCGTTTAATTGCAATACAGATTATTATTACTTCTCGCATTGTAGACGAAAGGATAAAAGAGGGGATAGAAAACTAAAAAAAGAACATTTTAAGGAAGGAAGAGGAAAACATAAGAAAATCAACCTATAATGAGAAGTACAAATATACACTGGCGGCGAACAGTTTCCGGACAAAAATTCAAAAAAGTTCTGTAACAATTTATTATGCCGTTTGGCCGATAGATGACATAAATGAATTTAATAAACGGCATTTTGAAGGGGAGGAATTCACCTTTATGCCGGTTTTTTTTTAATTTTCTATTTTTTTTTTACGACTAGTACCCTTTTCTGAAAGCGACCATTTTTCGCCCTTTTTTGTTCCTTTTCTAGTGGACCCCGTTTACAAACACAATTTTTTAAATGCATTTCTTTGACCGGAATCACAATGGGGGGAGCTCAAGCTTCAATACTTTTTTTTTAAACTTCGTAGATTTTTTTTTCTAAAGATATTTTAATTAAAAAAAAGAGACAATTTAAAAAATAACGGGTAACGCGAAAACGACAAGGATTCAAGGAAAACCTCACGATAGTAAGAAGTTGAATCGGTTTTCGTTGAGTTCGCGAGAATTTTTTCAGATTTTTTTTCCAAATTTTTTTTCACATTTTTTCGGTAAAAAATTAGATGATTTAATTACCGTAAATCGAGAAAAAAATGTCGAAAAAATCTGAAATAATTCTATTGCATTGAAAATGGAAAATTAATTTTATTTCCAATTTTGGACTTTTACCACAAACCCCTTACTTTTCTAGTTCTAGGTAATTAAATCATCTGATTTTTTACCGAAAATAGGTGAAAAAAAGATTTGCACAAACAAATCTGAAAAAATTCTCGCGAACTCAACGAAAACTGATTCAACTTTTTACTATCTTGAGGTATCCCTTGAATTCTTGTTGTTTTCGTGTTACACGTTATTTTTCAAATTGTATCTTTTTTTTTCAAAAAAATCAAAATATCTTTCGAAAAAAAAATCGTACGAAGCTTGAAACAAAAATAAAAATTTAAGCATGACCTTCCGCCTTTATGATTTCGGTCAAAGAAATGCATAAAAAAATGTTGTCATCAAACGGGGTCCACCAGAAAAGGAACAAGAAAAGGCGAAAAATGGTCGTTTTCGAAAAAGGGTACTAGTCGTAAGAAAAAATAGTAAAAAATTTAAAAAAAAACGGAATCAAGGTGAATTCCTCCCCTTCAAAATGCCGTTTATTAAATTCATTTACGTCAACTATCGGCGAAATGGCATAAAATATCGGTCCGGAACTTTTTTGAATTTTTGTGCGGAAACTTTTCGCCGGTAGTGTTTACTTTTGGCCGCGGCTTCGCCCGCGTAGAATTTGGCCAAAAAACTTTATTAGAAGTAGAACACCGCATTAGGGGTTTTAAAAAATCCTGAAATATATGTTTTATTATTTATTTTGAAGAATATTTATACTCAGTTTGAAGTTTAAAAACGCAAGGAAAGTTTTCTATACAAACTTTTACACCCAATTTCATCCCCTTAAAAGTTTATTTTTAAAATATCCTCTTTTAATGCACCTCTACACCTTCTAGGGAACATATATTTCAAGCTTCAAGTTGATGCACGCAAGGAATATAATTTCCCATACAAACTTTTACACCCCATTTCACCCCCTTAAGAGTGTATTCTCGAAAAATCCTTTCATAGTGCATTTCTACACCTTCTAAGGAACTTATGTTGCAAGTTTCGCGTTGGTACACGCATGGAATATAATTTTCCATATAAACTTTTACACCCCATTTCATCCCCTTTAGAGTTTATTTTCGAAAAATTCTTTCTTAGTTTACTTCTATACCTTCTAAGGAACATGTTTGCCAAGTTTCAAATTGATACACGCAAGGATTTCCCATACAAACTTTTACACCCCATTTCACCCCCTTAGCGGTTGAATTTCGCGAAATCCCTTCTTACCAATGCCTCCAATATAACATCAACACCTTCCCCAAAATTCCCATTTCTACCTTTAGCGGTTTAGGCTGGTCGATGATGAGTCAGTCTGTCAGTTGGGACTTTGCTTTTATACATCTGTATAGATAGAGAATGATGATATGCCACGGAAATACTGGTCGGAGGAAGAAGTAAAGGGAAGGGAGAAGGAAATGTGGGCGAGGTTAAGATGTGGCAACATAGAAAGAGCGGGAAAGAAAGGGGAACAGGAATGGAAATGCAGGATATGTAAAAAATAGAATGAGACGTTGGAGCACCTGATAATATGTAAAAAATAGCAGGGAGTTAGTAACTAAGAAAGCAAGAAAGAAAGCATAAGAGTGGATGGAAGGAATAGATGATATAGCAATAAAGGGTGAGATTATAAATATGTTGGGTGGGAAAATAAAAAAAGGGGTATGTGAATATTTTAAGGAAGTAGAGGAAGTGGACAAAAAAATAAGTAAGACGGAAGGGGACGAAAAATAAATGGAGTAGAGGATTAAATGAATCATAAATTATGAATTAATGAAGAAAAAGAGAGAAGTGTTAGAGAGCACAAAGTACGAGAATGAGAGGTATAGTAATTAAGTGAATTAATGTTAAAGCGGAAAATTACGATTTTGTAAAATCTTTTGTAAAAAGTTGTGCAAATGAAACTCCTTTGATTGATTGATACTTCTCGGATTGCTAACGTTTTTCTCGGCTCATTTAAACTGCACGAGCCGCTCAAACTTATAGGGGGGCGGGGGGGGGGGGGGTGATACGTTGAAAAATCGACTAAATCTGATAAATCTACCACTATCCATCTAAAACTAAATCTAAAATGTACGTACATATTTTAGATATTAATAAAAACGACGAAATCCTAAAATAAATAAGAATTACCTTTGCTTTTGAACGTCACCAACTTAGGCGCAGACTATTTGGAAACAAAGTTTCGAATCTGCATTGTAGACGTTGTCGATCAATTATAAAAATATTCGTATGCCCGAAATAACAATGAATTATTAATTAAAATAAAACTTCGTATCAACCTTGGAAATGCAAGAAATAGTAATTTATGCTACAAGTGCGGGAAACAAGGAATTCTAACGCGCGTGAAGTTGCCGCATGAGCCGAAGGCTTATGGTGCATTTCACACGAGTACGAGTGAGAAATGCACCATAAGTCGAGGCGAATTCGGCAACTTACGCGCGATGTAATTCGTTTTTTTTCGCACATGTCCCATACATTATTTTTTGCAATGACTGTCTCGAAAGTGGGATTTGAAATTCAACAAAACCAATAACCAATAAGCAATAACCTTAACCAATTCTTCTTTTTTCACATTTCAAACGTCAACTGTGATAAGTTTACGTTTCATATCACATGAATTTCGCTACATTCAATTTTGTTCAATCGGTCCAAAATCGTAGAACAAAAAACTATCAACGGTGAAAAAACCTGTTTTTTCGTGAATCAATGCGGTAAAGTGAGCTATAAATAGATTTTTTTCCGCACTAGTGCGGGAAAGTCTCACATTCCCGCACTAGTGCGGGAAAGTAAGCATTTTTGAGAAATAAGTCACTTTCCGCACGCTAAACACCAATCGAAAATTGCACATTCGGGGCAGGCATTGCAAAAAATATATTATTGACTTTCGCATTAATAGTGCCATATCACGACGTGCTAGATGCATAAAATAATTGAATGTAGGAGCATTGGCGAATGGAAAGACTCAAAGTGGAATGCTCCGTGTAAAAGGAAACGCGAATCGACGAAGTCTCGGTCGGCCACGATTTCCTGTGGCTTTTCGATGATATACCACCAATGCAAAGGTCACATATATATATATATATATACAGATTTATTCGTGAATGGAGATAAAGAGAGATATTAAAATGTTGAGTTATATGGTTGCTCGAGTATCCCAATTTCTATGAATTCTTGATTTTACGATCACGAGCAAATCCATGCCGAATGAATATCTTTTTTTCCCTTCTACGTCGCCATTCTTCCAACCCTTTCTTCCACCGATAGCTTACAATTTCCGAACAAAGGAAATTGAGCGGGATAAAACTCTGTAAAAATCATCAATATTCCAAGCATTGTAAACTCAATCCGAATACAATGAGCGAGCGGAAACCAGAACTTCGTTTCATATTTTCGTTTCGAGATCTGTGATTAGCATGGAGTAGGTACTGGATGGGAATCAAGTAGAAAATTCCGTTTCGATCAGACAAAAATCGAGGACAGATGAGAAGCTTCGTTTCATCGTTCTCACACGTTCGATTCTTTTTATCGCCTTGCACTTACCTCATTCTGATACCTTGTAATGTAAAGGGTGTCTCAAAATTCACGCAAGAAGTAATTTTGATAGGAAACAAAGGTTTCTAATTAAAAATTGTATATTTTTTATTGATTCATAAATTATACAGAATAGGGTTATGTATGGAATAGCATATGCATCTGTTTTTCAACAATCACTCGTGGATTTTCTAAACCCCGAATGCGCCAATTTTATCGATTAACGAAGCCGCATCAAGATGAAAATGAGCCTCATCGCTGAAGATGATTTTGTTCGAAAAATCAGCATCCATTTGTTGTTGTTCCATAATTCATTCAACGAACTCTCTTCGCTGTGCGTAATCCGTAGGCTTCAGTTGTTGATTCAATTGGACTTTGTAAGCATGAAGATGCAAATCGTTCGTGAGAAGACGCTGTAGAGAGCTTCTCGAAATGTTCAATTCTTGACCACGGTGCAGAATTGATGTTCCTGGACTTTCAGCAACACTCTCACGAACTGCTTCGATGTTGTGTGTTGAACGACTTGTTGAAGGGCGGCCAGAGTGTCTAAGATCACTAATTAATCCAGTCATCCTGAATTTTTTAAATAATCTCTTCACAGGCGATGAAGTTAAATCACTATTCCGACCATATTTTGTACGAAAATTTCGAACTGCAGCTGCCAAAACTTTGTTATTTAAAAAATATTGCTCAACAATGAAAACGCGTTGTTCTTTCGTGTAGCGCTCCATTTTTAATAACCCTGAACTATTAGCTATCACGCTGTCTTTTTTTTCGTTGACAACACTTTACCGCACAAATAGCGCATAATTCAAATCTTGCGTGAATTTTCAGACACCCTTCATATGAGTGAACAATTAAAAAATGAATTAATAACAATAAAATTAATCCGCAGTTCCATTGTATCGTTTCACTGTTGATAATGTTTTTTCATTGCCTCCATTCGAGAAGACGCGACCAGTTTCGACTTTGGTGATTTCCCATGTTGGGCTCGTGTGAACCAACACTTGGATGAGTGACCAACTACTCAGCAGAGGAGGCATTTATACCAAGTCCGATGGCCGAGTAATGGTGGTTGTCCGATGAAAGCCGACACAGGTTTTCCTTGGTTTCCCTGTGCCCTCGGGACATCGCAATGCAATATTGCATTATCAATGAGTAACTGGGGACAAAATTCTAGAAAATCTCTTGAAGATAAAACATCCCGACTAGAAATTTTGATTCGCCAGGCTAAACACTGATCAGGCCGCTATCATGCTGTGGTCTGGAATGCCGTAATAAGGCACGCCTGATTGGTGCCGGATATCCACCAGATCAGTGAAACGTAGTACGGGAGTAAGAAGGCTAACTTACTGCGGCCTGATCAGGGTGCTTGTTTACTCCCGTATATCAGGCAATACTAATATGGCCCTACTAGGGCTTGGCCTAATAACGCTCTATTGGGGCTTGCCTTATAACTGCCTCAGCATTCCATCAACGCACGTAACCTCCTATATTCTACGTGGGAATTTTTATTCAGCAGCATATTATCTTCGAAATTTTGACTTTTTTGAAAGATGTTGTGCACTGTGACGAAAAAAAAATGTTATGCAACTCGGATGCGTGTTAGAAGATTCCGTTGTATTTCGAAATCTCAAAACACAGTACAAAATGTGTCATCGTCGTGCGAACAAGATATGTATAACCTTAAACTATTTATGGATGTTTAATACGTTATTAATGCTTAAATTCACGAACTAATCATTTACGAGGTGTTTGAATTGAACGAGCGTATATTTTCCTCTATTTTCCATCAAAAGATTTTGAATAAGCCGTGGTAAAAGTAATTAATAATGCCAAGGATTGGGCGGCAACCGCGTGGTTTGGAACAAAAACACCTCAACATGAAACATTAATGGAACATTATTTATAATGATATCTATACTATTTTTAATTAATCTAATTATAACCTTTTTTTGCCACTTTCCTTAATAAACAATATATTGACAAATACATTATAGTCCTTGTATACATATATTGTAGAGTGTGGATGTGTACGAGCCCATATGTGTATTGGTTACGTCAGGCCGTATTATAATAGCCTGATCCGGCAACATTATAATGACCTGATTAGTCAGCATTATAAACGCCTGGTCAGGCAACCTGATGGCCTGATCAAGGAATGAGACCTTGATCAGGCCATCAGGTTGCATCAAAGGAATAAGGCCCATATGTGGCAGAACATTACACTTTCTAGCAGGGCGCTATCGGGTTCTCTTCTAAGTGCCCAACCAGAGCAGTCAGGCGACCTGAAAGCGTCCTGAATCGGACCCTATAGAAATTTCTAAGTGAGATAGTGACAAGCGTGGGGTAAAAGTAACACGGATGGGATCGCAGTTTCGATATAAAGTATTTTATTTCTTATACCGCGTAATTTGTGTGTATAGAACGTCTCTAAATTGTGCTGTAATAGCATTAAAGGGGTGGAAAAAAAACAATGAATATCTTTTTGACTGGAATCGTTGGTTACAGAAACACGTTTTTTAATAGGTACATAATGCCTTATAAAATAGTGCACGACTTGCAATAGGCAAATAGTGCACGACTTGAATTGGCAGGGCAAACAGTTCCTTCTCTGTCTCTATCTCTGTCTCTGTCCCTGTCTCTGCCTCTCTCTCTCTCTCTCTCTCTCTCTCTCTCTCTCTCTCTCTCCCACTTCGTTTTTTCCTATCCACTGTTCTCTAAAAAGCAAGCATACACCAGAAATTGTTTGTTTGAGAGGCAGAAAAAGAGATCTCTCTTGGCCTTTGCAGAAGACTTTTACGATCCCATTAAAGTCCGGGGACGAGCGGAAAACGACCGAGATCGTTAACCTAGGTAAGTCTCTGTCTGTCTCTGTCTCTATCTCTTTCTCACTCGTGGACGTTCGTATATAATAGGCAAACCATGATTTCTGCCGCTGGATTCGAGTTCGCGTACCTACCATGAACGGGTTCACCATAGGTCCGCAGAAATATACGGCAAATCACTTCTTCCAAGAGCCAATCCGTGTTGTACAGTGTTACGAAGAAGAGATCGCCTGACGAACGATATCCCCATTTGTTCGCCGCACGCGAAGCCGCTGGTTGATCAGTTCTGAAAAATCGCCTTTTTCACTCGCATATCACGCGAATGGTGGTATTTTTTTTGTCAAACTTAGAAAAAAAAGACTCGGTTTTACGAGTCAAGCCATAAAGTCTGAAATAACAGCCAAAACGTAGCGATTCATCCATTTCGCTCTATCTTCCCCCAAATTACCCTCTTTCTGTATAATTACCGCACACACCCGAATGCAAAGACGACATGTTCTGTTGTTGTTGTTTAATTCCGGTTTTCTCCGTGGAATGGCTACTACTTAACTTCGAGGATTGCAGGAGGAACGAAAATATACGGGACAGTCGCTGTAATGAAAACGTTAAATGTTGAAACGTAAATCAAGCACTCCGGAGCTTGTGTATACAGGGCCCGCTTGGTCGAGCTGTATGACGAATTTATTTGCACGATTCACGCCCACGCAATATACTTGCAACTGTCCCACGTATAGTGAAACCTTTCAGGCTTTTGTCACGTTCCGTACACTTTTAATAGGTCGCATTTATTAATGTATCCCTCCGAGCAGGGTAAACTTTTTCGACCGATACGAAAATACTTTCTCCACCTTCCTTAAATAAGTCGTTTAATAATTGCCGCGATATATTACTTCACCGAAACCACTTTATTTTCCCGCGTAACGATCACCCCGTTCCATTCATGCTATTATCTTATCATGACACATTTTACGTAGAAGATTTATTGAACCGAGAATTTTGCGACGGAATATTCAAGAAAATATTCTCTTTGCTTAAGCGACAGTTGTGGCCCGGCCACTACTTGGACGGGTGAGCCCTCAGCCACGCACGGCACGGGTCAGTTTACTGAGTTCCGATAATCAATTGACGAGTCTGCATGAACTTGGAGTCCATAAAAAAAAGGTCGATTTTCAATATTTTTTTCCTGATAAGAGTATTGGGATGGGAAGTTCGGGATTTTTTACAAGTTTTTATTTAACTTCACTTGTTGTGGGATGCAAAACGGCAAATCGATATTTCACCCACTTCCCGCCTACTTAGAGCTCTGAGATTTTGCAATAATGCATCTAAGAGGTGACAATATATGATTCAACTTTTAAAAAATAATTTAAAAAAAATAACGACTTTCTGTGAGATGCAAAACAGAAAATCGATATTTCACCCACTTCCCGACTACTTAGAGCTCTGAAATTTTGCAAACATGCATCTAAGAGGTGACAGTGCATGATTCGACTTTAAAAAATTAAAGACTAAAGTAGAAAATAAATTATATGTAAAAAAATAATTAAAAAAAAACAAACTCTTATTTAATGTACTGAAAAGTATAAAATAATTTTTCTTACCAAGGCACCTATATCCCGAGCAGAAATCTAATCAGGCTGCCTGAGGATCCATCAGGGCCGGATCAGGGATCAATAAGGCGCCCTGATCAGGCACGCCTGATTTGCGCCAGACAGGGGCCTGAGCAGGGATCAATAAGGGGCCCTGATCAGGCACGCCTGATTTGCGCCGGATAGAAGCCTTATCAGGTATCAATAAATCGCCCTGATCAGGCACGCATGATTTGCGCCGGACAGGGGCCTGAGCAGGGATCAATAAGGCGCCCTGATCAGGCACGCCTGATTTGCGCCGTATAGAAGCCTCATCAGGTATCAATAAGGCGCCCTGATCAGGCACGCATGATTTGCGCCGGACAGATTGAGACGGTCATCGCCAAAACCGGAACAAAAACTAAACGATCAAGTCAAGTAAAATAAAAACTTAAACTTAAAAAAAATGTTTTCATATGTTTCATATTTTTAATAACGTTAGTAAACTTGATAACGTGTAACTGCGATAATAATTTAATAAATGTTGATCTATTTTTAAACAAAAAATTAATCAAATGATTGAGCCAGATGACACGCATGTCTCAGGCTGGATGAGGCACCTGGTCCGGGCCAGATAAGTTGCTTGATCCGAGCCAGATATAGTGCCTAATCCGAGCCTGGTAAGGTGCCTGATCTGGGCCTGATAAAGCGCCTGATCAGAGCCTGATAAGGTGCCTGATCCGGACCTGAATTTGCAAAAGCGTTACATCCCTGATCAGGGCCGGACTAAATTTGCCTGATCTGGTCCGGATTTGCTATTGTGGCAGCCTGATCCGTTCCGGATTTCACCCTGAACAAATTTCTGCTCGGGATGTGACTATAAATAAAAGCTCGGAGCGCTTAAAATTTAGACATATAACCTTTAATTTACATAAATCTGTTACCATATAAATTATATTTAATTTACTGTAAAAGAACCTTAGATTTCTTGAATAAAAATCGGGAAACTGAGTATAAACGTGTGATAATAATTTCTCAAATCACTATTGTGCCAAATTCAATTTCAAATTTCAAATTCGAATCAAATTTATTGAACATTTAAAAAAGTTGAGCACCCCAAGCTTTTATTTATAGTCACCTATAGGTGACTTGATAAGAAAAATTATTTTCTATTTTTCAGTACATTAAATAAAAGCTTGTTTAAAAGAAAATTTACATATAAATTTTACCCACTATTGATACATAGTTTTGCCAAGATTTCGTTTTTTTATGGAAAAATATTGATCAACAATAAAGTTATTATTTTTTAAACAAAGTGTCACCGTTGTTGCATGGCCAATGGGTGTAGGTGGTTTTGGCAACCTGGGTGATCTAAAATAAAAAATGAAAGTATATACTTTTAATCTATACATATAAAATACCCGGACTAGAAATTTTGATCCAGCATCCTGAACACTGATTACACCGCTATCATGCTTCGATCTGGAATGCCGTAATAAGGCACGCCTGATCGGTCCCGAATGTCCTCCGGATCAGTGGAACCGTAGTACGGGAATAAGAAGGCTACCTTACCGCGGCGGCTTGATCAGGGTGCCTTATTTACTTCCGTATATTAGGCAATACTAATATGGCCCTACTACGGCTTGACCTAATAAGGCCCTATTGGGGCTTGCCTCAGTAGTCCATCAACGCACATAACCTCCTTATTCCTACGTGGTTATTTTAATTCAGCAGCATATTATCTTTAAAGTTCTGATATTTTGAAAAGGTGTTGTGGACTGTGACGAAAAAAAACGTTACGCAACTCGGATGCGTGTTAGAAAATTTCGCTGTATTCAAAAATCTCAAAACACAGTATAAAATGTGTCATCGTCGTGCGAACAAGATGTGTGTGTCCTTAAAATGTATATAGACGTTTAATACGTTATTAATGCATAAATTCCTTAAAAAAATGTTTTTCACCATGTTCATGTTCGAAAAACACGAACTAATCATTTACGAGATGTTTGGATTGAACGAACGTATATTTTCCTCTATTTTCCATCAAAAGATTTTGAGCAAGCCATGGGAAAAGTAATTAATAATGCCAAGGATTGAGAGGGACCGCGCTGTTCGGAACAAAAACACTTCAACATAAAACCTAAATGGAACATTATTTATAATGATCTCGGTCCTATTTTTAATTAATTTAATTATAACCTTTTTTGTAACTTTTATTAATAAAAAATATATTGACAAATACATTCTAGGCCTTTTTTAAACAACCTTCAATCAGGGGTTTAATGGGGTGTTGAAGTGCTCAACCTAAACACCTAATAGATGAAGCCAAATTTCATGCGGGCCAAGCCGCCGACGGAAGCTAGTATAATCACAAAACTTCCGGATGAACGGATACTTTTTTGAAATTCAGAAAATTACGAAAATGGCAAGCGATAAGAAAAAGTTTGTTTTTCGACCGAAGAAACCAACTTTAGTCATTTGTTATTAACAAATAGATGAACATATGAAAAAATCAGCGGGCCGGTTCGTCGTGGCGCAGTGGACGATCGGATCCTTCACAAAAATCATCATAACTCGGTAAATTTTTGGAGTTTTCATAAAATCTTGGATACAAATGAAAGTTAGGATCCTACGTTGTAAAACTATGTGATAAAAAATTGTGATTTTTTAAATTTCAAGCTTATGCACACATCTTAACGGAAACTCAAGCAAAGTCACCCGTATAGTCACAGGTTCTCCACAGTTTTCCTGTGCCTTGCTGCGAATGCGATACGGTAGTAGCGCATCAGAACAGCATTACAGTTCGCAACCTTCTGAAACCTTCTCTGAGGAGTGGGTAAAAATGAATTAACAAGTAACGAGTAAAAGTTAAAACGATAAGATCGCGAAAGCATAAAAAGTATACGAAGAATGAAAAACAAGAGAAATTATATTCCAATTGATCGAGATCGCAACGATTGATAAATCACGAAAAGCTTCGTGTATCCATGGGTTATTACCTGTGAGATACGAGAAAACTGCGACTCTCTCAGTTATCAGAGACAGTGTAATTATGTTAAAACGCCCACCAGCCGAGGAAAAAAAAACGTATAATCTACCTCTTTTTCATAAAAGTGCGATGCACATGAGTGAGATTGAAAGACTGGAGTGGCTGTGATATCAAACGCCAGGCATACGAGAGACCTCTTCATACACCTCTCATTTATATCCATTTATAAATATCTGTATACGTATAATCTCGTGTCTCGCGGGTATGTTTGAGTGCGGTCATGCATTTTTTTTTCCAAATTGAAAGGGCGTATAGCGCATAATTGAAAAGAGTAAAATTCGACCTTGAAATATACCTTTGAACTTTTAGATAGCCCTATACTCATATGTATATTGGGTCCAAGAACATGAGTTCACGAATTTTCAATAAAAAGCACATCTCGTTCTGGTGGCATTATGTTGAGGTTGGTGATACTTGTATTCGAAAGGTTTGTACGCAGCTGTCAAGCATAGTTGATGCTATTTGACAGAAGTGTAAACAGTTATTATATTCATTGTATAGACAATGGCTACTTTTGTTCCGAATGCACGTAATTTGCAAGAAGTGTTACGCCATTGTTTTGTTTTAAGGTAGTAGTCTCGCCACAGTCACGTTGAAAAGTTTATTCTTCGCTCAATCGATGAAAGCTTCGAAATATTGCGAAATATCCTTATACCAAATGTAGATTGTACATCTTATCGAAATGTAAAAATATAATGTTTACCTAACCCTCACTTTCGTAGCAGACTATCCATTCCGGCTACTAATACGTAGATAATCTTGCGTATACGAATATGCACACACTACTGTAATCTAGCTCTAGTCTGCTCCAGTTGCTTCGTGGGGACATCGCTTAATTTAAGGGGCCAGTCCACTTTGGAGCCACGAAAAAAAGGCTATTTTCGCGATTTTTTTTTTGAGGACTTTATAAAAGATATGAATATAAAAGTTGTTGGGCTTGATAAATAAAGTCTTGAAATACATTTAAAAAAAAAATTTAATTCATTTTTATTCATTTTTAAGTACAAAAACTATAGTTTAACGTACCGCCTCAAAAATAGGTGGGCTAGGTAGCTCCATCACAACTCGGCAACGGCTTGTCTGAAACAAAAAAATCAAAGTCCATTAGATTCAGTATGACACCAGCTACAAAATGACCCTCGGATATAAAGTTTTATCAAAAAATAAAAAAATGGCAGACGAAAAACGAAAAAAGTAAAAAAGAACGCGTCTTTTTCGCAGTTTTTCGCAAAAAAAAAGAGTCAAAATCAAAATTTTAAAACTATCGAGGGTCATCTTGTTGCGAATTATGTTTACAATATGTGGTTCAAATTTCAAGAGAATCGGATTATTAGTTTTAGAGATACGATGGAGCAAGATTTTGAAAACGTTGTTTCGAGAAAAACGCGTTTGAAGTTTATATTATGAAAAACTCTTACCTAAACTCAATCGGCAATTCCTGCACCGTACAAAATCCCTTCTGATTGCTCATGATCGTCGATTTCTTCAAGTCTTGCTTGCTTTCGTTTGGTTCTGGTCTTTTTTGAGCACTCAGAACTGCGGCGGTTTGCAGAGCGAACACGCTCGTCATCGCGATTGTCGGCGAATCTGATGGCGATCGGGCCGAGTTTGACGCCCATTATTTCCATTATTTTAAGCACTGGACGAAATCCTTCATTAAATACACACGCGGAAACTTTGCAGGCAATGTCTAAGATTTTTTTGCCGTTGAACATGTGTTTAGGTGCCATATTCCATACGCAGTTGTTAAAACTTTCATTATTGTTTTGCGTATGGCCACCTAAACACCTTTCGAGCAGTTCTGTTTTGGTGAGATCCTCGTAAATAGGTTTTTAAACTTCCTGTACTTCCTCAGAAATAGCAGGAGGATGTTTGTAATGTTGCTGAAGTGCCTTAGTTTTGAGGTGCTTGCACCATTCTATCGAGCAGTTGTATCTACCTGATACGCTCAGGTAGACGAAATGAGGTCCTGACGTTCAGGTAAAAAAAAAAAATACTTAGACAGCTCGGATTTTCATAAAATTTTGACACAATATTTCTGAATGTATGTACTTTCGAAAACAGTAAAAATAATCATTTTTTTGAAATTTTCAAAGTGGACTGGCCCCTTAAATCGTTATATCTCTGAAACTAGACGGTCAAAATTCATTATTTTTTTTTACCCACTTCGTCATATGTTTCTCTGTAATTGAGAATTTCTTTTTTTTAATCTGTAGAAAAGTTTCGGAGTTATTGCGTGAAACGTGAAATTTTCCACTGCTCCCCATAACAACGCGTGTAAAACCATCCAATCTTTGATTGCCAATATCTCGAATGCACAACAGTGAATCCTTTCGAAATTTTACAAGTAATCACTTAATAGTGTCCTGAATTGGTCCTCAAAATAAATTTTAAAAATCTATAGAAAAAACGCCGTGGCGAGACTACTATCTTAAAAAAAAACGTGCGGCTGAAAACTGACGTTTGCTTGCGAAGGCTTGCAAAGAACATGCTCCATCGGTAGGCATGTGTGAAAAGTCATTTTAACGATTTGAAAAACTTGATTCTGAATTGGATGATAAACCGCATGGAATGTCGCCGGCAAAATGTTAACACTCACAATTAAATGCAATACTGGACAAAGATGCGTGTCAAATGGAAAAAGAGTTCTCAGCAGCATTGAATGTTTCCCGACAATGCATTTCTTTGCGTCCGAATGCAATGGAAATGGTGCAAAAGCAAGGAAAATGGGTGACACACGAATTTACAGCATGACAATGCCAAACCACATGTTCATGGATCCATCAAGAATTATCTAGAAGGAATGATTTAGGAGATTCTACCTCACCCGCTATATTCACCGGACATTGCTCTCTCAGATTACTATTTCACATGCAGAAATTTGTTCGGGTTTTTTTGGATTCACCAGATCTTACCATATCTCTATAGGAATTTGATAGAGACGGCACATGCAGAAAGTCCACATTGGAACCCAAGTGGATTCGGCGCTATTTCCCGATTCACGTCGTTTAAGAATTTTTTATTTGAAATTCTCATCCGGGATTTGTTGGATCTCCCAAAAAAAATACCCCATAATTCTCAAGAGGAGCCTCTCCACTCATTAAAGTTCCAACCAAAAATGGTAAAAAAAAATGTCGAAAAAAAATTCTGAAAAAATTCTACCCACTCCATTGAGAACCCATGAAACTTTTTACCCTCTTAACATTTCCTCTGAAACCCTATAGTTCTTCGATGACGCCTTTTTTCTGAAACATGTCTTTTTTAGCTAAAAATGCAATACTGAGACGAAAAAAAATCGTAGAGAATTTTCTAAAGGCAAAATAAATGTAAACTTGTCCTCTTTAAAACGCCACTTGGGAAATTCAATTACCTTTATTTTTGAGCCTGCTATGTACATTTTAGTGCGGTAAGAAATTTCGACAAGTGCGTACTTTTTTTTGTCCAGTACTGTATATAGGTAGAAGAGTTCCGTGACTGACTGACTGACTGACCTATAGACAACGCACAGCCCAAACTGCTGAAGATAGAATCCTGAAATTTGGACGATACGTTCTTGAAAAGGTATAGAGGTGCACTAAGGAAGGACTTTCCGAAAATAAACTCCCAAGGGGGTGAAATTGGGTGTAAACGTTTGATTGAAAAATTGTATTCTTTGCGTGTATCAACCTTGAAACTTGGTATAAATATGCTTCAAAACGAATAAAACGCATATTTTAGGATTTTTTAAAACAACCCCTAATTGGGGGTGCAACGGGGTGTTGTCGTTTGTATGGGAAAATCGAATTCCCTGCTTCTATCTCAATAATTTTCAGAAGATATATTATTTAAAGCGCGTAGAGTTGCACTAATAAAGGGTATCTCGAAAATCAACCCCTAAAAGAATGAAATGGGATGTAAACGTTTGTTTGAAACATTGTATTTCTTGCGTGTATCAACATGAAACACGGTATAAATATTTTTCAAAACAAATAATAAAACGCATGATTTAGTATTTTTTGAAACAATCCCTAATAAGGGGTGCAGCTGGGATTCAGGTTTTTATAGGACAAATTCCACGCGAGCGAAAGCTAGTTTTTAATAAATTACGAATGGTTTATTATGTTTCAAATTAATATGTTACTTCATTAGAAAATTCGTAGTCGTACACCCACTATATATATATATATATATATATATATATATATATATATATATATATATATATATATATATATATATATATATATAAATTATTATATGTAATTTTTTTTAGAATTGCGCACGGGCCGATATATATTTAAATATATCCATGTATTATATAATATGCACATATAAAGTTATATATTCATATATATATATATATATATACACGAGTGCGCAAAATCCTCAAAAAATTGAATATAGATGGATACATGTTCGTGTTCTACCTTTGATCTTCGTAATAACGCGATGGGGATTCGAGGTCCGTGATATAACGATAACCAGAAGGCACTTGGAAATGGAATATACATGATTGAGGTTTTTTTTAAATTTATTTTCGTCGTTTCTTTATAAAGTCCGTACTTCCGCTATATCCATATACACGTATATATATTAGAACTCTTTGGATTCTTTCCTTTTTTCCCGGTGTACCGACACTTGTATGTTATACCCATCCCGTGCGGAAAATTGGCAGGGCACCCCTAACACAATTCGGGGCCTTCAATGGATTGTTTGTGGATTCCATAGTAGGGTTTTCCGTAAAAGAGCCGGACCGGAACCCCTATTAGGGAATAGTAGGGTAGGTAGGTTGACTAAAACTATGGTCTAAGTACGGAGACCAAGTTAGGGCCTTTAAGGGGTATAGTTGTAGATTCCCTAGTAGCGATTTCCCCATAATACTACCAGACTTTGCTATTATAGGGGCAAATCAGTATAAAATGCTTGACTAAAGAATTTGTGGCGTAATAATTATCGAAATAGATTACATATGATAATTAAACTATGCGTTTAGTAGACGAGCTGTGATGCCTTGAACCAACACGCATGCAGTGCGTTCATTGGAACAACGCAGGATCGAACGTATCAAAATATGTGACAGAATTATAAGCCCCAAATGTATTGAAATAACACGTTTCTTTTTCACAGTGCACACACACGCACGTACGCAAATGATTGCAATAATTTTTATGCGGTAACGTTAAGGCAATTTTAAAGGCCCTAATTATTTTGCCTTCAATGGTCCTCGGTAGCAAAGTGTGACCGGCCACTGATGGCCCATGTGAGGCTTCGGACTGGGGACTCAATAAAGTTAGGGAAAATTAAGATGGGCCCGATCAATGCCTGGACTCAATTTCCGCACGGGATTGCACTGCACTGGGAGGAATGTATGGTATTTTCAACCATAATTTAACTATATTTTATATTTCCCTGAGGGGACAATAATATTTTATAGCCATAGTAACTGCCAAAAATATTATATTGCTTATTGATATTTTAGTAGTCGCATAAATTATGCACATATGTTAACCGCAACCACCAATCTTACAAACATACGTTGATTTCTCGACGCTACATAATATAGTAGGTTTTCATAAAACGGATATTCCCTTACACTATGAAAAATTAACTCCCCCAAGATCCTAATAGCGAACTGGACTCAAATATATATACATTGAAAAAAAAATGTTGCTTGTGATTTGCGACGATGTTGATAGTGATTTATACCATATTATATGATAAGACCTGCTATGTGCATAGTAATGTGTACCCTACAAAAAGAGAAAGTGAACTAAAAGAAGGAGTGTCATACTGAGATCCTATTTTTGCAATGCAACAAACGTAACATTTTCTGAAAAACGCATAGTTCTTAAAAGTACTAAGCCGTGCTTGCTCCAGTTACAAATGATTCACGTCTTCGCTATAAGTAACCATTACCATAATTTTGTTTCAGTCACTTTTTATAAGGTCTTTAAGCAAATTATACTCGACAAACGTTACCCTGGCCAAAATTTATAGCCTCCTCTGAACACTCCCAGGACCTATTTCTTTTGTAATGCACAAGCCGCCAGCCTCCGTTGAACCAACCAAACCCCATTAGTCGAGTTTAGTGCCATGAAGAGGCCTCCCCATTTGGTCCAGTGTAGCCTCTGTTAGTCCTCCCAAACCTTCTTTCGACCCCCAGTTTCAGTGAATCGTGCAGAACACAGGCCTCCGTAACCTGCTTTTGATCTCAAGCCCGTTGCCTCGACCCCACTTCACCTGCTTTGAGCCCAAATCCGATATCTCCTCCATCAACACTCCATTATGGACTGATCGGTAGTCCGTTCGATGACGAAATAAATACGTTTTCGCTGAATGGAGGGTCCGGAAGATCTATAGTGTGCCTACAGTAGGCTGGATGGAGGTTCCAGAGGGTCTACAGTGCCTCTACGGTAGGTCGAAAGGGGGGCTAGTAGGTTCTGCAGTCGAAGTAGTTTATGCATAATTCAGTAGCGAAAATCAAGTAAATTTCCAACGCAAAATATCTACCAAAAAAATATCATTTTAATCAACTAAATATGTTCCATTCTATTAAATGATTTCCTGCCATCTCTCTACGAGCTTTATTATCTATCTTTCAGAAAAGTCCTGAGATCTTTGGGCAAAGAAGTGATTTAAGTGATTTCTGAGCATGGCCAGGGAACTGAAGGTTCTGTTATTCAAACTGTTCTGTATCGCCCAAAACGTCTGGTCTAGCGTTGTCGTGGTGGAACACTACGCCCTTTATGTTCGGCAATTCGGGCCGCTTCTGATCGATTGCTCGCTTTAATTTGGCTAGTTGTTAGCATTACTTGGTCGAATCAATCGTTTTGTTGAATGACAGCAGCTCATAACAGACTATTCCTTTCCAATCCCACTAGATATAGAGCATTACCTTCTTCGGGTGTAATCCAACCTTTGCGACGGTCTGAGCAGCCTCCCCGAGCTTCGACCATGATCTTTTTCGACTGACATTGTTGTCGACAATTCACTTGCCATCGGCAGTAATCATTCACCGTAAAGATGGTTTGTTTTTATGGCGTTTGAGCAGTAAATCAAAAGCTGAAATTCGGTCCGTTAAATTATTTTCGCTCGCTTCGTGCCGCAACCAAACATCAAGCTGGTTTACCATCCCAAGCTTCTTGTAAATGTCTCAAAACAATTGATTGGTCAATGTTGAGGTTATGTCCGATCTCCGTAGTCGTTAAATGCCAGTCGGAGTCGATCAAAGTCTTGATTTTATCGACATCAGTAATGACTGACCGACCGGAGCGAAGAACGCTTTGGAGATCAAAATCTTCACAACGAAATTTTGCAAACCACTTCCGACACAGACGTTCGCTTACAACATTCTCTTCGTACACAGCGCATATCTTATTTTGAGTTTGCGACGCGTTTTTGCTTATTCAGAAATAAAAAAGTGAAATGCATCGAAAATACGATTTTTCCTTCCATCTTGAAAATATAATTAAACTTCCTGTACGTGGCGGATCTCGATGGATATTTTTTTAAAAGTTAGCACAATTTTCAGCTTTCACTTAATAAGCGACACTTCATATGATTGACGCACGGTCGAGCGGAGAAACAACTGCGATCGACATTGGTCGAAATTTCGTTACGGAACTATGCATAGACTTTTCGCTTATAGTTGTGTTAACCATATTATGATTGCGGTGTCAATAAACTATAGGGAATTTCACTATCATGGACTTTTCTCTCTGTATGCTCTCCGCATACAGTAGTTTCGCAAAAAGCTCTGGAGTCCCCTCTCGTGTGACGAGCGCACTCTCAAGGACGTAACCGCGAATAATAAGGGAGCTCAAACTGTATATACACGAGTAATATACACGACAACGATATGCAAAAGGGTGAAAAGCGAAGTATACGCGAAGGCTCGTGCGATCGTTATTCGCTTGCATGGGTGTGACCACACGATAGTACTTGCGGCATGGTCAAGCGCAAAACTCCATATCGAGAGCGTCATTCACGTCGGTGATGCAATGCCGCGCCATACGACGAACGACGACTAGAACGACGCCGACGTCGCGAGGCGATATCGCGGTGCGGTGTCATCGACTTTATATGCGAACGTAAAATGAGATTGCTGCACAAAACTCCGTGCATGCATGTATACGGTAAAAAAGAATATATATATGCATCCGCGTATGAGCTTGTGTATACGTATAGACACACACGTGCGTTGCTTCTGAATCGGTCGATACGTACATCGTTGCTTTATAGTCAAACAATGATACATGCTCAATTCCAGATTGGAAATTCTAACGACGGGCATGTTGAATCGCGCCAATCTTTGTACACACACGGAGAGAATTAAATGTTAAAAATTACCGTGCAGTAACGGTAACCAGATGACAACCCTGAAACTTTGCTTATTATTACTGAGTAAAACACAGATTTTCACGAAAATAAAATAAAATTTCTTCTTCAGATAGAAAATTTTACCAGATTTTCTAGTAAATTTTGATGTGTAACAAAATACGCAAAATTTGAATTAAAAAAATATATAATATCAGCGAAATTTTACTGTGCATTTTATTATTTTATGCCTTTAAAAAATGTCTATAAAAAAGTATCGTTTTTATAACAGTTATTTTAAGATTTATTATAAAATTTAATGAGTATTATAGGAAAATGTATTGTGCTCTCGGTAAAAATTATCGTGCGCGCTACCCTTCTTGTATAGTAAAATTTTAGCTACGTATTTGAAATTTTCTGTAACGTGAGTTAAAAAAAACTTGTCGCATATGAATTATTATGCTTTTCTCACTCGGCACCACATTGAAATATATTACGGTAATTTTTACGTTGAAATTCACGACAAAAGTTACTTTTTAATTCTCTCCGTGCACACAAATATTATTACAGAAATATGTAGAACAGGGTCCCTTTCTGAAAAACAAAATTGAGCCACTGTTTCGGCGTATTTTTTCGTCCTCCTTGAAGATGTGTGAAAAAAAAATTGTCGCTCACCACAATTATCGTGGGAAAAGAGTGAAAATAGTGGAAAATTAACGAAACAGTACTGAATAGATTTTATCATCAGTTCAGTTGGTTCCATAGAATTTAGCAATATTATCGGAAAACCTCGATATTCTATAATTAAATGGCACGTGACGTTTGAAAAAAATTCTGCCCCGTAGCCGTCCAAATGTGCCTCGCGTGTCCTATATCGTGGAATATTCGCACGAACTTCACGCCCCGTATGTTCGATATTTTGAATTTGTTTGGGTTTCGTGTATTTGAGTTTGTTTGGTATTCTTAGCTTCTATGTTTGGTATTTGATATTTGGTTTTCTTCGTTTCGTACCATGATCAATTAAAGAAGGCGACCGTTTTAAATAGCGTGTTCATGATTAGGAGTTTAAAATACATCGAAATAGGAGTTCAATTTTGTTTGGTTTTGTTTGGGACAATAACCTTTATAGCCATAGTTGCTGCTAAAAATATAGTACTGCTTATCGATATTTTAGCAGTTGCAGAAATTATGCACATATGTTAACCCGCAACCACCAATCTTAAAAGAATACGTTCATTGTTCAATACTATATAATATAGTAGGTTTTCATAAAGCGGATATTTCCTTAAACTATAAAAAATTAACGCCCCCAAGGCCCTAATAGCGAACTGGACTAAAATATATATACAAGGTGTGTTCATAAAGTAATGCAAGTGATTTTATTGTTAAGCCACTGTATAGGCTTCACGTGCACACATCACATATGAGGCATTCTTCATCAACTGGGCCACTTTTTTTTTCAACCTCTTAAATTTTTTTCAAAATCTCCCAGTTTGAAATATTAGTCAAAAGGAACGTCTGTGATTTTTTTTAGATTTTTTTAGGCGTCCGTTCAGGATCTTCAATTTTTCATTACGAACACTGTATCCGAAAAAATATTCATCAAACAAAAAAAACACAAGAATAAAAACTTTTTTATTTTTTCCGTTTTATCGAAAAAAATCAAAATCATAATTTTTCTGCATTGAGAACATTGAAATTTGGCAAAAAAATGAGAATAACATTTTTTTAAACCTAATAACACACTTTCGATTTCGGTACAAATTTTACAGGATGTCTGTCATTGGGTAAAGAGTCTGCGAAAAAATTTTCAGAATGGTACCTGCAATGGTTAGGATGAAACCGCATATATGCGGTTATGAGATTTCGCAGGGTTTTAATTTTTTTTCATCCTAACCATTAGGATGAAAAAGGATTAGGATGAAAAAAAAAAAACCCTGCGAAATCTCATAACCGCATTATGCGGTTATGAGATTTCGCAGGGTTTTTATTTTTTTTCATCCTAACCATTGCAGGTACCATTCTGAAATTTTTTTCGCAGACTCTTTACCCAACGACAGACATCCTGTAAAATTTGTACCGGAATCGAAAGTGTGTTATTAGGTTTAAAAAAATGTTATTCTCATTTTTTTGCCAAATTTCAATGATCTCAATGCAGAAAAATTATGATTTTGATTTTTTTCGATAAAGCGGAAAAAATAAAAAAGTTTTTATTCTTGTTTTTTTTTTCGTTTGATGAATATTTTTTCGGATACAGTGTTCGTAATGAAAAATTGAAAATCCTGAACGGACGCCTAAAAAAATCTAAAAAAAATCACAGACGTTCCTTTTGACTAATATTTCAAACTGGCAGATTTTGAAAAAAAATGGAGAGGTTGAAAAAAAAAGTGGCCCAGTTGATGAAGAATGCCTCATATATATAGTACCGGTTAAACATTTTCCATGAATACTTTCTTGGAAAGGGGATTAGGCAGCGAAAATAGGCCGAAAATGGGATACAATTCAAATGGCATTTGTAAAGAACCGAAACAACATATATATATTTTTTCTTTTTTGGTAACGTTTTTATTGGAGTTTTGGCTATTAAATTCAGTACTTGAGGTACATATTTCAGCTTAATATACTACACTTCATGTTTTACACTTAACAATAAAATCACTATGTGATCGGGAAAACAACTGCGAACGACACCTGTCAAAATTGCGCTACGGAATTATGCATAGACCATTATATATATATATATATATATATATTCTAATTTTATAATATATATTCAAATTTTACATAGTTAATACAATCGTATACATATACATATAAATATACAGCCTTGCTCAAATGGATTAGGCACCCTGTAAGTGTTCTATCCGGACAAAAAATTCAATATCTCGGCGAAAAAAAAATCGTAAGGCAATTTACCAAACGGAGTTTTAAAGCGGACAAAAACAGCTTCATTTTGCGATTTTTTTGTGCCCGGTACGTCATTTTGAACAGGCCAGTTTTTCACGATTTCCGCACTTTGCAAAATCGCATGCTGGATTTTGAAAATAAATAATCTCACTATTTAGTAATAAGATCTTTGAAAAGGACACCGTTAGCTTTAGTTTCGTTTCAAAAAAAAGTTTTTCCGATTTTTTTTCGCAGAATGATCTAGTTTATTCTTGAAAAATAAATTTGCATGCCGAGAAAACGTCAAATATTGTGGGGAAATGGTGTGGGGCACAATGTATCATCGAGTTGTTGCGCACAATGAGTCGACTCCGCATGTTATTGGCCCCGTTGTGAAATTATCGGTATGTATGAAAATCTGTTATCTATGTAAGGAAAATATAAGAGTTTCCACCGGCTCGTTGTACCCTTCGTTTCGCAGCACTTGACACACTGTACCCACCTGTCTGACACATTGTACCTTACCCGTGGGGTACAATGAGCCAATCCGCAAATTTTTTTCGATCCCATTATTTTAGGATTTTTAATCTTTTTGAAAAAAATATGTTAGCTTTATTGTACGCCCAAAGGCCTATAAAATCGGTTATGACCTTTTTTCTTCTAGTCACACTACTTTGATAAGAGTAAAAATGCTTTAGAAAATAAGTGACACACTGTGCCCCACCTTCCCCTACCTGACGAGCTGCAGAATGCTGTTTTGATGCGTGATAGGACGCGCACGTGGTCTTTTTTTAAATTCTCTTGGAGCTGCGTATTCAGTGCAGACCGAACTGCTAATTTGTACGAGCAAATATACATCGTCCCCGAACTGTACGACCCACGTGGATTCTCGTATATTTCTTTTTTTACACATGCGCACTCGGGAATTTGAATTCTCGCAGGATGGATTTTCTCACGTGCGGAGACTCGTATTTTACGAAGTGTGTAAATTAAGTAATGAGACTGGCAACGTAGCATTCGATCTGGCAACTCTTGGGACGCGAGACTTGGTGGGAGGCAGGTGAACATATGATACGCCTTCAGTAAGAGTTCGAACTCGCTAGAGTCATTTGGTTGTCCGTAGCAATTTTTTCCGTGAAACAGTTTTTTCTAGTGCGTTTTAAAAATGAGTGACATCAATTTCGAGCAACGGTATGCTATCAGGTTTGGCTTCAGACTTGGACACGGCGCAACGGAAACTTTTGCAAAACTTCAGCAGACCTACGGAGATAGTGTTTTGTCAAGGGCCCAGATTTTCGATGGTTTAAGGCATTTTCAGAAGGAAGAGAGTCGATTAAAAAAGAATCACACAGCGGAAGGCCTTTATCTTCACGAGCCGATGAAAATGTCGACAGAATCCGGGATCTTGTGCATTCAGATCATCGGTTGACAGTCAAAATGATCGGGGAAGAGTTGAATTTGAATCACACTACCGTCCATCAGATTTGGCCAATGAATTGGGGATGAGAAAAATTACTGTCACACAGCAATTTCAATAAACGAGTTTTTGGCCAATAAAAACATTCCTGTAGCACCTCAGCTCCCTTATTCGCCTGATTTGAGTCCTTGTGACTTTATCCTCTTCCCCAGATTGAAAAATCAAATCAAAATTCGAAAACATTCAAACAGCTGTAACCGACCAGCTGACGGCTATTCCAGTATGCGAGTTCCAGCACTGCTATGAGTATTGGAAGAGCCGTCTCCAGCGCTGTATGGCTTCCCAAGGAAGTTATTTTGAGGGAGACAATATTGATTTGTAATTGTATTCGAATTTAAAAAAAAAGAAAAAAATCAGTCTCATTACTTAATTTACACATCTCGTATACACGTCATGGCTCATCCCAAAAAGTCTGAGAGACGATTAGCTGCAATTTTTTTTTTTCGTAAATGCAGCCCGTGATATCACTTTTTTTTAAATCAAAATATAAGCCCGCCCCGATCTTGCGCAAAGAAGATATTAATCTTCTTCATCGAAGGCTTCGCGGTCGTTCCTTCCATGGGGTATTCATTTTTCTTTCAGCTTTTTTTGTCAAAGACCTTTTTCATACTCCGCACGCAAGATTTGATACGAGGTCGAGTACTCTTCCGGCCATCTTTCACGAGCGAGACTCGCGGATCCTTTCTCGTGACATTGTGGTCCATTGTCCTCTCCCACGGCCGTAGAGAACCAAGATCTTTGTCTACCACCGTCTCAAGGGATATTGAACCTTATACAATAACGCAGACACGTACACACACACACACACACACACACACACACACACACACACACACACACACACACATCCATATATATATATGCAAAAAAAAAACTTTTTTTCGCGTAGCCAGCTTTACTCGTTTCTCTACATTTGTTCTGATAATAGTGGTCACGTCACTGAGGAACAGACGTCTGACAAATAGTTATACCTTGAAAAGATATACTTTGATGAAACAATATTTCAGCACGGCGCCGAGAAGAATTTAACCCAACGCCATGACGTCGATTTTTGTATCGTTGGGATAAAATCAAATTAGAGCTTTGTGAATCGCCCAAATGTTTTTTGCCATATTTGAGATTGGAAAATCTCTAATACTTTTTTTTTACGATCCGTATTAAAGATCTACGGACTATAAATGCACAAAATAATATTGAATAGCAAAAAAATCAAACAAAGATAATAATAAAGAAGAATTTTCGTCGCATTTCAAGTTGCAAAATTTATCATTTGTTATCACCAGTTCAAGGATAACTCTCATCACACGCTCTAACCATTGGCGTAGTTTGACGCCAAGTCAAATAATCAATAAATTTGATTTAATTTTCACCCAAGCAAGTATAAAGAAATAATTTAATAAACTTGAACTATTTCTTTCATCGTAATTTCTCGTAGTTTACATAAAAAGTAGAATTTTATATTTATCGGCCGATACACAACCAGAAGAATACTTGAAGATCAACATTTACTTCCAATTAGTAGATAATATTGGGTTCATGCATAATTCCATAGCGAAATTCCGACAGATGTCGTTCGCAATTGTTTCTCCGTTCGCATATGCGTCACCCATATGAAGTGTCGTATATTAAGTGAAAGCTGAAACTTGTGCCGACATTTAAAAACCATATCCAACGAGAGCCGTGACGTATCGGAAGTTTAATTATATTTGAACATGGAAGGAAAAAAACGTGTATTTTCGATGCATTTCGCTTTTTTTATTTCCGAAAAGGCAAAAACGCATCCGAAACTCACAAAAAGATATGCGATATCGAAAAAAACGAAGGCTTTAGTCAACTCTGATCGGCATTTCACGATTACAGAGATCGGGTATAACCTCATTATTGACCAATCAACTGTTTCGAGACATTTACAGAACCTTAGGATGGTAAACAAGCTTGATGTTTAGGTGCCGCCTAAACTGAGCGAAAAGAATTAAATGGACCAAATTTTAGCTTACCATTTGCTGCTTAAACGTCATAGAAACGTACCATTTTGAAAGCGGATCATTACCGCCGATGAAAAGTGGATCTTGTCTACAACAATATCAGTAGAAAAAGACCATGGTCGCGAAACTCGGCGAGGCTGCTCAGAGGGTCGCAAAGTCTGGATTACACCCGAAAAAGGTCATGGTATCTGGTGAAATTAGGAAGGTATCTCCTATGATGAGCTGCTACCATCCAACAAAACGATTGATTCGACCAAGTACTGCTCACAACTGGCCAAATTGAGGCGAGCAATCGATCAGAAGCGGCCCGAATTGGCGGACAGAAAGGTCATAGTGTTCTACCAAAACAATGCTAGACTCCACGTTTTTCTGATGACCCGGCAAAAGTTATTGCGGCTTAGACGGGATGTTTTGGTGCACTCACTGTATAGTTCGGACCTTGCACGTTCAGACTGTCACTTGTTCCGGAAGCCACAGAACAGTTTGAATAATAACATTTTCAATTCCCTGGACATCGCCAAGCACCACTTGAATGACTTCTTTACATAAGATCTCAGAACTTCTATAAAAGAGCGATAACGAAGCTCGTGGAGAAATAGCAGAAAGTCATTGAACAGAATGGAACATACTTAGTTCATTAGAATCGCTTTTTTCTGTAAATATTTTGCGTTTAAAATTCACTCGATTTTCGCTATGAAATTATGCGTAGACTCAATATAATACTAAAACTAAAACGCTGATTTGAGAATATGCCGTTAGCTCATGCATTTGATGCATTTTCGAAATTAAATATGAAGAACGGAGAAGATTACATCAATAATTATAGGAAAATCTTAATCGTTAATACGTCAGCTTTAGAAGTTGAAGCAATGGTTATGAAAAACACTTCAATTTAACCCCAGAACTCATGACTCATTTTTTGTACCTTCAAACGCATAACTGGGGTCTATGTGCACCCCACGCTTTTCTTGATAATAAGATCGGTCCTACGGGATAAATGGATTTGGTCATACATGAATTATTTCGTTTTTTTCATAAGGAAGATAATGGTCTGCAAGACATTTGATTCAATTAGCATTTAGTTAGTGAAAAATCCATTTAAAGATTGAAAAACGAAGAAAATCAGCAAAAATTGGGGTGCGAACGGATCCCAGTCATGAATTCTAGGGTTAAAAATGATGAAATCAATGCTGAAAATTGAACAACACATATTGAAAAGGCGTACTGCCCTGACTCATAAACTCATAAACTTTAAACTCATAAACTCATAAACCTAAGCATCAATAGTGGCCCAAGCCAATAAGCTTATAAAAGTACAATGCGCCAGGAACTCTCATATGTCACTGCGGAACATGGAGAATGACATTATTAAAAAAAAATAATAATATGCGTGGTAGCCACGCTCGTTAGAAGTGAAACTTTAGCACTCATGTAACTGATGAATGCAAATACCAAATTGTGCTGAAAATAAATATAAAACATTTGATTGAATTTTCTTAAATTGCAAAATTACAAGATTAACTTTCATTCATTTAATTTTCGATCAAAAACTTAATTGACATTTCAATTATAAATTTAGAATTCATTGAAAACTTGATTGACTTCCGTACGGTTGCAATTAAAATTCAATTTAATTCAATTTTTGCTAATTTTTAATTGCATTTAACCTCTAACGAGGCTAATAATCTTAAAGAGTAATTTATGTTAGATTCACAGAAAATTTTCTGTTAATTATTTTCATTCATCATTTTAGTCGTCATTTTTATTTTTATTATTTATGGCTCTTGGAATAGAGATGTTTCGGAAGAGAGATATTGTGACCTGAAAGTGTCGGAATACAGATGTTTTGGATGTCACATGAGATTTTGAAGAATACAGATTTGAGAATAGAAAAGTTTCGGATACGAAAGATTGTGGAATGGAGATATTTAGAAGCAGTAATATTTCAGAAGTGAGTTATTGTGGCATTGTGATCTTTACGAATAGAGATGTTTCGGCAGAGAAATGTTTTAGATATGAGATATTTTGGAATGGAGATGATTCTGATTAAACCTCCTCCGGAATAGAGATATTTAAGGGGTGAGGGCTACTTGAGGGGTGAGGGCTTTTTTCGGGATTTTTTTACAGGTCTTATTATTTAGTGAAAAATGTTCTCCCATATGAATAATCAATATTTCTAGTAGCTACAGTAAAATTTTCATTGAAAAATAATAATAAATAAGCGAGATGCAGTCAGTCTGCGAGGGGTCCAGAAAAAAAAAAGGTGTTTCGCGGTGATCACCGCTGCTCATCATTGGATCATCTAAAACCAAAAAAATCAACGGGTTCATTAGTAAATCTAATATTCTCTCATATCTAATCATATTGGGCCCAGGATGGACGAAGGGTTAATGAAAATTTCGAATTTTTATAAAATGGCGGATGTTCAAAGTAGAAACGTGTTTTTCGATCAAAATTTCACTCATATTTTCAGTTATAAAAAAAAAGTGTTCACCGCCGATAAAAATCCTTCGTCCATCCAGGGGACAATTATGTACAGAATAAGTGATACAAATATGAAAACGATCGATCAAGCTGTTCTGGAGTTACAGTGATCACCGAATTTGAAAACGTGCTTTCAAGAAAAACGCGTTTAAAGTTTTAAACACAATTTACAGGCAAATACAAAAATTATTTTTGGACTTACATTGAATCATCTATTCCGGCACCATGAAGTGACCCTTCCATCGCCTCAGCAGTCGCAGTAGAAGCGATTTTCTTCCGTCGTCGAACTACTCTGGGATCTCGAGTGTTTTCCGCCGAACGTCGGTTAGCCACTTCAACTCGAACAGAGTCCTCCTTTGTGGCAAAATTGTGGGCGTTTGTTCCTAATTTAATCCCCATAGCATCAAAAACTGCTAACAAGTCATAGGAACCTTCGTTGAAGGCGCACGTAGCAATGTTGGCTGCTATGCTAACAGTGGTGAAGCTGGCAGGTAACGTTTTTGGGATGACTTTCCAAACCCTCTGGTTACAACTTTCATTACTATTTTACGTAAATCCTCCTATACATCTTTGTAGCCATTCCGCTTTTGTAAAATCTTCGTAAATAGGCTTTATTGCAGCTAATACCTTCTTTGGCACGGCATTGTAATAGTGTTTGAAACGAATCGTGTTTAATCAAAGTTGTATATCTTCATGAATAATGCTTCGATTTGTCTAAAATTTTCAGAGAATACTTTTGAAATGCTGTACTTTGAGAAAATGCAAAAAGAAACTATTGTTGAAAATGCTGACTAGCCCTCACCCCTTAAGAAGAGAGATGTCTGAGAATAGAGAAATAAAGAATAGAGTTGTTGTCCTGCCTTTTAAGAATGATAGAAAAAGATCAAATAAAACGTACCTTCAGATAACCTAGAACTCGGTGGGTTATTTCCATAATTATTAGCCATTTTCCACTTTTCACACTTTCAGTGTTTTAAATTGTCACTTTCAATATTCATCACATAACACTCACCTCATATATTTTACAAAATATTTTATACAAAATGAAACAAACAGCAACTAAAATTCTCCACCCTATAAATCGAATGTAAATACACCGAGGTAAACAGCACAACGCGACAAGCAATGCCTGCGGAGCGTCACTTGAGGCACATTTCAAAAACATTTGCTGAGTAGCAGAAGCAAAGCAAGAATGTTTTTAGAAAGATTGCTAGTGACGCGCCGTATGATTCTTCGTATACCATGGGGATACTAGTGCGCGTGCGCACGTCTCTCCTTTCACTTACCGGCTATCTCTTGCTCTCTTTTTCTTCCTTTCTTCCCCCCCCCCCCCCCCCCCCTCTACGGTAGGCGTTAGAAAGTAACGCAAGCATTAAATGCGAGAACCTCGTATAAGAAGTTTCACTTACAAAAATTCGCCGAAAAAGTGTTGGGCCCATTTCCATTTTAAGAAATAGAACACTCACGCTTATTTAATTGAGTCCCTATTCAAAGTACAGTTCAAAGACTGGCAACTGGATTAAATAATGATGAAAAATTAATTGATTATGTTTTAAGGCATTGCAAGAGTTTGATATTAACGTTGACATGAACTTATGATTAAAGAATGTTTTCTATTTCATGTGTGTTACGTGATTATCGACAATTGTCTAAATGTTATTTAAAAAAAAAAGGATGATTGTGAACTAAACCAGTTCTTGTCAGACCAGTCCCTCCTGCCCCCCCCCCCCCCCCCCCCCCCCAGAAAAAATGTTGGCTACACCAATGGCTTTAACGAATCGGACGATTATCAGTAATTCGTGTGTAGCGGGAAAATATCAATTTTCGAAGGTTCGTGATCTACGCGTAATCACTTAATACGTAATTTAAAGAATAAACAATTTGCCCTTTCGGCTTCCTTAAGGAATTATGAGCACTTTTAGCGGTAATCGGATCAACGCCAAAATTCAACGATAGTTGTTGGCTCATGGGTACAATATCTTTATTTTATCACAGATAATGGAAATTGGCCGGGCGAGCTCCAAAAAGTATTTGTTTAGTATTGTCTGAAGGGCAAATAGTTTTTCTCTTATTTGGCTGAGACCCAAGAAGTTATACTTTAATATAGTACACCATTTTCTCCGAGCTTCTCTATTGGGAAGATGCTATCTACGGGGGTCTGCGGGATTGCAACCCCCCGGCGGGGTCAAGCCGGCAAGGGTCTGAGTCCCTTTCCGGGGCGGAGGGAGCGGAGCCCCCCCAAGGACACTAAACGCAGCATTTATATGATTTTCAACATAAATTCCTAGATTATAATGCTTTATTTATTTATATTCTTTGTTTATTTATAACAATAAGAATTGTTCCATATAATTACTACGCCAAATTACTAAACGATATATTTTACATAAACTTGAAGCCTTACAATTCCGAAGAGGGATGAATCGTATACTTTTAATCCCTCTTCGGACTTCTAGCGATCAAAAGTGCTACTTTAATCCCTGTCTAATCGCACCTATAAGCGAGGAAAATATGGTAGTGGTATTTAAAATACATTTTTGGCTTCTGAGACACTGTTAAAACTATATATTTCCAAGTTACCTTGCCTGATGTTCCTCGAAATTTTCAAATTCGAAAAAAAACGTCATTTTCAATAACTAACAAAAAAAAATCTAATTTTAACGCAAAATAAGCGAAATATTAACTTTTACCACTCGTCACATTTTGTTTATTTTGACTCGATAACCCTAAATCCATCGTCGAGTCGTGGCGCCTCGGATATCGTACTCTTACCGACACGTCACTTTTTTTTCAACTATCATTTACGATTTCGTTGTCGTTCCTCTTTGTGTTCGCCCATTATTGACCGCGTTGGCGCAGCAGGTTAAAAACAAATAAACGTCACGTTTCAGCCTCCGATCTGGACTGCATAAGGGCTCTGTTCAATGAAAAGGAGAAGGAACTGTCGTTGGCGGTGGCGAAGGTCGAAGAGCTGACACGACAGCTCGAGGAGCTCAGGGGACGTCACAACGGGGCCACCGGTGCGAGCAGTGGCAACGGCCAAATGTCAACACCAGCGAGCGCCGAACTCGAGAAACTACGACGCGAGCTCACGGTAAGTGACGAAGTGTACAGAAAAAAATAAAAGGCTCGATTATACGACGTCTTTAATTTTGCCAACGTCACTCATCTCGCTCGTCCGTTTACCGTGTACTCGATTTATCATCCCTATTCTTTCTCATTGATCCATAAAAAAAAAACACACGAGCGATCAATTTCAAGTCGTCCATTAACGGTACGTGCATCGTCGTGGGACAAAAAATCTCCGATCCTTTTCTCGACCGTTTAGCGATCCATTAAAACGTTACATCACCTTGGCGCTCGGAAAAATAAGTATACATTTTTTTTTCCTTAATTTGACGTGACTGTCAAATATATAACATCATTTTTATTTTTCACAAATAGGGTAGACTGGGTACGGTTATAACAGTTTTCCGTTGATCATCCATAACGTTGCAATTATGATATAAGACGTGCAAATAAAGTGCTTTATATTAAAGCCTGGACATCTGCCTTCAAATCGAAATCACAATGAGATGCTCGTATCTCTTTAAAAATATGAGATAAAGCTCATTTTGTGAAATATGTGCCACTGTTACAACCGTACCCATGCCAGTGGCGGTTGTAACAGGGCTGGGGGTCAGTTGTAACACATCCAAATAACACACCGTGCATACATTGGAATTACTTTTTTTAAAATTAGAAACACGTATGCCAAACAGTTGCTTGTTTACTAAGCTCTAAAGTTCAATAATTATTCAGAAAATCACCCAATACGCAAACTGTTATATCAACGAAGTAATCTCAAGACGAAATTGATTTAAAAAAAACTTACTGTTGAACCAAAAAAACTCAATGGGCCCCTCTGCGAGCGTCAGTTTTGCGGGAAGTGGCGCGTAGCACTGCCAAGCGTGTTGAGGCTTGCAAGACGTGCATCTTTCCCCTTGTACCCCTCTCCGTACCACTCATACTTTCCTGAATATTCGCAGTGTTTCGACCGTACCCCGTTACAACCGTACCCAGTCTACCCTACATTATAGTTTCGTGACAGAATTTGAAAAAAAAAAACGAACAAAACAAATTTAAGGAGGAGATATAAGTCGTCTAGTAGGATCCTCTTTTGAAAATCCGCGCCAATGGTGGAATTTTTTTCTCTTTTAGGCATCGTCTGAAAAATAAAAAATACTAATTTTCTTGTAAAGAAAGATAGTAGCTAAAGATTTAGCACAGAGAAAAAAGGTATACATTTTTTTTGTAGAAATGCCAGCTGATCGAAAAAAAACGCTGATTTTTATCAAAATGTTGAGTTTTAAAAATTAATAAAAAATGAACGCGGCGGCCAAACAAAAAAATACTATGCTATATCCTAGATAATATTATAAAGACTATGTGGTATACAAAATATTTTGTCCACAAATTCGAAAAGTGGGTCCTACTAGACGACTCATATCTCCACCGTGTGTTAATTTTTTTATTCGTTTTTTTTTAGTTTATTCGTAAAACTATAATGTATTGATGAAAAATAAAAAATATTTTATATATGTCATAGTCGCGTCAAATTTTTTTATTTATTTTTATACCTATTGTTCCGATCGCCAAGGCGGTGTAAGCCCTTAAGGGAATGTACCAGTCTAGGGCCCGTAATAAAGGTGAATTTCGAACATTTTTATGGAT
Source organism: Ophion ventricosus (assembly GCA_963932345.1). NCBI lineage: Eukaryota > Metazoa > Arthropoda > Insecta > Hymenoptera > Ichneumonidae > Ophion > Ophion ventricosus. The sequence goes on from OZ010714.1 coordinate 20,297,525, forward strand.
ACCCAGTTGATAAAATGAAAATTCCGTTCAGCGGTCTTTATTCCACATGTCTTCAAATACCTTTCAAAAAATGTTCACAAGATGTTGTAACAAAATGTTGACGCTGAAGGTGAATGAAGCGAGTCACCGGTGCCTGATAGTGTCATACGGCCGGCAAAACTTCTCCTCCGATCTACCTGGAACAAAAATTGAAAGTAATTTGAGTTCTAGATAAGCTTTGCCTTCGAAATTGAAATGATCGATTTTAGATAAAATGATGCAGCTTTGAGATAAAATTGTTTACCGTAAAAAAACTTTTATTCGAAAAAATCAACATATGATAAATCCCCTACGTAGTTCGGTGTAAACAGTTTTCATAAGGTACCCAAAAAGATTTCAAGTCTATCCGTGAACAATTGACGGTGTAATGTTGCCGGCCGCAGTGCACTATCAGACAAAGGTAAAAGTCAATTCGTCACCCTTAAGGATCGATCGAACAGAATATCCGCTCCATTTTTCATCTACAGTAGAGCGTCGATCATCCGAATCAATTGGGACCGGGCCCCTTTCGGATAATCAAAAATTCGGATAACCGAACAGCAATATTCCGTCGGCGAAAAAAACGTTGATTCTTTCAATATGATAAAATATATACACTTATGCCATTTCGACGATAGTTGACATAAATGAATTTAATAAATGGCATTTTGAAGGGGAGGATTTCAGCTTCAATCCGTTTTTTTTTCAATCTTTTACTATTTTTTTCACGACTAGTACCCTTTTTCGAAAACGACAATTTTTTCGCCTTTTTTTTTGTTCCTTTTCTGGTGGACCCCGTTTACAGACAAAATTTGTTTTATGCATTTCTTTGACCGGAATCTTAAAGGGGGAAGCTCAAGCTTCAATTTTGGTTTTTTAAAGCTTCGTACGATTTTTTATTTCTAAAGATATTTTGATTTTTTTGAAAAACGTGACAATTTGAAAAATAACGTGCAACGCGAAAACGACAAGGATTCAAGGAAAACCTGAAGATAGTAAAAAGTTGAATCGGTTTTCGTTGAGTTCGCGAGAATTTTTTCAGATTTTGTTTCGACATTTTTTTCACCTACTTTCGGTAAAAAATCAGATTATTTAATTACCGTAACTCGAGAACTAAGGGGTTTGTGGTAAAGTTTCGAGAGAGGAAAAATGTTTATTTTTCTATTTTCAACGCAATATAATTATTTCAGATTTTTTTCTCGACATTTTGTTCTCGAGTTACGGTAATTAAATCATCTAATTTTATACCGAAAATGGGTGAAACAAAAAAATTCGAAACAAAATCTGAACAAATTCTCGCAAACTCAACGAAAACCAATTCAACTTTTTACTATCTTCAGGTTTTCCTTGAATCCTTGTCATTTTCGCGTTACACGGTATTTTTCAAATTGTCTCTTATTTAAAAAAAAATCTAAATATCTTTAGAAAAAAAATCGTACGAAGCATTGAAAAAAAAATAAAATTGAAGATTGAGCTTCCCCCTTTATGATTCCGGTCAAAGAAATGCATAAAAATTTTTTTGTCTATAAACAGGGTCCACCAGAAAAGGAACAAAAAAAAGGCGAAAAATGATCGTTTTGGAAAAAGGGTACTAGTCGTAAAAAAAAATAGTAAAAATTAAAAAGAAACGGAATGACGGTGAATTTCTCCCCTTCGAAATGCCCTTTATTAAATTCATTTATGTCAACTATCGGCGAAATGGCATGAAAAAATCGTTCCGGAACTTTTTTGAAATTTTGTCCGGAAACTTTTCGCCGGTAGTGTATATTTAACGATACAATGAACACACTGAGAGAAATGTATGGTAACTTCAACCATATTTTAACCATATTTTATATTACCCTGAGGGGACAACAATATTTTATAGTCATGGTTGCTGCCTAAAATATAGTACTGCTTATGATATTTTAGCAGTTGTGTTAAGTATGCTCATATGTTAACCGCAACCAACAATCTTACAAGCATACGTTGATTGTTCAATGCTATATAATATAGTAGGTTTTCATAAAATGAATATTATCTTACACTATCAAAAAATAGTGATTTTTACCATATTGAATGGTATGTCTACTAAATGTAAATAATATTTCATAAATTCAAAAATTCTCAATTGAGAGTAACTACCTGTATGATTGTTTATCATAATTTGTCATTCCCTGACCTCCTGAAATGATTCCTATCGAAGAAAATATTGCGCCTGAATATGGATTCAAACCTATGACCTACCTATCTATACTACGCACGGTGCCACTTTGCTACCGGGTACTTATGTTATTTTGATCATAGATTTGGCATAACAGATAAAAGTAATTCCAGATGCAATTCCGAATATCTGTTACCTCCGATATAGGTGGAATTTTGCACAGATCGTCTTTTTGATAATATATTTCACGGCTTAAATGGATTTTTGGCGCAACGTAATAGTTTTCGAAATATCGAATTTTAAAAACTGACAAATTAATGCGTTAATATATCTATATCGATCATAGCGTGCTACCGCTGTCTCTATTTTATTGACACGTTCCACAAACCATTTACGTCTTCATTATAAGATTACCATAATTTTGTTCGTATAGTCACTTTTCTTAAGTTCTTGTAACAATTTATACTCAACAAGTCTTAATGTTAACCATATAAATATTACAAACTTGCACTGAGAAAAATGTACATAGTATTTATGAAAAAAACGCCCATGGTAAAAGTGGGCATAGTTAAATTCCCCATAGTTTATTGACACCGCAATCATAATATGGTTAACACAACTATAAGCGTCTATATAATCATGCCGTTTTGATAGTGTGTTTGATTATCTAGTATCCCCGAAATAACTATTAACTACTGTGAAAGGCTTTACAATATCGATATAGTTAATTCAGTTAATATTTTTATAATAGTTAGTAGTTATTTCGGGGATAATAGATAGTCGAGCACGCCACCAAAGTTGCATGTTTAGATATACTTTTCGCTTATAGCTGTGTTAACCATATTATGATTACGGTGCCAATAAACTATACGGGATTTTACTATCCCCTCTATTGCCGTGGGCGTCTTTCATAAATACCATGTACTGTGCTCTCAGTGCAGCATTAGTATTTGTGCGCCGATTTTGTGATATAGCTGAATTAACCATATCGATATTGTGAAGCCTTTTAAAATAGTGTATAGTAATTTCGGAGATACTGGATAGTCAAACACGCCACCAAAGTCGCATGTTTACGTATACTTTTCGCTTATAGTTGTGTTAACCATATTATGATTGCGATGATAATAAACTATAGAGAATTCGACTATACTCTCTTTTACCATGCGCGTTTTTTGTAAATACTATACACTTTTCTCTCAGTGCATTAATATGCCAATAATACATGTACATTTTTTGTGAATTGCAAATCACCATTGTACCATTTAATGACATAGAACGAAGTTAAATATGTATTTAAAAATAACCAACATCCATACATCTTTGAGTCCTTATCTATTTATTTTTGAAAAAGTCGACGATTTTCTTCTGCTTCACAGCGGAAACTCGGTTCTTTGCTGCCTAATCACGCGATCGTTTTAGAAGTAGAAGTTGCATTGAACAACATTCAGGCTGCGTTTCGTACCACTCCATCGTCGTAATATATAGGACGTAATCGTTCGAATAACTGAGCATTCGGATGAACAAAATTATTGTTTAGACAATTGATATCTTGGATAACCCAAATCGTCATTCGGCTAATTGACGTTTCCGATAAACCAAATTGCTATTCGGATAATTGACGTTTCGGATAACTGACGTTCGGATAATCGACGCTCTACTGTATTTACAAACACAATTAGTTCCATCATTCATTTGAACTTCGCGGAAGGTTCTAAAAAAAATGAAAGTTGTAACACTCATCGACAAAGATACACGATAATGTTCATGCCTCAAGTCCGCGCACGGCGCGCAATTGCGAGAAGCACATAATTATTTTTCTCCTTTCGCGTTTAAACGAGATATATATCGAATTAGTACGATTTCCCACCGTCCGATGCGTCATTCGTCGATCCCCATGTATACTTTCTACAGATTGCCCGCAATGGCATCTCGAACCCGTAGAGAAGTGTTTTCGCTTTTTTTTTCTTCTTCTTCTTCATTTTATGTTTTCCCCGTCTCGCCCGTTGCTTTTCCTCCCATGCTGTGCACGCGTCGGATGACGTGTGCCCGGCAGTGGCGGTCGCGACGCCTCATAGTGGCCCGTATGATTTGTTGAACTCGTTGAGAACTCTCTCGTTTTATATGCCGCAGTATCGTAACAAGATGAACGAGCAACAGAATCAGGTGGTGTCACAACAGAGGCTCGCGCTAGCGCAGCGTCAGGCTGAAATGGCATCGATCGACGCGAGGATAGCTCAGCTACAGGGACGCTTGCAGCGCAAGAGAGCCCTGAATCAACGATTGAGCCAACAACTCGGCGCTGCTGCAAATCGTCAGGTCAATCAGCAGCAGCAGCAGCAGCAACAACAACAACAACAGCAACAACAACAACAGCAGCAGCAGCAACAGCAACAACAGCAGCAACAACAACAACAGCAGCAGCAGCAGCAGCAACAGCAGCAACAGCAACAACAACAACAGCCACCGGGCTTTCAGGACGTCAAACACGACTTTAATAACGCGGTGAAACAACGTCCAGCCGGTAACGTCGCTGCTATCGAGCCCTACAGTCACGTACCCAACGACAATGATTTCAATCTCAACAAGAACGATCCCAAGTATCAAACGCTACCTTACAATACCAAGTTTACCGTTAATTTCAAAGCGACCGAGGACGACGTTAACAAGAACAAGATTCAGCACAGCGCGAGCGCATCACAGATCGGACAGAGATCGACGTTTCAACAGTTCGGCCATCAGATCGCCCACAGCCAGTCCCAGTCTCACATACAGGGTAAGTTCGTTGACAACGTCTACCAACAATTCGTAATTGCTTACGCTCTTTCGATATATAATATTAAAGAGGTTGCTCAGTTATCGCGTAATGCTAAGAATTTGCTGAAATTTATTGAGGATATTTGCGAACAGGTGTTACGACACCGTGCAAAATTTCAACTAATTCGTCTGCATGATTGTTGAGCAATTAATTATTGAAGTGGGGCACTTAGGCACGGGCGACATAGCAGAAGCCGTAACGATAACTCTGATACGACTCTTGTAACATTATAAAAATGTTAAGAATTAAATACAGATAGGCAGGAAAAAATCTTGACGTCTTTATAAATAATTTCAACGAAGAGTGAAGCGTTTTATCTGCCTCGTTGTCGAGATATTCTTGGAATAAAATAGGAAATTTTCTCTGATTTGTGTAAAACGCTGAAGCGTGCTACGACACGTGGCAACGTTGCTGCCAAATCGGCCATTTTAAATGGGCGCCACAATTAGAAACGCACAAACTATTACTTCCTTGTTATAATTTTCTTAAAGCGGTTTCCTAAAGAGTATTTAAGTCTGTAATCTCAGCAAGGCGTTTTTCTATAGATTATTTTTATTTTGAGGACACTATTAAGTGATTTCCTGCAAAATTTGAAAAGGATTCACTGTTGTGTATTCGAGATATTGGCAATCAAAAATTGCTCGGTTTTACACGTTTTCTTATGGGGAGCAGTTGAAAATTTTACATTTCACCCAATAATATCGAAACTTTTCTACAGTTTTTTTTAAATTCTCAATTACAGAGGAACATATGACGAAATAGGTAAAAAAAATCATGAATTTTGACGTCTATTTTCAGAGATAGCGATTTGAATTAAGCAATGTCTAGCGACGCTAGGGCCAAATATCACGACGAAAATTCGCTGGGCTTGCGACGTTGCCACGATCTCCGCGCTCGCTAGACTACAGTAGTGTGTGCATATTCGTATACGCAGAGTATCTACGTATTAGTAGCCAGAATGGATAGTCTGATACAAAAGTGAGGGTTAGGTGATGGAGGAAACGTTGTTATTTTTGGAACTCTAAACACATTATATTCGGCATTTTCATCATTACTTTATAAATTCTCACAACCCGATAAGATGTACAACCTACATTAGGTATAAAGATATTTCGCAATATTTCGAAGCTTTCATCGATTGAGCGGAGAATAAACTTTTCAACGTGACTGTGGCGAGACTACTACCTTAAATATTTTTTATCATTATTGTTATTTTTGTTCCGCATGATTACAAGAGAGAGAGTAACACAGCACAAAATGTTCAAAAAAAAGATGATAATGAAAATTTGTTTATTACCAATCAAACAAAATTAACGGATATTTGGGCAGAGTACAACAAATATTCAGGCCAAGCCGTGTTCTGCTTCATGCTTAATATGTATCATCCATAATTCTTCTTGACAGAAGCTGCAGTGCATGTGTTTCGACATAACCTTCAAATCAATTATGCGTCGTCCCTCGACTGCGCATTCGTAATCCGGCTCTACAACTTTTTTCCACTGCACTCCACTTTCTACTTGCTTTAACCACAGACAATTTTATTCCTTTCCATCTTTTTATTTTCATCGAACGCAAAAACTGAATTCGCGAAAGATGTTTGACAGCTACGCGCTCACGATGTGACGTTCGTATCTGAGTTTAGTGCTACCAGCTACTGAGAACGAAATTGCGCGTTTGCCACATTTCAACCTGGTTAATAACGTTTTCGCGATGTAAATAAACAAAAAATGATCAATAACATTTCTAAACAGTCAATTATATGCATGCCACATATTTATTATCTGAATTTTTACTTAAGGGAAAATTAAGTTTATTTTACTTAAGGGAAATACTTAAGTTTATTTTACTTAAGGGAAAATTTGATTATTCGGAATTGGCAACCCTTAACAGGCATCCGTGCTTAAAGGGGAGAAAACCCTTTAGACGCCCGAAAATGAGTCATTTTTCATGAATTTTTTTAAAGGTGATAAAATAGTCGCATTATTTAAAAATTTTGACGGTATATTACAACTTTCAAGTGTTAAAAAAAAAATTCTTTAAACAAAACAAAATGGCGGTGTTATAAGGTATTCCATTAAGCGTATTTTTCGTGGTATCGAAAAGTGCTTTATCTGTCTGATTTTTTCTATTGATCTGAAACAGAAATTGAAAATATTTTTCGATTATTGACATGTGTAGGAGAAGAAGATACCTATAAAAATATTTTTAAAAAGTATAAAATTAAAAATGAAGTAGGCTTTGTATTTAAATTTTCATATTTTTTTACCATTTTCTCGAAAAATTTTACCCCAAAAAAGTATTTTATTTTTTAATTTTTTTTTATTTGAAGTTTTACTTGCATAGCCTTTTCGGCTTTTTACAAGGCTCCAACTGTTTACACAGTTCCACTGTTGTTTTCTACACTGTGTCTTTTTTATTCCCCTACTCTCCAACCCTCTTGTGGCCGCAGCCGACTTCCCCCTCTGTATCGTATTCACCATGACATGTCTCTCATGGGCATAGGGAAACTGCGGAAAACCATACAGCCGGTCCCAAGTTCGCCTCCCACTCACGAAACTAGTTGCCTTTTGCCGAGAAAATGTCGAAGAAAAATATTTCACGACGAAAATAACGCGACTGACAATGAGATTCGAACCCGCGACTATGTACTATAACTTCGTAAATATTTCATATTTCGATTTTTCGATTTTCCAGTATACTCTCAATCCTAACTAATATTAGATGAAGTAAAAAGTTCTGAGCGTTTTTTTGCTTTATTTCAACGATGAAATTAACATAGTTAGGATTATCCGATTTAGATCAAATATGCGTCGTTTTGTTCGATAACTTTTGTCTATTTTGAAGGCAATTTCATAATTCCGCGATTGACTAAGTCCTCGTCCCTATTGGTAAAAAACTTGACCAACTCATTTTCACAAGTCTCTCTTGAGGCCAGTTTTGTACCATCAAGAACATTTTGCAAATGCTTCAAAAGGTGATAATCGCTTGGTGCCAGGTCTGAACTATACGGCGGGTGCGATAGAACCTCCCATCTAAGCTCTTGGAGCTTCTGGCGCGTCGTTAAAGATGTGTGCGGCCTGGCGTTGCTTGATGGAACACAACACCCTTCCTACTGGCCAATTCTGGCCGCTTCTGGTCGATCGCCTGCTTCAATCTGGTCATTTGTTGACAGTACAGGTCCGAATTGAGTGTTTGGCCCGATGAGAGCAGCTCATAGTGGATGATTCCCTTCCAATCCCACGAAACACACAACAAAACGTTCTTGGCCGTTAATCCGGGCTTGGCGATCGTTTGGGCCGGCTTATCGCGATTCGACCACGATCTGTTTCGGCTGTTGTTCTCGTATGTGAGCCATTTTTCACTGCCAGTCACCATCCGCTTCAGAAATGGGTCGATTCCATTACGTTTCAGCAAAGAATCGCAGGCATCAATTCGATCCAAAAGGTTCTTTTGCGTCAATTCGTGTGGCACCCATAAATCGAGCTTCTTCTTGAGACCAGCCTTATGCAAATGGTTCCAAACGGTTTTCTGGCTAATCTTAAATTCCTGGGCAATGGAATGAATGCTCACATGCCGGTCCGACTCGACGATTTCCATAATTTTATCGACATTTTCGACGACTGAACTACCAGAGCGTGCCACATCTTCGATGTCCGTATTACCAGAACGGAATCGTTGGAACCACCGCTTTGCTGTTGCATTCGATACTGTATTGGGTCCATAAACAGCACACATTTTTTTGTCCGCCTGCTCCGCCTTTTCACCTTGGTCGTAGTGGTACTAAAGAATGTATCGAATTTTCTCTTTTTTACCTCCATTTTGGAACGCTGTAACACACAACTGGCTTCACCAAACACAAAACTGTCAAAGAACTTTTTTTGAAGCGTAATGTCACCTTTAAATCGCCGTATAGTATGACCCAATGTGATGTATACATCGTGAGATATGGCTCACTAAAGAAATCTAGCGGAAAACGCTCAGAACTTTTTATTTCACCCAATATTATAAATCTGACTTTCTGTCTGTCTGTTTATTACTCAATCACGCCAAAACGGCTTGATCGATTTCATTGAAATTTAACATGTAGATAGCTTATGGCCTGGGTTAAGACATAGGATACTTTTCATTCTAATATCTAATATTTTTCTAATCTCTATGCCTGATGTTTGTTCCACTATCACGCATAAACGGCTGAACCGATTTTAATGAAATTTGGCACACATGTACAGAGTCACTTCGAATAACACATAGGCTATAAAAAATATATCTAATATTTTTCTAAATCTAATATTCGACTCGAAACTAATTCAATTATGAAATTATCAGTCTTATATAATTCTTATTGTAGGATACAAACAAATCAAATCTAATTAAAATAGATGATAATATAATATCAAATCTAATATAAACATATCTAATATTTTTCTGATTATAACATTTGTGCCAAATCTAATGCAATTATCAAATTCAAATTCTTATAGAATACAATGAATCAAATATAATTTAAATTTGATAAAATCTAACGTCTAATATTTTTCTAATTATAATATATTTTTATCTAATGATGAAATTCGAATTATCATAGAATACGAACGACTAAAATATAATCAAAATTGAATAGAAGCTAATATAATATCACATATTTTACTAAATTCTGAATGACCTATGACAGCCTTTAAAAAAATAATCCATTAAGAGGTATTTTAACACAAATTACGAGATCCACGCAGACGAAGTCACAAGTATAAGTTAGAATATTATACTTTCGAAATATGTGAAAAAAATCGATTTTTTGAACATTGTAAAAGGTTTCCCCCCTTAAGCATGCGCGTTCCCCTCTGGCCGTCTGCCTCGCAAAGACTCTGAGCAACCTCCTTAACATTTTATCGAGTCTTGTATCGTGATTTGAAGCACGCAACCGTATTCGTACTTGTTTTTGCGAGGATAACGTTTGTCTTTTGTGAAAATCAGGTCAGGCGCAGCTCCTCGGGCAACAATCGACGCAGCAACAACAGGCCAATCCTCAGGTCTACCCACCCCAAACGACTAATCAAGCGCCTGCTCAAGCGATCGCTAGCAACAACAATAACACCGGTAATCAGCAAACGAGCGGAAGCAATCAGGGAACGTGTCACAACGCTGCATTCCTCCAAGAGCCGCAACAGGCACAGCTGCAAAATTTGCGTCTACACCCCCATCATCAGCAGCCTCAACCATTGCAACATTCATCGATGGGACACAAGCAACAGCAAAGCTCGACAAACTCATCGAACTCGAGCTTGGCGAGCGGACAATCGATCGGCCAATCGCACAATCATCGTACCAGCCTGCAAACAAATCAAAAACCAATTTCCAGCGTGGCGCCGAGTTTCCCAGTCAAATCGCCGATCTATCAGACATCATCGACCAAGATACATCCGGTAATGCCGCAAACTTTGAGTCTTATAGGTCGCGGGCATAACGCGGGTATTACGCAGCAAGCGAATTATCCGAGTCATACGATCGGCGGCCCACCAAATTCGCAAAGCCCTCAGCAGGCACAGCAACCCGTATTGACGCAAACGATCGGTGGCCATCAAGAATCATCGAATTTTCCCTTGCGACACGGTTATCAACACGCGTCACAAACACCCGGACAATACATGTCATACAGAAGCCAAAATTCACCGAATCTACAGCCAAGCGGTGCCTCGTCCGCCCATCTTCAACAGGTCAATACGAACTTCACCGGCTATCCGTGCCAGAGTTACAATCAACAACAATTGCCGAGCGGGGATATTGTCCAGAACGAGAGATCGAAGCTCGAGGCGTTGAAGAGCGGGCCGTGCGTTACTCAGGAAAATAAATACGAGTTGCCGGTGAAACACGAGCAACACGCTAGATACGAGCAGCAGGGCTTGTTGCCAAAACACGACAATCAAACGATAAAATACGAGCATACGGGCCAAACCGCGAAGTCGTACGAGCAGACGAAGCACGAACCGTCCAACGTTGGACAACAATCGCAGCAGCAACAACAACAACAACAACAACAAACGGTCAATAAATACGAAAATACGACGAAGCACGATCTAAACAAGTTCGTCGAGGCTCTCCCGACGAGACACGAACAGTCGCATCACGTGGGAAAATTTGATCAGTCACAGCTGTTATCCGGGGTACATCAGTTCAAACACGATCAGCACGAGACTCGTACCACCAACAAGTACGAGCTCAGTTCACAATTCAAACACGAACAACAATTGGCCAAACTGACCGATTCCACCACAAACTTTTCCCAATTCAAGCAACAACAATTGGATACAAGCAAGTACGAGATTTCACGGGAAAGCAAAATCGATCATACCTGCCAACAGCAGCAACAGCATCAGGGTCAAATTGGTAAACACGATCATGCAGCGAAGTTTGAGCTACCCTCGAAAGTCGCGGAAAAACCGTACGAGTTTGAGAGACCAAAGGTCGAGAACGACAGAAAATTGATGAACTTTCCCGAAGCTAAGAGCGAGGAGAAGCAAAAACCGGCATTACCGCCGAAACCGAGCAAGCCAAATCCACCCCCGAGACTCACGCAACACGAGAAAAACGATTCTACGGAGAATATCGTTGAGGCTAAACCTCCACCACCCGTCACACTGTGCTTGAGGTAAACACTTTGACCCTTCGGTGTAATTTTTTAACGTTCGACTTTGCCAAAAAAAAAGTTACGTGTTCAATATTGAGTTGATACGAAAAGAAGCTAAACCAAAGTCATGTGAAATTATTACATTTGGAGGATAATTACTACACGGACAATAATGAAAAAGGACTCTCGGCAAGATTATGCCATTTACCAGAGGTATCGATTGAGTTTTTTGACCCTCGATGTGACGATGCTCTAAATGAATTGCAAAGTTTTCTCTCTCTCTCTTTCTCTCTGACCGTCTCGCCTCGCGACGTAACGATTATTCAATCGTTCTTGTGTGTCTCGCGCGTTTCTATTTCATTCCGCTGTCGTCAATTCGTCTGTCCTCGCTTGACCAAAGATCTTCCCCAACGTGTTTCTTAATCCCGTTGCACAACGTGTTGGTAGTTGAGCGACTTGCACAGCGCGTTCTCGGGTCTTCGTTCGTTGACGTGTGAAAAAGGGATTAATGAAATCTTCCTCTCTGTCTTCCTTTCGCTCACATGCTACTCACGATCCTAAAACGACAGCTACAACGCTTCAAGGCTATATTTATAAAATGTTAATTAGTCCACGATCGATTTGGCGAGTGAATCGCGTGGCACGTACAGACACTCACACACAAGAGTTCGTGTCCTCAGAATAATAGATACGGAAATAGAAACTCCGTCGACTAGCAAAATTCTCGTTGAAGAGAGCACACGCACACACACACACACACACAAGTCATGCGAGTGAGAGAATCTCGGGAGAATAAAGACCCAGTGAGTCCGAGACCTCCGATCGATAGAGACAGAATCGATGTTGTCCCCCCTCGATGATTTTCGTACTTTCTTTGTTGTTTCTATTTTTCGCTTGCACTCGCCGTTTCGGGTAACGTAATATTGCGCAATGAGTTACGAGTGATGGCAAACTTTCGGCTTCGCGTCAAAGTCACGAATGCACATGTGCACAGTTTCTCGCGTAAACTCTGACTCAGCTATCAACGATCGAGTGAGGCTCTATTGCCGATGCTTATTATTTTTAACGACGATTGTTTTATCAAAGTGATGTTCTTCTTTCTCTACTTCTACGTGTACAACGTATAAGGTGCATTTCAAACGAGTATATATGCATTGGCGCAGCCAGGAACTGGAGGGTCGGGTGGACACTTCCACCACCCCCTGCGGAAAAAAATCGGTTCAAAATAATTGAAGTAAATTATTAATTTTATTGTTTTTTATGAATTTATTTTATCAATTCATTTTATTGAAGTTTTACCCAAACCAGCATAAAGAAATAATTTAATAAAACTACATCATTTCCTACATCGTAATTTCGTAATTTGTATAAAAATTTACTATTTCATCACGTAAATTAAATAGGTACTCAAATTTCGCAATTGAGGCAACTGTGGGCAAAAGGAAGAATACCGGAAGATCAAAATTTACTACCAAGGAGTAGATAATATGATTGTCAATCTGAAAGGCTGATTTGAGAATCTACCGTTAGCATTTTTTTGTTGCATTTTTTATAAAACAAAAATACATAAAACGTTGTATTTTTTTAATGCATTAAAAACAGTTGATGAATTTGTTGAATTGGATATGAAGAACAGGGAGGATTCCATCAATAATTATAGAAAAATCTTAATAATTGATACGTTAGCCTTAAAAGCTGAAGCAAAGATAATGAAAAAAAGACTTCGATTTGAAAATGATGAGATGAGATAAATACTGAAAATTTAAGAAAGCATATTAAAGAGGAGTACTGCCCTAACTCAAAAACTTTTCCAAGCAGCAATAATACTCCCAGTGAGCTTTGCCGGCTGTGAGAGAAGTTTTTTGGCCATGAAGTGGATAAGAATGTGGCCTCAAAGCACAATGCTTCAGGAACGATTCTCTCATATGTCACTGCTGAACATGGAGAATGACAATGTTAAAAAAAATTCCAGATGAAAAAGTGTTAGGCCGATTTGCATTCAAAAAAAAATAGAAAACTAAGACTTATTTAATTGAGCACACAGTGAAAGTAAAGTTTAAAGTCTGGTGACTGAATTAACCAATGATGAAAAAGTGTATGCTTATTTTTTAAGGCATTGCAAGAGTTTGATATTAATGTTAACATGAACGTGTGATTGAAGCAAGTTTTATATTTCATGTGTGTTGCGTGATTATCTACTATTATGTAAATTTAATTTTTTAAAAATATGATTGTAAACAAAACCAGTTCTTGTCAGGCTAGCTCCTCCTGCCCCCCAAGAAAAAAATGCTGTCTACGCCAATGTATATATGTATTGAATTTTATTTTCGCACAGGCCGGAAAAGGAAGACGATATTCCGCCTATTCCAACGTCCGAACCACCGGAATCGCCGATCGAGACACCGGTAACGAATCACCAGATCATCAAGGCGCGTCCCTTGACTCTGAAGAAAGCTCCGCTCTCGGAGCAGCCGAGATTACGTTACGCAAAGTCGAACGTTCACGTATCAATAAATCGTCGTATTGAGATGCCACCGGCTTTTCTATTTCCCGAGACCGCGATACCAGCCGATCTTATGCAAACCGAGCCACAGCCGCAACAGCCACAATCACCGCAACAACAACAACAACAACAGCAGCAGCAGGCTCAACCGGATACGACGGACAATTGTAAGAAATCATCGAACAGCGTAAACATTGGGATTTGCGATGAAATATCCACCAACGACATACTCGAAGATTCGGACATTGTGGATGCCCTCAACGTAATAAATATCGAGGACAAAGTGAAGAACAACAAAGTCGAGAGCGACAGACGTCCCGCTGAGACGGATATAGATTGCAAATCAACGACAGACGTTGTTAGAAGGAAGAAGGGCAATTTAAAGTCAACCACGGGTAAAGCAAACTTATCAAGACGGGTCTCGTTCGACCCGTTGGCATTACTGCTCGATGCAAGTCTCGAGGGTGAACTCGAACTCGTCAAGAAAACTGCCAAGGAAGTCGCGAATCCAAGCTCGGCCAATGACGAAGGTATCACCGCCCTTCACAACGCCATATGCGCCGGACATCTTGAGATCGTCAAGTTTCTCGTAGAATTCGGCTGCGACGTTAACGCTCAGGACAGCGATGGATGGTGAGTTTTGTTATTCTTTCTTTTTTTTTTTGCCATAACAGTTGTGAGGGACGAGGTATTATAAACGACAGTTAGATGAGCCTGACACATTTTTGGCAAATAGTTTCAGGAGTTTGCTCTCTCTATATATATATATAGTTATGTCCGAAAGAAAGATTATTCCTTTTTAGGATTCCGTAGCCAGTAGAAACCCTTGCTCATCTTACCCGCGTATATCTCAGCTGTACAAAATTATTGATTGCGCTATGATGAAGCCTTTGTTGTCAGAAATATACGTGTTTATAGCGCTGCACAGAATACACGAGTCCATTGCTGACATCGCAATTCCCAGTTGAATTGTCCGATATGGAAAACCACGAAGACGATTAATTCAAGTTATCGAGCGTGCTACAACCGAGTCAAAAACCAATTTGATTAATTTACCCACAAGTTTGAACACTAAATTTCGAAAAATTATCTTTGTCGGCGCATATACTTGTTTATCAAACAACGGGGCCTGCAAGTAGATAATTGTAGTACATGCGGCATTGACTACGATTAGGACGGGAATACAGAAAGAATTTCAATTTAAAAGATCGTATAATAATTGCTCCGCTTATCGTGTTGACCGTTTTGAAAAAAAGTAGCTTCGAGAAGAACACATTTAAAGTTCTTTTTTCATAATTTTTCGTAACTAATAAATACTTGGGGCTACGTGTCTGTAAAATCTGAACTATTCAGAACTTCGACTTCGACTTGAAACTTGAACGCGACATTCTTTAGATGTTATGAAATAAAAATGTACAGAAAAAAAAAACAATTTTTTGAACATTTTCCATATCAGGGTACAGCCTTAATAAACAATAAATTCATTCGAAATTCGGCAAAATTCGGCAAACGCAAGGGTTGCACCCCTTCAGTTTCACACCCTGTCAAAAAGTGCGAAAATTGCGAAAAAAATGAGAAATGAGCATAACTTTCAGGCAAAAATTTTTTTAGAGTCGCGATCTCAAGTGTGTGCTTTGAAATAATATCGAAAATATGTAGCAAAAAGGTCCAGACCAAAAAACACCCATAACAGTAATAAAATATCGATAACCACCCCTAGCAATTGTGATACGCCCAATAATGCACTTTCATTGATGTTCAGTTCATACATATTTTCGAAAACGCATGGAAAATGTGCATCAAGAACATCCGATTCAAAAACTACCCCTAACAGTAACAAAACATCAAAAACCGCCCCTAGCAGTGTTGATGCGCCTGAAAATGCAATTTTGTTGATGTTCAGTTCATATAAATTTTTGTAAACACATGAAAAATTTGTAGCAAGAAAATCTGACTCGAAAACTACCCCCAACAGTAACAAAACATCAAACCTATCCGTAAGTCCTTCAGAATATGCTTATGTGTTCTGGAACACTCGTATTTCGATTCAGATCAGGATAAAATAACAGAAAATGAGATGATAACATTTTATCCATTGGGTGATGAATTTCTCTCAATTGAGGGGTAGTTCATAAGGGTTGCTTGATCCGTAAGTACTTCAGAATCCCACTACGTGTTCTGGAATGACCTTTCCTCAATTTCTGGCAGAAATGAACGATGGGAAATAAAATTAAGATTATTCCAAGCGATTGGGGTGGTTTTTTTTATTTGGGGGTAGTTTCTGAGGGTAGAAAAATTGTCGAATAATTTATTTTCTCACATTGGGTACTCACGAATTCAGATTCACCTAGTACCAACTTTGCCAAACGCTCCAAAAAAACTCAACTGTTAAAGGGTTAAGAATTTGTACAATTAAAAAAAAATGAATTATCATGTACTTTTATACGTTTGTTCTCAACGGTGCGCCAAAAACGCGCCCAATTGGTGACCAGTGTTGTGGATGTTCTAAAAACGTGAAAAAAAACGAAACATATCCTTAATCTGTATGAGTGTTGTGATTCTTGACACCAGATCCAAAAACAAAACAAAAATTACAAAATTGCTGCATGCTAAACTTTGATTATCATTTTGTTTTCTATTTTTGCGACCATTCCACGAGTTATATTAAAAGAAAAACATTATTTCGGGGATAGTAAGATATCCGAAGCGCCAAGTTTTGACCGTTGATTGTTAATTAATATTTCAACCAAAATAATGAGAATTTCAAGAATAAAAAATTTGCCGTTTCGGCTTCCTTAAGAAATTATGAGCGTTTTTAGCGATAATTGGAAAAACACCAAAATTCAACGATAGTTGTTGGCTCATGGGTACAATATCTTTATTTTATCACAAATAATGGAAAATTACCGGGCGAGCTTCAAAAAGTATTTGTTTAGTATTGCTTGAAGGACAAAAAGTTTTTCTCTTATTTGGCTGAGACCCAAGAAGTTATACTTTAATATAGTACACCATTTTTTCGAAGCTTCTCTATTGGGAAAATACTATGTACGTAGAACGTGTGTCGCACGGGAAAAGTCTTTGGCACTGGAGCGCGGGGGGTCCGGGAGGGTGCGACCCCCCAAAGATACTAAACGCAGTACTTACAGGGTGTCCAATAGGAAGTTGCTGAAACTAATCGGCTGTCATTTCAAAACACGTGCACAGAATCAGAAAAGCCAAATTGCTTTAAATAGAGGAAACTCTGCAGTTTTAAACGCACATAAATAAAACCCAGTCAAATATTTTTTATGTCAATTTATTACATCTTTTAAAAATAACGAAAAAGTACAGTGATTAATGATAGATATTTTCGAAGTGCGAACCGTTAGATTGTGCACAAAAATCAATTCTCTTTTGAAAACTGTAAAAAACTGTGTCCAACATATCGTTCGTAATGCCGCGAACCACTTCCTGGATGGCCGCGATCAGTTCTTCTATTGTGCTGGGGTTTTTAGCGTAACAATGATCTTTAATATAACCCCACAAGAAAAAATCACAAGGGTTCAGGTCCGGTGAGTACGGAGGCCATTCTAGTCCGCCTTGAGCAAATTTAGGGTACCCCAGACCGATTACTCGAGTCCCATATACGCGATGAATAGCTTCAAACACCTCATGAGTCCGGTACGGCGTCGCTCCATCTTGCATGAAGTAAACATTTTTAACCAGCCCCTCTTTTTTGCATAAGGGAAGAATTTCGTTTCCAAAAGCTGTTTGTAACTCTCTCCTGTTACCGAAGATTCCAAGAATTGCAAATAAATTCCTTTTACCGAAATCGCTGCCCATGCCGTTACTTTCTGTGGATGAAGGGACTTCGCTAGCGATATGTTGGGATTTTCCGATCCCCAAAACCGGTAATTTTGCTTGTTTGCGTACCCATTCATCCAAAAATGTGCTTCATCGGAATAAATAATCATTTTCTCATTAAGTTCTTCGGCTTCAAACATTCCCGTAATAGTGTTACAAAATTCGATGCGTTTCGTCATGGCATGTTCAGTTAACAATTGATGAGTGCTTATTTTATACGGATGAAACTTTAAAAAATATTTCAAAATGTTGTGTAATGATGATTTGGTTATTTTTAATGCTTGAGCAGCTTTCCGAATCGAATCATTTGGATTTTGTTTGAAATAATTCTCAACTTCGTTGATCTTCTCTGGTGTAGTCACCGTAACAGATGGACCTGGCAACTCGTGTCTACGGTCCTGGAGTGTACCATACTCCACGAAGTTATCGATTATCCTACAAAAATTAACGTAAAATTACTTCAATGCAGTTCAATTGAATTGAAACACAAGTTGTGTGATAGATGAATATGAATAAATATTCAATTCTTACCTTTTCAGAGTGTTTTCGCTGGCAACTCTAGGAGTTCCAAACTTAGTACGAAGCCCTCTATACGCATTACTATAAATTTTTCCCCTCGAGAAGAAGCACTCAATAAGATATACTTTTTCTTCCGTGGTGAGCTCACTCATTTTGACGCGCGCGTACTTGCTTCAACCACGGCTGGAATAAAACTGCGGGGCCTCAGGTATGCGCCTTAGAAAAAGGGACCCCTATTGAATTCATGGAGGGAAGAGACACTTATTTAGTTTTAGCAACTTCCTATTGGACACCCTGTATATGATTTTCAACATAAATTCCAAGATTATAATGCTTTATTTATCTATATTTTTGGTTTATTTATAACAATGAGATTTGTTCCATATAACTACTACACCAAATTACTAAACGATATATTTTACATAAACTTGGAGCCTTACAAGTCCGAAGAGGGATGAACCGTATACTTTTAATCACTCTTCGGACTTCTAGCGATTAAAAGTGCTACTTCACTCTCTGTCTAGTCGCATCTATAAGCGAGGAAAACATGGTAGTGATATTTAAAATACATTTTTGACTTCTGAGACACTATTGAAACTATATATTTCCAAGTTACCTTGCCTGATGTTTCTTGAAATTTTCAAATTCGAAAAAAACGTCATTTTCGATAACTAACGAAAAATTCTAATTTTAACGCAAAATAAGCGAAATATCAACTTTGACCACTCTTCCATATTTTGTTTATTTTTACTCGATAACCCTAAATTCACCGTCAATTCTTGGCGTCTCGGATATCGTACTCTTGCCATTATTTCGCCTAAATTCGGCTACCAACGTTGAAAAATAGTCTACTGAAGTTGTACGCCAAATCTGAGTTCAATCGACCAATTGGTTATCGAGATATTGTGGTTGCCGATTTAAAAAACATAATAGCTAGAAAAACGCGGTTCGAATTTGCTGCATCTCGACCGCCCTCCCCGAGCGTACTCCTTATAATTTCTATAACTCGGCTAATTTTATGAGTATCATTAAACGGTTTTCACAGACGTATTCAGAAAGGGCTGTAGAATAATAAAATTAAATTGAAAAAAAAAATCAAAGTTCTAGACAACATTATTGCTTTAAGGCCTTATATACCTTTGGATGGTCTGAAAACAAGGCTTCTTGGATTTTTTTTAATACTAATAAAGGAATCGAAATGAGAATCGAAAAATACAAAATTGCCGCCCGGTGGCCGGTTGAAAGAGAACGGCTTTTTCTTAGACCCTCCATGGGCGGATTCTCCGGAGACGCTCATGAGCACCTGGAAGAAAAATCAAGATTTTTTCCCAATCTACATGAGTTTTGCTAGCGAAGTACACACGATTATTACAAAATATTGATGTCTGACATTATGGCACCATTTTGAAAAAAAAACACGTCGCAGTTTCGACCGAAAAAACGACCTCAATTTGTTTATAAAAACTGTAATTATTAATTGATCGTAAACATCACGTATACTTCACTAGAAAATCTATCTGAGAAGCTACCGTTGGAATTTATAGTCAATCAGTTGAAAATTGTAGGAGCTACGCGAGACCGCCCGAATTTGAAAGCACGGTTTCAAGAAAAACGCGTTTAAAGTTTGAAAATTATTCTACATGAAATCTTTAAAATAGGGCCATCTAAAATAACTTTTGCATATCATCCTTGGGATGTTTATACATCATTCAAGCCAATTGGAGAAAATCGATAAATGTTTTTTTTAAAGATATATAAGGCCTTAACTGGTTTGCACAGACGTATTCAGAAAGATCTATAGAATGATAAAATAAGGAAAAACGATTATGTTTCAAATTTCTAGCAAACAACACTACCTTATAGTGTATTTGGTGACTTAGCTCACTTTTGCTCAACCTTTTTCACAACGTTGAAACACGTATAAAGATAAATTATCGCTGTCGACGAAAATATCGGACAAACCTTTCGTGAAACTCTATTTTCATGTAAAGGAAGATGGGGCACAGTGTGTCACTTTTTTTCTAACGAATTTTTACTCTTGCCAAAATAGTCTGATTAGAAAAAAAGGTCATAATCGATTTTATAGACCTTTGGACGTACAATAAAGCTACCATGTTTTTTTGCAAAAAGATTAAAAATCCTAAAATAATGGGATCGAAAAAAAAATTGCGAATTGGCCCATTGTACCTCACGGGTGGGGTACAATCCGTCAGATAGGCGGGTACAGTTTGTCAAGTGCTTGCGGAACGTAGGGTATAACGAGCCGGTTGAAACTCTTATATTTTCATAACATAGGTAACAGATTTTCATACATGCCGATAATTTCACAACGGGTATTATTTGCCAATAACATTCGGAGTCGACTCATTGTGCTGAACATCTCCATGACACATTGTGCCCCACAATATTTGCCGTTTTCACGGCACGCGAATTTTTTTTTCGAGGCTCAAATTAATTTTGTATTTTTAATCATTTTTTGTGAGCTGCTATTGACTTTCTTTTACGCCAGCCGAAACTTAATATAAATCAAGGTTCAGCACAAAAAATGTCGAATTTTACGAGCTACAAAACTTCGAGAAATCGCATATGGTTGACAGTCGCCCGTGACACATTGCGCTTCTTCGGAGCGTCGTCACTTCTTTGTTTCCTCATTGGGAGTCGCCTCCCAATAACTATTAATTAAATTACGAATGGAAAAACACAAGTCACTGAGTGCATCATAAATAACAAAACTATCGATTAGGGCCGAAAACCCGAGCCGCTACCGAAAGTGTCGTTATATTTTACGTTTTCCCGGCGAGCAAAATATTTTTTTTCCAAGCCTCAAATCAATTTTTAATAATTCTTTGTGAGCTGCTATCGACTTTCTTTCAGGCCTGGCGAAACCAAATATAAATCGCGGTCCAACACATTAAATTTCGAAATTTACGAGCTACAAACCTGCGAGAAACCGCATGTGGCTCACAGTGCCCCATGACACATTGTGACCCACTCTCCCCTAAACTATGCAAAAAAAAAAAATCATTTGTCATATTTGCCTGATCAAATGTTTTTCAGGACTCCTCTTCACTGTGCCGCAAGTTGCAACAATCTCGCAATGGTTAGATTTCTCGTAGAGCACGGTGCCTGTATATTCGCTACGACACTCTCGGATCACGAGACTGCTGCGGAAAAATGCGAAGAGGACGAAGAAGGTTTCGACGGATGTTCCGAATATTTGTATAGTGAGTTGTTCTCCTTTTTGTCCGTTTTTATTTTTACTTTTTCGGATTTTTTTTTCTCGCAAAGATGACTTTTCTCCAAAACTCCCTATTTACGCACAGGTGTTCAGGAGAAATTGGGCATTATGAATAATGGACAAGTGTACGCGGTATTCGACTACGAAGCGCAGCACAGCGACGAGCTGACGTTGAAAAATGGCGACTCGTTGGTTATACTTCGCAAAGGGGACGACAACGAGAGAGAATGGTGGTGGAGCAAACTCGGACATCGGGAGGGCTATGTACCCCGAAATTTATTGGGCGTAAGTATCCAAAACGATTACTCAACGCCCAGTTTGAGGGGTATCTCGTTGTGTAGAAGGTTGCATCGTTGGAAAGCAACGAAGATTCTTTATAAGATGGAATTACACACAGTGGGAATTTTTAACGCCGCACATCTGTTGCTCCTTTGCTCCGTTGGTTTTTTTACATCGACATTACGTCACTGCCTACTATTATATGCTCCTGTGTGGTATACATGTATACCAAATATAGTTTGTCCGAGTCAGCAACGCGCATGCATTTCATCAGAATTATCAACAATTACCCGAACTGTTTTCGAAAATGTTCTATTATTTTTTCACAGAATGCAATGGGTCGAGTGTCAAAATGCGGGTTACTATCATTGGCGTAGCCGTGAAGCTAGGGTGGGCACGACCCCCAGATAAAAATCGATCCAAAATAATTAAAGTCAAATAACCGATTAATTTTATTCGAGTTTCACCCAAGCAGACGTAAAAAAAATAATTTAATAAAACTTGAACTATTGCCTTCGTGTCGTAATTTCGTAATTTTTATTTTAAAAAAACTGTTTCATTACGTAAATTAAATAGAATTTCAATTTTCACGATTAAGTCATCTGTGGATAAAAGCAATACATTAAATTTGTCGGCCAATACACAAACAAGAAAAATACTGGAAGATCAACATTTACTGCCAAGTAGTAAATAATATCATTGTAAATTTAAAATGACGATTTGAAAATCTACCGTTAGCTCATGCAATTGATGCATTTTTTTAAATTGGTTATGAACGGAGAAGATTTCATCAGTAATTGTAGAAAAATGTTACTAATTGAACCTTCAGCCTTAGAAACTGAAGTGATGGTCACGAAGAACGTACACCAATTAAAAAATGATAAAATATATGCTGCAATTTAAAAAACCATATTAAAAAGGAGTACTGCTCTAACTTATCGAAACTTTTCCAAGCAGCAATGGTATACTCCCAGTGAGCTCCGCCGGCTGTGAGACAAGTTTTTTCTGTCATGAGGCGGATATGGCTTAGAAGCACAATGCTTCAGGAACAATTCTCTCATATGTCACTGCTGAACATGGAGAATGGCATTGTTAAAAAAAACTCCAGCTGAAAAAGGCTTGAGCCGATTTTCACAAAAAAATAGAAAACTAAGATTTAATTAAGTATCTACTGAAAGTGAAGTTTTTAAGACTGGTAACTGGATTGAAGAATGATAACAAATTAGTTGAATATTTTTTAAGGACATGTGTCACACGTCCAATCAGTATAAATCCTACTGTCAAGTTTTCTCCTAGACGGATCATATTTCGGGCAAAAGAAGAGAAAGCCGTTGTTAGTCGTTCAACAGAGCGGAACGTGTTTCTTTGCTTTTTTCCCCAAAATCAACAGTTTCAGTAATCATTGGGAATCTGCAAATCAGCTATCTTTCTCGCACTCATGGCCGCTTGGTCGGTGTGACACTTGGCCTTAAGGTATTGCACGAGTTTGATATTAATGTTCACATGCCCGTCTGATTAAGGCAAGTTTCATATTTCACGTGTGTCACGCGATTGCCAACGATCATATCAATTTAATTCGAAAAAAAAATTGTGATTAAAACCAGTTTTTGTCCGGCCCCTCTCCCCCCAGAAAAAAATGCTAGCTACGCTAATCGTTACTATCGTGTTTAGATCGAGTTTCTCTTCAATTTGCGATTAACTCAACTGAAACTTCATTGCCTAATCTTTTTCGGTTAACATTTTCCGTGCTGTGATGCAGTGCTATTTTGATTTCGAAGGCATGAATATCCAGATGGTATAGACTCTTCCTCTTCCAACCAGACGTCGACTGTGAAAATCCCAAGTCATTCACACTAACCGTTTGTGACAAATCAGGGTTTCCAATTTTGACCAGAACTGAAATTTCATGACATTTAAGGATTTTTAAGGCAAGAAATACGGATATTTTCATGACTTTTAGTATAACTCTCTGGTATAGAGGTATACTTCTAATTCTTGAATGTGACTAATTTTCTAAATGTTTATATTTATATTCTGCTCTTTGAAACAGATGTGTGTTATATGCCAATAAAAAGTATACGAAATAAACGAAAAATCACCAAACTGTACAATACTATGTGTAGTCAAAAATGTGAGACAAACATCATTTCAAGTTTGCTGTAAAGAAATATATTTTGGGAACATCTGGAAAAATATTACATACATTTAGGAACTTTGAGTAATATTACCTAGTCGCTTTACACGAATAACAAAGAAAAATTAATATGTTGAGATAACGAATCATTTTTTTTTCTACTATCTTTTTTTCTAGTACCGTAGATTGTCGCAAACCCGTGGAAATTTTAAATTATTTTGGATAAATTAATACAAAAATCGGCCATAATAATGAGCGCTTTAGAGATCTTAAAAAAATCAGGTACTGCTAATTTTTCATGACATTTCATGACTTCTTCAGGGTCGAGTGTAATTTCATGGCATTTAAGACTTTTCATGACTTTTCAGGTCAGTAGACACCCTGAAAAAATTTACAAAGCTGTTCCGGGATTTCTTTACCGTCGGAAACGTGTGCGATTTCTTCTTCTTTTTTTTTTGCATTGCATTATTATTATTATTCAAATATATTCTGAATTTTTCGTCTGGATCTCTAATGACGATCTTGAAAAACACGTAAAACATACGCGAAGCGTAAATCGGCCAAAAAAATGCATTACCTAAATTTATAAATTTAGGCAATACATTAGGGAAAACATCAATTTATGAAATTGAACGCATTTTTTTTCTCTTAATTTCAGCTATATCCGAGAGTTCAACCGGCGAAAGCAGACTGAGAGGCCCATCAAACTATCTGCAAGAGTTTCTCACAATATCCGAAACGTTTATCACCACAGTATTCAATTTGCAGCTTTATCTTATTAGGTATTTTTTAAATAGTGTGTATTCTAATGTTTATTATTATTATTATTTAATGATACCGCATCGTTCAGCCGAGTTGTGCGAGCAAAGTATTGAAAGGAAAAATAGGATCTGCAATTTGGCGTTATCTCATAGTAACGAGTATTGAGTTTTTAAGCAGCCCCTTTGTGAAAAGAAAATTGTACAATCGAATCCTTTGCTAACCGTGTCCCATGAATTGTATTTTGTTCTTTCTTTTTTTTTTGCATAGAATACTGAAGTTTTAATTTGTTGTTGATTTTGTTTTTTAACAATTGCGCGTACGTCTGTTGAACAATGGAGGATGTAATTTCGCATGCCTATTTGAACGTTTATACGCGTGTATTTACTAGATGCTTCTGAAAACGTACAGGTTCGAAATCTATTCGATAAGCCGAGAATTTTATAGGCAGTCTCGTGGGAAACGAAAATCGTTCGGGGCTCTGACAATATCAGAGTGAAAATATCACAATTTTACGAATCTTCTTGTGCGGTTTTTTTTTTATAAAACTATATTTTGTATATGATTCGTGCGCTGTTAAGCGCAAAGAGAACGCAAGAACGAACATAAACTCATTTCATAACATTTTTGTTTCACCTAAATGTTTTTGTTTAGATGAAGTCAAATTCTGCACGCTTTTGTTCTCGAGTTTCGTTATGTTTTTTTTTCTCGTTTGATTTTACCTCTTTTTATGCGAAATTTGTCAAATCCGCTGGTGTACCGTGGATTTGACAAATGTTTGCTGCAAACGAAACGATAGTGTTTAAGTTTGCTTCGTTGGAACGCAACGAGAATGCTTTTACGTTCTTTTATTTTTTTATTTTATTATTGTATATGTCCGAAAACTTGTTTCGCAGCATTCAGAGTCTGGATCTCTAATAAGGATTGTAAAAGAATCGCCGGGAATGCGTTAAAAATGATTTTCGGAAACTTAAACAAATTTTATTGCATTTCCACGATGCAAACTTCAACATCATACGAACCGTTTACTTTCATCTCTCTGTTTCTCTCTCTCTCTCTAAACTTGCCAATAGAACATTTACGTTGTAAAGGTATTATTGTAATTTTAGTCAGTCGCAACACCGACACATCCCGAATTATTAAGAAATTTTATTAAGGAGAAATGGAAATTATGTTACGACGGATTAACTGTTTACGCGTAACGTAGAAAATAATTTTACCCTCGCGGCGACCAATGTAAATGGTTCGAAAAAAAAAGAAACAAACGGGTAAAATATTCACGTGGCAATACTACACATACGCGTGGCGCCGACAACCTCGACGAAATCTGACGAAAGATTATGATTTATAAAAATAAAAATAAAATGTGTGCCTTTGAAAATAATATCGACCAGATTATGTAAAAACGCGCGATTATATGACGAATGAATAAATTGTTTTTCATAAAAATACGAGAAAGTTGTAAATGGAAATTTGAGCGCTGTTTCCTCGTGATTTTTTTTAGAACACTCGCGATGCCCCTCGATGAGCGAGCGGACCATCGAGATGTGGCTTATTCCTCTCATCGTAAAAGCTTTTTGAAAGTGGTATCATTATGAAGTAACAGTGCGCAGGAACTAATTTGCATCTCGTTTCTCATCATCTGTGATTTGTTTACTATTCTGACAGAATCTACATTGAAAAGGAATGACACACGATTCCGCGAGTAAATAAATCCATAATAAATTTTCGGAACTTTTCTCAAAAAATGCTGGGCGGAATCATTTGAAACGTTCACAGTCGCTATCTGATTACCGAAGGACCCACACATCTCGGATTTTCGTAACTTTGAGGAAACGAATTTGGAGGTCATTTTCTTTCGGGAAACTGTAATCTAAAAAGATTAGGAAATCAACTTTCGCATTAGCTAATCGCAAATTAAAGAGAAACTCGACCAGGCCACGATAAAAACTCGCATTTTGACACTCGATTCCCTTTTGTGAAATCAACTGAGCAAAGTTCCGAAAACTATCGTGTAGGAAATTGTTAATAGGGACAAAATGCGGAGCTACTCGTTCGTCGTTTCATCTATAAAAAAAAAGGGGGGGGGGAGCAATGCGACAGAACCATTTGCTATACCCGCATCCTGGTTACCTCTTCTTTCGGCGCAGCGCGATATCAAGATATCAAAATTGTAAAACACCAACAAACTTTATTAATCCTTGCCATTTTAAATATATAATATATTAAATCTCCAGGAATTATTTTTAAAAAAACCGTGAATTTTGGATAAAACAACTGGAAATGAATCGAAATTCGATGAAACTTTATTACTCGGTACAAAAACTTGAGCAACAGAACACTTTACAATCTCGTTTGCTGTGTCTATTTTTTCCTTGGGAACATGGCATGAATACTTAGTCAAGCAATGACAACCGTATAATAAAATAATTTAACAGGCAGCATAATTGCCGAATTATCCTAAATATTAAACCAAAAATAATGATACGTTTTTTTCAATTATTTTGTCATTTAAATCTTAACTGCACTGGTAAACAACACTAATACACTGGTTCGTGTTGATTAAATTTTTTGTCATTTAACATGAAACAATCCGACAATAATCTTGGTCCGTAACATTTTTTTTTTCTTCTTCAAACGTCTGTGATGTATCGTCGGTCGTGTAAACGGCCCCTACACCGAGACACGTGACTCGTATCCTTCAAAACAATTCGATATAGTTATTCCAGAGAGAATGATAAATTCGAGGATTCGACTCCCCAACGTCCAACGTATTGTAAAATTTGCCGTATCGATATTACATATATAGTGCATATATGTTGTATATATATATATATATATGAATATTCCATAAACGTCCATTCTGATTCGTGTCTTATGAGTCAGAAAATTTCCCCTCTTCCGCTGTTCGAAGACAAATTTTCAAGTCCTCGCAGTCAGGTATCATCGTTTCTAGTCTGTAATACGAAGAAAAAAAAATAAGATGAGTGAGAAGAGAAAATAAAGCGTCGAAGATGATACGGTAGATCGTTGAAGAGATAATGATACTTACTTTTTGTAATACACATCGAGTGTGGACGCGACGAAATTTCCATTTCGCAATGCTTGTTTGCAAAATTTGGCCAATCCGCGAAAGCACTTTTTCGTTGTGTTTTCACGGCCCTGACTATCCCATTCCGGTAGATCCTTGGTGATGGCCCAAGCGGCAAATACGTATTGCATCGTAGCCGTCCAATGCTGAGACTCGACCAATTTATGGCCTTGTTCCATCACAGCTTTCTGGGTGAAGAAAAAAAAGAATCATCGTTAATCGTGAAATTGTGTGGCAACCGTAAAGATACGACGAATAAAAAGAGAAACCTTTGATCGAAGTCCTCCCAAACGAGATGCTTGCATGAAACGCACGAATTTAAAATTCACTAATTTATTCTAGTATCGTACAAATTTTAACCGTAAAATCTCTATTCTAGATCGAAATAACACGCAATTTCAACGGTAAAGGAATCTGTAAATAGTTTTCGGAACCTTTTTTCCAAAACCGAATCACTTGAAATTTTCACATCTGATTACTAGAGGAAGAGCTTACACCTCCCGGATATTCGTGCCTTCGAAATCAAAATTACAGCACAACTCAGCACAGGAAAAATACAAAAAGATTACGAAATAAAGTTTCAGTTGAGTTAACCGCAAATTTGAGAAACTCGACCAAGCCGCGATACAAAAAAAACTCGGATGTTGGCACTCGAACCATTGGATTTCGCAAATCAATGAGGTTCTGCTCGAACTTTAAAAATTGAGAAAGCCTTGAAATTTTAATAACACTTGTGGAAAGATATTTCGACTCGTAATGTCGGAATTTTTGAGCGTGTTATTCCGTCTTAACGGCATGTGTCACACGTCCGGTCGATAAAAACGCTACAGCTAAGTTTTTTTCCCAGGAGGATTATATTTCGGTCAAACGAAGAAATAGACTTTCTTAGTCTATTGATAGAGCGGCAGGACAACAACTCTATTCTTTATTTCTCTATCCTCAGACATCTCTCTTCTCAAATATCTCTATTGTGGAGCCGGTTTAATCAGAAATATCTCTATGCCAAAATATCTCATGTCTAAAATATTTCTCTGCCGAAACATCTCTATTCGTAAAGATCACTATACCACAATAACTCACTCCTAAAATATTACTGCTCTTAAATATCTCCATTCCACAATCTTTCGTATCTGAAACTTCTCTATTCTTAAATCTGTATTCTTCAAAATCTCATGTGATATCCAAAACATCTGTATTCCGACAATTTCATCTCACAATATCTCTCTTCCGAAACATCTCTATTCCAAGAGGCTCTGCGTTGCACTTGTTTTTTCATGGCAAATATAGTAAATGCCATATTACGATTGCGTTATTCAAATGAAATTCATATGAAGTTGGCGAATAACCAATTTCCCATATAAAGTACTTTTCATTTTTCAATTATAATGTTAAAATTACAATGCTATCGTGTTAATGTTCTTATTTTTCCGAACTTACCGGCCTCACTAGGGCATTGCAAGCAGCAAAGTGTCTATTGAAGATGTATACCAAGAACATGAAAATTTTATGGGTTAATTGCATTTACTAGATTGGCCACGAATAAAACAAGTGCAACGCAGAGGCTCTTGGAATAGAGATGTTTCGGAAGAGAGATATTGTGAGATGAAATTGTCGGAATACGGATGTTTTGGATGTCACATGAGATTTTGTAGAATATATTTAAGAATAGAGACGTTTCGAATACGAAAGATTGTTGAATGGAGATATTTAAGAGCAGTAATATTTCAGAAGTGAGTTATTGTGGCATATTGATCTTTACGTATAGAGATGTTTCGGCAGAGAAATGTTTTAGACATGAGATATTTTGGAATAGAGATGTTTCTGATTAAGCTTGCTCCAGAATGGAGACATTTAAGAAGAGAGATATCTGAGAATAGAAAAATAAAGATTAGAGTTGTTGTCCTGCCAATGTATCATTTTCTTTTTTCCGAAATATCAACCATCTAGGAGAACACTGAGCATTTGCAAATCAGCTGTCTTTCTTGCACTCATGGCAGCTGGGTCGGTGTGACACCTCGCCTCAACCAATGATTACATGCAATTATACAGAGAGGAGCATTTAAAGCGTTACAGATCAATAGCACGCAAACTATTGGTGATGTTGAAAAAATGTTTCAAATGAAAGTTGCATCGTTCGAGAAAGACGTCATACGGGACCATCGCATCGTCATATTTCTTTTTTCGGTGAAGGCGCTAAGGGTACCTCAAGGTTAAGTCCACTTTTTTAAATCGCACCAGGTATTTTTTTTTTCGTGCTATCATTAATGACGTTGAGACAAATTCAGTGACCTAGAATGACCTAAAATACAAGGTCATTCTAGTCACGCAAAGTGCCCGAAGTACACCACAAATGTTGGCTGAAGTTAGACGATCTTTTCATCAGAGAATAAATAAGTGTTCACAAGTCGAGGGTCATCATTTCGAGCATCTTCTGTAGGGTGATCAAAACCAAGGTTTGTAAATTGTTTAAAAGGAATTACAGTGAAACCTTGTTTACAAGTTTTGCATTTATACGTCAAATTTCTCTGCCCCGGAAGATTCCGCCTATAAAGAATCTAATGACGTTTCATTTCGACATTTTTAACTTATACGTTTTTCGCGCGACAACGAAAACTGTCGCTACCGTGTTACAGAATCTCGCTACAGAGCTATGTTATGCTCGCCAAACGAATCAGCTGTTACGCCCGACGTTGGCAAGTCTATGGGTACTATTTCGTCATTATGACAATACTCAACCGGAAGATGAAACCATTTTATAATGTAGTGCTTGAACTACACGGTGAAGTTCGAATTTTCGATTTTCTACAATATCTATTATGTCTAATTTATCAAATTTCAGTTTTCCACCTTAGTTGGAATCGTGAGCAGGAAAACCGTTGATCACCGCACTTCCAAATTGCACATTTGCAATTTTATTACGAAAAAACTGAACGGTCAATATAGCTAAAAAATTTCCAAAGGGTGCATAACGTATTCGTCAACATCATATAAAAATTTCAGGCCCGAAAGTTGGATTCTTCTTCATAATCGTACCTCCCTAACTGTGATTACATATATCTTATTAATACGAACCTATCGGTTATTTACTAGTCCCAAACGTCAGAACTTTAATGTTACAAACTCGCATTGAATACAAATTCTAAACGAAAATTAAACATTTCATTTGGCTCATCACTTTATTACTACTAATCAACTTTATAATTAGAAAACCAAACGTTAGTATAATAGAGGTACTGCTATTAAAAAACATTCTGCATCAATCGCCATTTTCAAATGCTAAAGAGTTTCGGATACATACTGTATTTCACTTCAACATTATTTTCATTTACACGTCATACTTGCTGCACCCCTTGCAAAACGTATAACTGAAGTTTCACTATATTACGATTTGATTCGATTTTTCGACTATTTTCAAATTTTACGTAACTAGAGGGACCTTGTATTGTAGATCACTAAACTCGTCTCCAAATTAGTAATATCATGCAAACAAAAAATCCACCGTTCGATTAAAAAAAAAAGTGGAGTTGACCTTGACGTAGCTTTGGCGCCCACACCCAAAGAAAATTACGATGGTGCCCTATAACGTCTTTCTCGAATAATACCACTTTTATCTGAAACTTTTTTTTTAGATATCAGTTCAAGTGATATTGCTCTGTACCAGGTCAAATGCCTCACGCTGTATATACAAATTTCAAACGGCAGGCAAGTACGCGGAAACAAAGTACGTACCTCATATGCATCCAGATGAACGTAAGCTCCACCGTAAGATGATTCGTCGATGTCCGATGAAACGAGACTCGCGTAAACGTTTTGCCTGAGGGTACTAAGTCTCTCTCGCAACGGTTGAATATCCGCGATGGGCATTCTCTTCATTACAACGTCGCGCAATTTGTCGTCCCTGCCGAGTGCCCCGTCCTCCTGCATCGAGATCAAGTCCATAATAACCTTGACCAATTGTTCCTGGCTCAAACCCCGGAGGCCGTTAATCAGAGCACCGGTAAATTGTTTCTGACCGGTGAAACCGGCGTCCGTGTTTTTCTGACTATCGAGACTTTTCTTCTTCGTCTCGGGTGTCGTTAGGAGCGGTTCATTGGCATCGCCTCCCAGCATTAGCCTCTTGCGTGGCGTGCTCCTCAGCACTATCGTCGACTTTGACGGACTCTTGGACGGCGTACGATCACGCGAGCTCAAGCTGCGGACAAAGATTCGTCGTTGTACGATATCAAAATATTTCACATGCTGGGCCAACGTAAAATGCTCACGCTGTTTTGTAAATAATAATCGACCGCACCCGAAAATTGGTGAATTTCCGCTCTTCGAATACAGTAGAACCTCGATTATCCGAACAACGATTTGGTTTATCCGAACGCTCAATTATTCGAACGTTAGCACGAAATATACATCGTGTCGCGAAATGTACCGCTCGAAGTATACGCCGCGGTCTTTCAAAAACCGTGCCGTTTCGAGCGCGTTTTTCGTCTTGTACTGTTAGTTCGGTTGCACACTGGCTTCTACCGGAAATTAAAGGGTATCCCAAAATGCACGCAAGATTTGAATTTTGCACCATTTGTGCGGTAAAGTGTTGCCAACGAAAAAAAAAGACAGCGTGACAGCCGACAGTGCAGGGTTTTTAAAAATGGAGCACTACACGAAAGAACAACGCGTTTTCAATCCTGAGCAATATTTTTAAATTGATGAAGGTTTGGCAGCTACAGTTCGCAATTTTCGTAGAAAATATGGTCGGAATAGTGATTCAACTTCATCAACTATGAAGAGATTAATTTAAAAATTCGGGGTGACTGAATCAATTAGTGATCTTAGACACTCTGGCCGTCCTTCAACAAGTCGTTCAATACAAAACATCGAAGCAGTTCGTGAGAGGGTTGCTGAGAGTTGAGGAACATCAATTCGGCACCGTGGTTCAAAAATTGGCCATTTCGAGAAGCTCTCTGCAGCGTATTCTCACGAAAGATTTGCTTCTTGATGCTTACAAAGTTCAATTGACTCGAGAACTGAAGCCTACTGACCGCGCACAGTGAAGAGAGTTTGTTGAATGGATTATGGAACAACAACAAGTGAATGCTGATTTTTCGAACAAAAGCATCTTGAGCGATGACGCTCATTTTCATCTTGATAGCTTCGTTAATCGACAAAATTGTCGCATTTGGGGTTCAGAAAATCCACGAGTGATTATTGAGAAACAAATGCATATGCTATTTCATACATAACCCTATACTGTATACTTTATGAATCAATAAAAAATTTACAATTTTTTATTAAAAACCTGTGTTTTCTATCAAAATTCTTTACTCCGTATGCACGCACCAAAAGTTATTTCGTGCTATTACAAATACAAACAATCGCCGTAACAATTAGGACATAGGGTCTAAGGATCAAAAAGTTAACAAATTATCCCCCCAATCCTCCCAAAAATGTTGTCGGTTCATGTGCCAAACACCCTGTATAATGTAATAATGTCGAAGAAGGCATGCCGTTCCTTGATGACTATAAAGGACTAATGTACAAGTGTTCGGCGACACAAAACAAAAGAGACAAGTATAAAACAACTTTTACAACCTGTACCTTGAATTTTTCCACTTTAAAAATCTGGGATTGTACTACGTATGCATGTACTTTACTGTGATTACATATCTCTGATTAAGGAGTTTCGATACCGTTCTTTAGCTGCAAGAGTGGGGATGTAAATACAATGAGTTTTCGGCAGGCTGTCAACTTCTTGCGAATACAATTAAATGTGGAAAACAAATAATTATTGAGCAATTTCCAACTCATAATATTGTTGAAGAATATTTCTAAGCCGGACAAGATATTAATACTTATCATTTTTTGCAATTAAACATAAATATGTTGCAATTTTATTGAAGAAAAAATAACCGATAGACTTGGCAACAGCGGCATTCTCTGTCATTGGCACGACTGACTATCGCTAAAGCATCGTCGGCTCCAGGTTATTTACATGGTGAAAACCGTTCAGCGTACAACGTTTTATAAAGAGTTCTTGATTCGGCTAAGTCGAGAAAACGTTAAAAAAGTCAAGCGGACGAATAAATAAATTTTATTATAAAGTTCAAATGCTGTAATACTATGTAAGTTTTAAACATCCACCCATTTTTAAACACCCGCCAGTTAATGCTTGACTGTGAGTGGCTCACTCGACAGAGCAAGTTATACCGGTGTCGCCACGTTCAACCTACAAGTTTCGTGTCCAAAAACAAACCATTTGGGCTCAAATTCACATCTTTTTCGCGTATTATTAATGAACGAAGTGGAGAAACCACTTGATTATTTAACGCGATATTTCGATCACTGTAATCACAGTTTACTCAAGCTTTTTTTTTTATCTAAATCTTGGTATTATTCTTGTCCCTCAAGCCCTATAATTTATGTTTACGAAGTGTCATGTGTATTACAAATGGATAAAGGTTCAATTTAAACATTAAGAATCTCCGAAACTATGTTGTGAAACAGATTGATTTTTGTTCAGTTAATGCATCCTAAAGTAAACTCTCGGCGATATAAATTTCAACCGTCTACAAGTATTTCGATTTTGGTATCGAAACTTCTTAAGTCTTGCCAAGGCGTTTTTCTATAGATTTTTTTTTTAATTTTGACGTCTCATTCGAGACACTATTAAATGATTACTTGCAAAATTTCAAAAGAATTCACCGTTTCGTTTTCGAGATATTGGCAGTCAAAGATTTCATGGTTTTACACATGTTCTTGTGGGGAGCAGTGGAAAATTTCACACTTCATGCAATAACTTCGAAACTTTTCTACAGATTTTTTTTTTATTCTCAAGTACAAAGGAACATATGATGATGTGGGTAAAAAAAATCATGAATTTTGAGCGTGTAGTTTCAGAGATATAGCGATTTAAATTAACAAGGGGAGGCTGTTAATTGTCAAATTCAGATTCGATTCATACTGCGTATAATAAAAGCTCATGGCCAGAGGTGTTATGTGGCAAAGCAGTAAGATGTGCTTCTTTGCCATTGTCGAGAAAATCGGCATTGAAATATTCCGTTGCGTTCAAATACTTTCTATGTAAAGAAAATTTCAAAGAGCACGTGGCGCAGCAAGGTCTCTGCTTCATAAGCCCGTCGTCCATGGTTCGAATCTTGCTGCTGGTAACTTTTTTTATTTTTTTTTTTAATTCAAATGTGTATACAGATAATTGCCGGCAATCAGTTTCAACAATTATGCATATTAGTTTTTTAAATGCCGTTTGTTGTGGAAAAACCGACGCTTTCGAACTTATTATGTTGTTCGTAAACAACGTTATATTTTATCGTTGTTTCATGCAAATAACACTAGAGATAAAACACAATATCACAAATAACATTCAAGTGTATACAATTGATTGAAAAGTTTCGTATATACTTGCAAATAATTTACAATTAGTGAGATGAAGTAGCCGGAGTGTCACACGAACCAGAGTGATAGTTATCATAAAAACATGGAACGCAAAAAACAGCATGACATCTAGCACATCTGATAAACTAAGCTGGTATATGGCGTCTCGTTTCGACCCTCCCATCCCCTTGTGCGGGAAGGAATATTTGTCCCTCAACTGTAGCGGTCGAGTAACGATATTTGTATTTCATGCCTGCCGCAGTAAGTATTTCTATTTTTGAAATATAACTTTGTTTGCGAACAACATAATGAAGTTCGAAAGCGTCGGTTTTTTCCACAATAAACGGCACTTACAAAACTTATTATATGCATAATTGTTCAAACTGATTGCCAGGAATTATCTGTATACACATTTGAATTGAAAAAAAAAAGTTGCCAGCAGCGAGATTCGAATTGGGGATGACAGGCTTATGAAGCAGAGAGCTTGCTCGCAGCACCACGCGCTCTTTGAAATTGTCTTTACATAGAAAGTATTTGAGCGCAACGGAATATTTCAATACCGATTTTCTCGACAAAGGCGAAGAAACGCATCTTACTGCCTTGCCACATAACACCTCTGACCATGAGCTTTTATTACACGCAGTATGAATCGAATCTGAATTTGACAATTGACAGCCTGCCATTGTAAGCAATGTCTAGCAACGCTAGCGCCATGGAGCGAGTGGAGCAGGCTAGAACTAGATTAGAGTAGTGTGTGCATATCCATATACACAGAGTATCTACGCATAAGTAGTCGGAATAAATAGTCTGATACAAAAGCAAGGGATAGGCAAACATTATATTAAGCGTTTTCATCATTACAAGTTTTTACATCCCGATACAATGTACAATTTAATCGATTGAGCGGAGAATAAACTTTTCAACGCGACTGTGGCCTTAATACAAACATGTCTGTTATTTGCTAGTCACAATCATCCACGCTTTGATGTTACAAATTCACACAAAATCAAAATTCCAAACGAAAATAAATTTTAAAAAATTGCGTTGGCTCATTACTTCATTATTATCAATCAAATTTTCAATTGGAAAACCAAACATTACCATAATAGAGGTACTGGTATTAAAAAATATGGCAATTTATACACCGATCGCCATTTCCAAATGCAAAAGAATTTCAGATACATAATGTCGTTTATTTCTATGTTATTTTCATTTATACGTCATACTTGCTGTAACCCTTGAAAAATGTATAACTGAAGTTTCACTGTACCTGAAAAGACTGTCCCGCTTAGCGTCGGCATCCGGCGACCATACTATCGTTCTACGTCTCCTGCCGCGTTTCTGTATCACAAGCTCGTCTGGACTGGGCGCTGGACTCCAGGAATCCATACTGTATCTACTGTTCATGACGTTGTCCATCGCACTGACTTCCATCGTTAGAGGAGTACCTGCGGGAAGAAAGAGAAGCGTAAGCATCGCGTTATTCCTGCACGAAACAGGATTGGATCACCCGTTGGAGGATTTCGGGTACGGGCGTACTTACCGGGTGAAACACTGGCGGTGGTCATGTCCGGAATGACCGCCAATGCCTGACGCACCGACCTCCGACGCCCGGCGTCCGGTCGACGCAAAAAATCCCTCGTAGGTGTAGCCATGGCCTGTAAGGTCGTAAAATTAGTGAAAAACCGCTAAATGCTTGCGACATCAACACGAATCCAAATACCAATAACGACACTCTCATGCAATTTTCACTTCTGATTTATTAATCGGAAAATATCGTAAATCAAATTCTCATACAAGCGGGGGTCATAAGTGCGCGACGGAAGAAAAAAATCATTCAACTTTTTCACTACACAGAAATCATGAGGACGCTACACATCGAACCTTTTTTTTTTCGATCTTTTCGATCCCATTAACCTGAACGAAAATATATTTCTTACCGTTGGACTCGATGAGTAGCGACGTGAATTTTTCTTAAAATTGTCTTTGTGCCCTCGAATTTATTGATATATTATTTCACGAAAACACTGTCACCGTTTCATTCCCGACAACTACGATACATCAGCGATCCATTAAAATGGCGGGAAAACCGTTATACGCCGCAGCTCATCGTTTTCGCGCGATTTCACCGTACACACGAGTCACCATTGGTCCAAAATATCACTAAAATTTCGTGCTTATACGCCGATTGGACAAGCTACAAAGTGTACACACGCTCGTGCGTTCTTGTAGGTGATATTAAAAACATGAAAAAAAGAGAGAGCTTACGCAACATGTGCAAGAAGAATGTGCTACGGTGCTGCCGTCACGGAGAATGCCTAGTGGCCGCGACGAGTTCCGAAGGTTCCGCTCATGAAGGCCTCTGCACACTGCGCGCGATAAGAGATGAGCGATGAGAGGTATCCAATGAGCGCTCTGCTTTTCCGAACGTCACATCCGTCGCGAGCCTCCTCGCGACGTCGCTCACGGAGTTGACCAAGTTTCTACTTTCGTCGCTCGCGACAAGCGACAACGCTCTAGCAGACGACATTTTTCAGCCATTTTATAATCATCTATTCAACACAATCGTTGATTGTGAATTTTTTGAGATAATGTTTTTCGTCCGAAATAGGTTAACTTTTTAATTCATTTTAAGGAATCAATATCTGCGGAAGGAATTGATTTTAAGGGATCAATATCTAGCGGAACAATATCAATATTGTTCCGCTATTGTAAAAAAATGATCGAAAACGTTGCAGCGGAACAATATTGATATTGTTCCGCTGCAACGTTTTCGATCATTTTTTTAATTCTCAAAGTCCCTTCCCGCAGGAATTTATGGAGTAAGCGGAAACCTGATAACAATGTAGCACTGCTATATACTTTTTTCTTCTATGTATTAGCACACATTAGATTTATTCGAATAGTTTTTCAGTACTTTGCACACTTTAGTATAATTTATTTTTCAAATAACTCGAGTCGTTCGTCGCTCGCAGTCGTTCGTCGCTCGCAGTGTGAATGGGGGGAAAAACATTTTCACGAACGCATCGCTCATCGCTCATCGCTCATCGCTCGTCGCTCATCGCGCGCAGTGTGCAGAGGCCATCAGGGAGTTCACCGCAAAGTTAGCCCCCCCACTTTGACTAATCGAACTTTTCTTTTTACGAATCGTTTGGTGGTCATTTGGTAGCGTTTGGTACTCCATTCAAATCGTTTGGTAGTTCTCCGTTTTTTTAAAAAATCGATCATCAAAAATCGGGAAGTAAGTTGGCCCCCCCACTTTGACTAATCGAACTTTTTTTTTACGAATCGTTTGGTGGTCGTTTGGTAGCGTTTGGTAGTCCATTTAAATCGTTTGGTAGTTTCCCGTTCTTTCGGAAAATCCAAAAGAAAATTTCGATCCATAAGATAGGACGATGAGCAGCGGAAGGCTCGATAACCAACGCCATCTATCGCAAAAACATTAACCGACGTATATTACCGCGAACAATCGCAGCCTTCCGTTTCGGATACGCGTCATTTCTTTTGGTTCGGTTCAGGGGGGTGTCACGGTGCTACTTTCCCTATACTTAGGCCCGGTTCGCATTCTATCCGCATTCTGTAGTTCCTTTAGCGCTCTGTACTCGGCGCTACTTATCTTCTCATCGAATGCTTGACTTTACTACACCTGTCAGTTGTCAAGGTTTGAGGTTAAAAAATCGTGTTAAATTTTGTTGTTGAATCATCGTTTTGTTAAGTTGTTTTGTTACGTTGTTTTGTTAAGCTGTTGCACCCGTGTAAACGCCGAACAAAAAAAAAAGAAAACCAAGAAAAGAAAAAAGCGTCGAAATTCTGTAAAACTTAAATAAAAACATAAATATTTTTTACGCATTTGTACATCTTTTCCTTTTCCTTTCATTCGTATTCAGAAGTGACTACCATCTAAAATCTAATTTTTAACATTTACAATAACGAAATAAATAATTTATTATTCCATTCTTTACTATTTATTATTATTAGATTATTTATTTCATTAGATTATTTGACATGTATCTTTGAATGCTTTGAATGCATTTCGGGAGCACTGCGGTGAGAAGATCAGTTGCGTCACAAGTGACGAAATTTGGCAACACAAAAGACGGACATTCAGCGAAGCGACTCCAGCGGCCTTGTCTCTCCCCCTGGTTCGGTTCTTTCGAAGTCAGACGAAAAATTAAGAGTGAATTTGCCTCAAAATCGTTCTGCTGCTGCGGCTTCTGGCGACCAATCCCAGCTCTGCATTCCTGATTCGCTCGTATTTTGCGTTGGCGTTATTGATTGATCGACTACCAAACGTCCTGAATAGAATATCAAACGCTAACGGATGCTTCTTTATCGATCCAGACACATTAGAACGAAATCGGACCAAAAATAACGAGTTAATTTGCGTTAATTAATCGCTCGGCCCCTGCCGCTTCTGACAACCAATCAGAACCGGCCACTGAGGATTCACATGTATTTTGATCGACTATCAAACGTCCTGAATAGAATTTCAAATGCTATTAAATGTCTTTCTATCGATTAAGTCTCATCAGAATGAATTGGCCACAAAATAACAGGTGAATTTTCGTTAGTAGTTCCTTTTTCCGCTGGGGCTTCTGGCGACCAATCACAGCTCGCCGTTTACGATACACACGTATTTCTCATCTGCGTAATCTAGTGATCGGTTACCAGTCGTTCTGAATTGAATACCGAACGCTACCGGGAGTTTTTCTATAAATCTAGACCCATTGAAACGAAATCAGACAAAAGATAGCGAGTGCATCTGTGTTTTACAATTTTGGTCTGTGGTTGGACCTTCAGTGACCAATCGCAGTTCTCTAATCACGACGCCGGATATTCATTCTTGGTTCGGTTATGACTTTGGACCCTGATCTGTCATAGCCGAGTCGTAAAATTTTTTTCATTCGCGACCTCATTTGGAATGAGTTATTTTATTGAAGCGTGTGCGAACTTATTACTAATAAAGAATCAAATCAAAAGACCTCAACAGGAGGTCACAGCAGAGAGATGACCCGATGCATCAATAAACCTCTCTGGGGCATTAGGCCATCGAGGCCCTCCATCTCTTGTGCCCTCTTTCATCCAGGCGACCCATCGTTGGGTCATCTCTCTGCTTTGACTTCCTGTTGAGGTCCTTTGATTTGATTCTTTATTAGTAATAAGTTTGCGCACACTTGAATTAAACAATTATTTCCAAATGAGGTCGCGAATGAAAAAAATGTTACGCCTCAGCTATGACAGATCATAGGGTATATAATTCTTATTGTGCGGTATAACGTGACATTTGTCTGTACAAAAAATATGAAACTCGTTCGTTAATTTAAGAAATTCGTAACACATGTTGGTGTTATCGAGAATCTGCTAGTTCGATTAAAGGTTATGCGAGCTTTATCGGCTCTTTGACGAACGTGTACTTGTATTGATACTCCATGTCAACTAAATCCAAGAACGATAGTACGGAGAAGTCGCTGGGAAAAGAATCAAACGAATTACAAATGAATCAACACTTTCGAATTAATTGTTTTAATAAACTCGGCAAAATGATTTATGAACACACATTCACTCGTGATTTTTGTCCGATTTTGTTCTTTTGTTTCGTATTTTATTCAGCACGTTTGATAGTCGATTAATCAATTACACCAACTGAAAATACGTGTGCATCAGGAATGGAGAGTTGTGATTGATCGCCAAAAGCCGCAGCGGCAGAACGATTTTGACGCAAATTCACTCTTAATTTTTTCGTCCGATTTAGTTCTAATGTGCCTTGATCGAAAGAAAAACATCCGGTTGCATTTGATATTCCATTCAGGACGTTTAGTAGTTGATTAATCAATTAGAACCGAAAGAAATTACGCGTATCCGAAACGGAAAGCTGCGATTGGTCGCGGTAATATACGACGGTTTACGTTTTTGCGATAGATGGCGTTGGTTGTCGAATCTTTTTCCGCAGAGATTAGTAGGGAGATGTACAACGCTCCCGTTTTCGGCATGCCTCGGGAATGGCGCTAAATCGCGGCGGCGAGTTCGAGAATATAATTTTGTGATCATCGCCTCTGTCGAGGTTGCAGATTCCCTTGTAGCCGCGCGAGTCGTGATCACCGCTCAAGTCGGTATCGCAGCAGCGTGAACACGAATGGGTAGCTCGGTGGGGGAAAAGTCTCCGCCCCTCGCAAATCGTGCTTATTCGACAGGCGAACGGAGCGAGGTTTTCCGTTCGATCGAGCTCAATATATTTGTGTAGCGGTCTGCGGATTAGAATATGCATTAAATGAATTTCAAAGTGAAAAACATGTATCGAGATCATTGTTTTCTCTCGGTTGCCTGTTTATGCCGAGAATGCGGGTTAAAAAAATTAACGACGAAACGCGTTGAAAAATAAAACGCCGAAACGACCGTGGAAGGTTCAAAGAGAAATCTTGAGCCTTTGTCGCGGTCGTTTCGGCGGTTTTTTTTTTCAACACTAACCTTATAGATAAACGTGTATCAAAAGTGTTTCTTTATCCTCAATGAGCGTCGTGGCTGAGTCGGCAGCCTGACGGATTAACAATGCTTGCGCGCCGGGTCCGATCCCCGGTGAATCGATTTTTTATCTATTTTTTTTTCTTCATTTTATATTCAAAAAATTTTGAACTTCCTCTCGCTTTAGTTACTCTCGCCTGTCCAGGCATTATTTATGATATTTAATTCATATATGTTTAATAAAAAAAAAAGACATTGGCTACCGGGGATCGAACACCCGCGTCGTCCGTACTCAGAGCCCGCACGCTGACATCTCAGCCGCGAGGCTCTTGTGAATGCAAAGCTGCCTTAGATTATCCAATGTGAAATGTGTTGAAAAAAATGCCGCAACGATCGAGAAAGACTGAAAGTTCTCTTTCTCCAAATTTCCCTTTCTCGATCGTTTCGGCATTTTTTTTCAACACATTTCACATTGGATCATCTAAGGCAGCTTTGCAGTCACAAGAGCCTCGCAGCTGAGATATCAGCGTGTGGGCTCTGAGTACGGACGACGCGGGGTCGATCCCCGGTAGCCAATGTCTTTTTTTTTTATTAAACATATATGAATTAAATATCATAAATGATGCCTGGACAGGCGAGAGTAGCTAAAGCGAGAGGAAGTTCGAAATTTTTTGAATATAAAATGACGAAAAAAAAATAGATAAAAAATCGATTCACCGGGGATCGGACCCGGAGCGCAAGCATTGTTAATCCGTCAGGCTGCCGACTCAGCCACGACGCTCATTGAGGATAGAGAAACATTTATGATACACGCTTATCTATAATGTTTAGTGTTGAAAAAAAACCGCCGAAACGACCGCGGCAAAGGCTCAAGATTTCTCTTTGAACCTTCCACGGTCGTTTCGGCGTTTTATTTTTCAACGCGTTTCGTCGTTAATTTTTTTAACCCGCATTCTCGGCATAAACAGGCAACCGAGAGAAAACAATGATCTCGATACATGTTTTTCACTTTGAAATTCATTTAATGCATATTCTAATCCGCAGACCGCTACACAAATATATTGAGCTCGATCGAACGGAAAACCTCGCTCCGTTCGCCTGTCGAATAAGCACGATTTGCGAGGGGCGGAGACTTTTCCCCAACCGAGCTACCCATTCGTGTTCACGCTGCTGCGATACCGACTTGAGCGGTGATCACGACTCGCGCGGCTACAAGGGAATCTGCAACCTCGACAGAGGCGATGATCACAAAATTATATTCCCGAAGTCGCCATCGCAATTTAGCGATGGCGACTTCCCGAGGCACGCCGAAAACGGGAGCGTTGTACATCTCCCTACTAATCTCTGTTTTCCGCTGCCCATCGTCCCATATGGATCGGAATTTTCATTTTGATTTTCCGAAAGAACGGGAAACTACCGAACGATTTAAATGGACTACCAAACGCTACCAAACGACCATCAAACGATTCGTAAAAAGAAAAGTTCGATTAGTCAACGTGAGGGGGCTAACTTTGGTGAGGTCCGCAAAGCCTGT
This sequence comes from Ophion ventricosus, assembly GCA_963932345.1. NCBI lineage: Eukaryota > Metazoa > Arthropoda > Insecta > Hymenoptera > Ichneumonidae > Ophion > Ophion ventricosus. Next base: position 20,340,856 of record OZ010714.1, read on the forward strand.
GCTTCCATGTAATATATGTTCTTTGATACTAGCGACACCAAAAATTCCGCTTTAAAAGTCGAGTCTCCCCCCCTACCACGGAAATTTAATTGAGTTTCCAGCCTGTATGTAAGACCGTGGTTGTATGCGCTGTGAGTAACAAGATAGTTTGCTTATGTATCAACACAATAATACACAGCACGATTATCGCGTATCAATTTGCGTCGAGTATATCTTTTTTTTTTTTACCTATCGCGTGTGCGCCGTCGAGAAAGTCTTTCCCGTGTTATGACATTGTGAAAATAAAAATGAGGAGTGGAAAAACGGATTTGGAGTTGCGTCCGAACACACTGAAGGAAAACAAGCGCGTACTCTGCGAATTACGGAGGCGCAGCAAGGTTAATAACGTACAATTGTGGATTTGCATGACTCGTTTGAAAATAAAGGGGGAAAAAAAAAGCAACTCACCTAAGTCCACAATAACGAATGAATTTTTGTGACGATTCCAGATCGACTTTAAAAGTTTGGATGAAACGAACAGACTCGTGGCAAAGTTTAACGCAAAAAATGCTCTCGGATTGTCGAAAAACGCTAGAGCGTCACTCGGCCAAAAGCAGGAAAACAAAGTGAGTAATTTATTCCCTAACCTTCTTCCGTACATGACAACTTTGCCCAAACGTAAGGATGAAAGATTGTTTCAAACTGCGAGTTTCGAAATTTCCTCAAAAATAAACTACCGATGCCAATTGCTTGGGACGAAACGTCACACACTGACAAATGGCAAGGACGCGCATATCTTGCGGCTGATTTTTTACCATGGGGCCGCTGCTTTGTTGGTTTTGATCATAGGACCGTCTCTCACTTTCGTATGCGGCCCCTGCACGTATATACCTATACAATATGTATGCTTTGTGTTATTGAGCAAAACGCACATTTTGTTCCAATTATCAAGAATTACATCCATGATACTTTTTACAACTTTTATAAAGAATACAGTGTTTTGTATGTCAACATTTTCTTTCATTTGTGAATAGCTCTATCGAAAACGCATGTCGCACGTTTCCTTTTATTACAGTTTCTCATGATAAAGTGACCTGTAATATTTTCCTCAAAGCCAATTATATCTGGAAGGTATACGCTCTTTTTCTATGAATCGGACTGCGGCAGTGAGGGTTTCAAGTCAGCCGGAGAAGCCATTATTGAGAAAAGTTCCAGAAACTTCCGATGGATTTCTTTACCAGTAGAATCATGTGTCGTTTTGATTTGAGGAGTTTCAACGCCAATATTGAAATGCTTGTAGCCAGTGGAAATTTATATCGCCGAGAGATGAATTTAGCAACATAGTTTCGGAGATTTGTAATGTTCTAGTTAAACCTTTATCCATTACCATACCGTGATTAATATGAAAAAAACCGAGCCAACTGTGATTATAGTATCAAGAATATTGTGATAAATAATCAAGTGGTTTCTCACCTTCGTTCATTACCCAGATAGACATTTGTCGACAACGTGTTGGCAACGCTACGCCATGCGAGAGCAAATTGTGACGGCAAAGAAGCATCTTTTGCAGTTGCATTAAGCAGTGTTCTAGCAACACACTATTATGTATTCTCGCGCCAATGCTAGTGTTAATATGGCAGTACAAAAATACAGAATATTGTGGGTACAGCTGGAGTACGTTGTGGCGCTCCATTGCCAGCACAAACGTGACAGGTTATTGCAGCACTTGCGACAGAGAATTTGGAATACGTTGTTTCAGCAAGGTGAGGGCACATTGGGGGCACGCTGTGACGCTCCGTTTGCCGGTACATATGGTCTATCGCAGCATTGAGACAGAAAATTTGGAATACCTTGTTCCGGCAAGGTGAGGGCACATTGGAAGCACGCTGTGAAGTTCCATTGCTGGCAAGATGAGGGCACATTGGAGGCACGCTGTGACGTTCCGTTGCCGGCAGGGTGAGGGCACATTGGAAGCACACTGTGACGTTTCGTTGCCGGCAAAAATAAGCTACGGTGATTATATCGTAGACATGTATATTATATAAGGTGTAGTAAAAAGAAATCCATTATTTTTGCATAAAATTGAAGGCTTTATTTAGCATAGAATGATCCGATTTAGGTCTAATATGCACTGTTTTGATCGAAAACTTGTTGCCACTTTGAAGGTAATTTCATTATGCCTTTCTCATAGAAACCCTCGTCCCTATTGGCAAAAAACTGGGACAGTCGATTTTCACAAGCTTCTCTTGAGGCGAATTTTTCACCAGCAAAATCTTTCGCCATAGACAGGAAAAGGTGGTAATCACTTGGTGCCAGATCCGAACTATAAGATGGATGCATAAGAACCTCCCAACCAAGCTCCCGGAGCTTCTGGCGAGTCACTATCGATGTGTGTGGCCTGGCGTTGTCCTGATGGAACACAATTCCTCTCCTATTGGCCAAAGCTGGCCGCTTCTAGGCGATTGCTTCCTTCAGACGGTCCAATTGTTGACAGTACAGGTCCGAATTAAGAGTTTGGCCGTAGGGGAGCAGCTCATAGTAGATGATTCCCTGCCAATCCCACCAAACACACAGGAAAATCTTCCTGACCGTCAATCCTGGCTTGGCCACCGTTTACGCCGGCTCACCGCGATTCGACCCCGACCGTTTTCGCTTGACGTTGTCGCAAGTGACCTACTTTTCATCACCGGTCACCATCCGCTTCAGAAATGGGTCGATTTTGTTGCGATTCAGCAGCGATTCGCAGATGGAAATTCGGTCCATGAGGTTTTTTTGCGTTAACTCGTGTGGCACCCATACATCGAGCTTCTTTTTCTATCCAGACTTATTCAAGTGGTTCCACACGGTTTGTTGTGCAATGTTTAGCTCCTGGGTAATCGAAACAGTGCTTACATGACGGCCGGACTCGACGATTTTCATTATTTTATCGACAGTTTCGACAATTGGCCTTCTAGAGCGTGGTGCATCTTTGACATCAAAATCACCGGAACGGAATCGACGAAAGCAAAATTGCGCGTGATTGGCTGTTACAGTATCAGGACCATAAACACTATTCACATTTTTAGCCGCCTGGCTTGCATTTTCGCCTTTATCGAAGAAAAACTGTAAAATATAGCGTATTTTCACTTTGCTGGTGGCCATCTTTGACGCGCACTCAAAAAATATTGAGTCAAGCAATCACAAAACTGTCTGAGATATTTATTTTAGTACGAAATCTTATCTTTCTAACGCCATCTAGCGTAATCCGATCGCACTTATACAACGCGAGATACAGATTACTAAAGCCATCTATTGCAAAAATAATGGATTTCTTTTTACACCTAATATATATATATATCTATATGTATCAGCGTTTCGTCTCGGGTACAGTGCCAGACTCATCATTAGAGCTGTGCCACTGTACACTGCCCTAGACGCGCTGGGTGTCAGGATCTAGGGAGACATTGTATATATAGTGACGCTTGGCCTGCTACCGTTGACGAGAAGCTGGAACGATGGTGGAGATGCGTAGCAGCGAGATGGTGGACCCCCGCATCCTCACCTGGAATACGTATGAAATAGCGTATTCCGAATGTTCTCTCTCAATGCTGCGATAACCTGCCGCGTTTGTACCAGCAACGGAGCGTCACAGCCAGCCTCCAGTGCCCTCGCCTTGCGGAAACAACGTTTTTTAAATTCTGTCTCAATGCTGTCATAACCTATCTCGTTTGTAGCAATGGAACGTCACAGCGTGATTCATTTATGACTCAAACGTGTTGCAAAGATAATACCAGCCAAAATTTGGCGCTTGCTGCATCAATATCGTTATTGCTGCAGGTCATTGTGGCGTAATGTTGCTGCAAACTCGTTATCTTAGCATTAGACATTTATTTCGCCAAAACATGGACTGTATCGTAAATTTGCAGCCTAAATCGGAAGCAAAGTATCTCATAATGGTGCCACAGTGTGCCGTCCCATGTTGTCATCTTGCTGCTATGACGCTGAGAGGTCAATATTTACAGCACGTTTGTCTATCTGGGTCAATAATACTCGAAAAAAGATGTGAATTTTGAGCTCAAACGCCTGTTTTTGAACTTTAATGAAACTTGTCGGTTAAATGTAACGACATCGCGTTAATTGGCTCTGTCGAGTGAGCCACTCGCAGTCAAGCATTAACTGGCGAGTATTTCGAAATTGGCATGGTCTTGAAATTCGCAACGTTGAAACGCAACGAAAATTCGTTTTTATATTTGTATTTCCTCATTTTTATTATCTTACAAATAATTTTTTTGCTGATCAAAATTATAGACATCTGAATAAGCGACTTCAAAAATGATTAATGGATTTGCGTAACGAAAATTAGTCATATAAAATTTTAACAATTACAGCATAATAATTTTCATTACATTCCAATGATGCAAACGTCAGTCTCATAAATTGGCAAATGTTTAACCTACACGGTATTACAGCATTTGAATTATATAATAAAATGTATTTATTCGTTCGCTCGACATTTTTAACGTTTTCTTGACTTTGCTCAATTAACAATTCATTATAAAATGTTGAATATTGAACGTTTTTCACCATGTAGATAACCTTAAGCCAAAGATGCTTTAGCGATAGTCAGCCGTGCCAATGGCAAAACTGGCGCCATTGTCAAGTCTATCGGTTATTCTTTTTTGAATAAAATTGCAACATATTTATATTTAATTGCAAACATGATAAGTATTAAGGGGGGAGAATACCTTTACAAGGCTAACAAATCAATGATTTTGTGGAATTTTTCTGGAAGGGAAATAATTATTTCAGATTTTTGAAACGTTAGCATTCATTAGGGTGTACTTTGATCTACCAAAGCGTAATTTTTAAGTTACAAAAAAATACAAAATAGCTGAGATATCCCACTGGCTCTGGAGCAGGCCGACTCGGGACTTTGAAAATGGCATACACTGTGGTGCTCGTTGTTTTCATCTAAAACCAATAGGGTTGAACATTTTCATTGAAAACATTCATAGTTCGTCTGTAAGCCTAAAAAACACGTAAAAAATTTTAAAATTGGAAGAATTATACCATTTTTAAATAGACATTGCGATTTTTTATAAAATTTTTCTTCAATTTTCATATGGAAAAATACTTTTCTTAGCCGATTTTTTAAAACATTTACGCTTACAGACTAGGTAATGATGTTGTTCAGTCATGTACCAAATTTGATTACGATTGGTTGAATAGTTTTTACGTGAGGATATATGCCAATTTGAAAAATGTAGTTTTGAGTAAAATTCATTTAAAGTTTGGTCACGGAAAAAGTTAATTATAACAATTACTTACCGGCTAATCAGTGATTCCAGGGCCATGTACTAAGCCTTCAGCTTCTTCGAAGAATTGATTTTCTTCAACCATTTGATTTTTCCGTGCTTTTCGAGCCTCTTTGGTCGATAAGAAGCTGCGCTGCTCCTGTCGATGCACCCGTCGAGCGTCGGCGCTGTTGCCATAATTATTGCACTGAGTTCCAATTATTATATCCAATGCGAGCATGGTTCTTAAAATCGATGTATATCCTTCGTTGAATAGTCCAGCCGCAAGATAGAATGCAATTTCGACGATTTTCAGTCCAGAATTCAAGTGCTTCGGAGCCAAGATCCAGATCGTTGAGTTGAAACTTTCATTGGCATATTGAGTATTTTGAGTATGCTCAAAAATAAACGTGGACACATTTGGAAACAGTAGAGTATAGAAGATAGATAGCCCGTGAAGCGGACTTCGTGAAAAGCGTCGTGAAGTTGGGCCACGTTTGTGGCAATATAACTTCCAAACGGCTTCGAATTTTGGTTTAAAATTTTGGTACGATATGTTTAAGACATTGGACTAACGTTTTATGGAAAAAAATGTAAAAATCCATTTTTTTTAAGTTGTGAAGGTATCTCCCCCCTTAATATGATTTCCTAGATTGGAAATATTTGTTAACAATATTATGTGTTGGAAATTGCCCAATAATCATGTATTTGTACAAGAAATTTTATTTGCAAGAAATTGGCAGCCTGCCTAAAACTCATTGCATTATCATCCCCACTCTTGCAGCTAAAGAACGGTATCGAAACTCCTCAATGCCGCAGAGCATGGTTGCGATATTATGCGAATGACGTGTATTCATTTCTGGATTACGATTTTACCATAACAAAGGCTGAAGACAAAGTCTTCTGGAATATTCAATAGGCTAAAATTGTACAACGGACCGAAGCAATTTAAATAGAATTCACATTAATTCAATTTATTTTGAATAATATTTATTTGTTTGTAAGCAATTAAGTGAATACAGGGATCGTTAAACCTTTTTTTTACCGTTCGCACAGGCAGAGAAACTGTACGGAGCTGTGGATGGATTCCCGCCGGGTTCTTGGTGGGGAATCCGGATGGATTGTTCGAGGGACGGCGTTCACGAACCTTTCAACCAAGACCTTCGGGAAGGCCCATTCGGCGTCGTCTCGCTTTGCACGTCGCACTCGAACGCCATCAACGACGTCGATCTCGGCGATTGTCTGACGTTCACAGGTGGCGAGTATCGCTCGGAGACAGGGAGCGTGCAGTCTCTTCTAAAAAATTATCAGAACCGATTGCCACTGAGATTAATAAGAAGTTACAATTTGAGCAACGATTACGCCCCGAAAACTGGCTATCGTTACGACGGTCTCTACAGCGTAGTCGCATGTTGGATCGGAGTCACATCGGAGGCCGAGAAACACTACAAATTTGCCTTAGCCAGGCTTCCGTATCAGGCACCGCCGAGTTGGCAATTGTCCAGAAAATCAACAAGCTTGGGCCCGAGTAATGCCCGAGTCCAGGATACTCGGCGTGGCATGGGAAGACTCTCCGATGGCTCGCAAAATAGCCTGAACGACGAAGACACGACGAGAAACATACGTCCGAGATCATTGATGACCATGTGTCCATTGCCAAAATTGAATTCACCCAGCCAGGAGAGTACGATAGTGACTAGATGCATATCGAAGAAATCCGACGGACAATCCTGTGGCAGCCGCGCTATGGGCACGTTAGCACGAACGGAGACACTCGCGCCCAACGGCAATCGCTTGCTTCACAATAATTCCACGGCAAAGTCGCCAATGTGCAAATTTCAGAATACGAATATCTCGATACGCACGGATCTTTACGATTCGTCGAATATCGTCGCGCAAGAGCCGAGGAAAACAATACCAATGACTTTTTGTCGTACTTACAAGAATTCAAGATTGCCAGGACGCCCGACGAATCACTCGAACGTGGTCACCCTGAATCTCAACAGTTGTGGTCCCTGTCCAAGGGACAACGTACAGGGATCGCTCATACAATCGCGATCCGGAATCCCAAAGTATATAACCGGTCAATCTCCGAGTTTCGATCACGTCAACGAGCCAATTACTCCAAAATCCTCGTCAATCGACAACACGGGATTAAGAACGAATGTCAATGATAGACGAGCGGATAGTCCGCCAATCGAAGAAGCGAATGCTGAAACCGTACTCGGAATTACCAATGAGAGAACACAACAAAATTTATCCGAACAGAAACTGATCGACATGGAAGAGCCCACGGAGAAAATGTCGGAAGTTTCGTTGAACAGTGCAAAGGTAATTGCCGACAAGGAGGATCGAAATAACGAGAAAGTCTGTAAATCCAACGGAATCGAGTCCTTGGACAGTATGGAGACACCGTCGTCGAACGCGGAAGAATCAACAGCGGAGGAGGTGGAGGCTATGAAAGAATCTCAGACGGATCTCGATTCTCTCACACCCGATGAGATGTTGAATTTCATCGTCAAACAAAAGTGTCATCCACGAGCGAAGCTATTGATCGGTAGTGTGATTGGATTGGCCACCGGCGAATCGACGATACTGCGAGCTTACGAGTCACTGATGTCGCGAAATAATCTTTGGCCTCGTCACGATAATACGGCAATAGGTGAAAAAAATGAGGTAAAATCATTGCAAGGAAAGGAAGATAATTTGTCGAGCCTCGATTACAACGACGGAAAGAATTCCGCGGGCAAGGAACGCAACGGTAAAGATAGAACGGTTTCAAAGAGTCTCCAAACGAAGAGAGCACCGAGAGAAAGCAAAGATCGCCTCATGAGAAAAAGAACGCTTCGACGTACGAGAGTCTCTAAGAGACTGATGATGGGCACCGAGAAGAAATTAAGCTCCTCGAACTTGAGACAAAAAAACGTCGCCTCGCAACGTTTGAGAAAATCCAATCTGACGGACGTGAAAAAGTCTCAGCAACCATTCTCGAAATCTACCGTAGCGAAGAAATCGAAGAAGTGCGTTAAAAAGCGTCGTGGCGAACTCGCCAATTTGGTGATAGACGCGAAAATTGGACCTTTGATTCGCGGACCCCGTAACAGAAGATTGCGCTGTAAGACGCACATTTTTGCCAAAAAGCTACACGCTCCTAATAACGAGACGCGGTCGAGTTGTTGCGCCAAAAAGCCCAACGGAATTGGAAGCAACGGAAAGAAGGAAATTGGCGAATTGTCGACGAGAAAATCCAAAGTTTCAGGTTTGAAGTCACAAATTGTCGAGTCTCGTTTCGCCGCTACGAACAAAAGAGCGCACGATAACGAGAGCAATTGTTCCGGCGGCAGAGGCCAATCACGCGGAAACGTCGTAAACGCGAGCCAGCGCGATGCCACGATGACTAGATCGGTGAGAGGAGAAAAGAGAAAATTATCGCGCAACCGAGAACAAATAATTGACGGATCGATAAAAGTATTGTGTCGCGATTCACGCGATAATAGCGAGATCGTGCGAGTGAAAATGATAGACGCGGCCACCCAATGTTCAACGACTCGTCGTGACGTGACAACGTCGATCGATCGTGAAGTTATCGAGAAACCTCTTAATTCCATCAAGATCGAGTGGATAGACGTTGATGACGTTAAATCCGAGATTTCCGAGGATGACGCGAATCGTCGATCGATTCACGAAGATACACTAAATTTCCAAGAAGATTGTCGAGTCTCGTCAATCGTAGGGAACCGCGCCGCGACCACTTCACGTCCCGACGAGTCACCCTTCCAAAGATCATCGGCTTTTGTACCTGTAAACATCTCCGATTGCGATTTTCGTATCGCTCGTCTCAGATCCATTGGCTTCAAGCCTATAAGACCGGATGGTATTTTCGGAGACGAGATGCAGCGTTTCGTCGATATGCCCGACAACGAGGACGACTCGCCTACTACGAGCACCGAAAATTCGTTCGAGACCGCTGCAGTCGCGAGTCGCGAGGTTGACGAACTCTTCAACAAGTACACAAGCGAGGAGACCACAACGGTTGGTTACATGGATCACGAATTGCGTTATCAGGACATCGAGGACGAAGAGACCAGCAAGATACGCGCTCGTAAAAATAGAAATAATTACGGTAGTACGAGGAGAGGCGGACGGGTCGCGAAAATACGTAACTGTACGGGCGATCAATCTGAAACTACGAGGGATCTTGTAGCTTCGTCGAACGAGGCAGATTCCGAGGTACCTTGGCACGGTTGGAAAAAATTTGTCAAAAATAAGCAAGCACAATGGATAGGTTGGTAACCTTCATGTGCTATATACGACACACAGCAGAGCGTTATTTTGTTATATAGTTCAATCATATATATGTATATACACATATTCACCCATATATATGTACTAGGGTGCGTCGAGGGGGGGGGATACTAAATTTTATCCTTTTAAAGAAAAGTATCAGGTATTAAAAAAAAGAATCACGCCATATTCAAGCTGTCTTAGTCCAAGTGATAGCGCTCGATGATTTCTGTTTCATTTAGGTGGAAAATGCGCTCCTTGTCCTTCGACTCTCGAAATCCAAATAACTCCACAACTAATTATTACTTGCGAAATCCTACTGGACATTTTTAGAGCTGACCTTTACGGCATTCAATTTTTTTTTGGTTTAATCTCAATGTCATTTTTACACAAATTAGTTACTTGAAAAGCGCGTGTGTTCTTAAAAATTTAAACAAGGTATTTTCTAAATAGCTGCCATTTGTGTCAAAATAATCACAGTAATACCCCGGCTTACGGTACTTCGAGTTAGGCAGTTACAGATTTTTTTGTTTGTTTGGCAACCGCCGATTTGTTGACTGGTGCCGACCGCTAAACTGATATTTTTGTTAGTCTTTTGTTTCAATTAAACAAAATTTAGATATTTTATATGCAAAGTTGTACTCCTTGCGTTGTACGTCTTCAACGAGTTTCGTCGGTCCCACCTACCACGTAATTTCGGGGTAATACCGGATATTAAAGAATACTCTAAACTTCAGCTTTAAGATCCTACAACCAGATTTGGCACCTAATACCGTCGTTTATTCAAGTTTGAACGTAAAGGCTGAATTGCGCGTGTAAATTAATAAGCGGAAAAAAATGATCGAGCGAATTAGACTTAAAAGGCTCGAATTCGACATGAATTTCGTTCTGTGTACCGAATAATATTTCAAGGGGTGAGGTTGTTTTTTTTTTCTTCAATTTCGTGCCACCCTAATATGTATATAGATCTGTGATTGTCGTTGGGTAAAGAAAATTATTTGTATAAAAAAAGAAACGAAGCAACATATAGATACCTATTTTCGAAGATGCTACTGAATGATAGCTTCATGTTATTTTTCGCCTCTGTTGTTGTTGAACTTTTGTATAACAAAGCGATGTCTATAAACGCCCAGGCACATTGTTAATGAAGATGTACGGTGGTTTACGAGTGGCCTCTGTTGAGACGCGTTTTAATATATATATATGTATATATATATATATATATATATATATATATATATATATATGTATATATACACACTTCGAATTGAGATAAAAATATTTATTTGACAAATACATACTTTTCTCCTTTTTGAAATTGTCATTCTTCGCCTCGAATTAAAGAAAAAAATAACTTTCGTACTTTATGTACGCGACTATAGGCCAAGTGTACCATTGAGATTTACGGAAGAATCCAACATTCAGCCTCCAAATTCTGAAGTATACGCTTCGAGTGACTTTGTTGCCGATTTGTGTAGCAAAATCCGCTTGACCGTGAAGCACGCTTTGGTCTTGAGATTCGAAATCGAACGTTGGAGTTTTCTCGCCGGATGCAAAAGTATTGATAAAACGAATATATATATATATATATATATATATATGTGTGTGTGTGTGTGTGTGTGTGTGTGTGTACATCTCGATGGAGTTGGAATAAAATTTTGTATTCACTTTTCATACGATAAATTCGTGATTTTTCTTGTTTTTTTTTCTTTCATGGTTGGGCGAGCGAACATGTACAGCACCCAGGGTACATTAGTTTTTTCCTTTTTTTTTCTTCATCGAACGAAAATCACTGCTGTGTGTCGAAGGGACACGATGCTTGGCAATAAAGTTATCGATTTTTCTCGATTAATTATTAAATACAATCTACTATATCAACCATATATACATATATTATTATTTTATATATAATATATATATATTTTTGTTTCAATAGGACGCGAAGGTAGTTTAGTGGCTCGAAGCGGACGTTACGTATCAGCTTTCCTTTTTTTTTCCATGTCATGCTTTTTGTCGAATAATCGATAATACATTTGTTTACCTCCTTACGACGCACATCGCGGCAGTAGTCGACGTGGTTAACTTAAAAAGTCAAAGGAACCATCGACTGCAATGCGACGTGGCTCGAGTTATTCGCGAGAAAAGTTTTTTTTTCGTCAATCGAACGGAAAGTGAAACATTGGATTGAATTTGTAAAATCAACGTTATTGTAATGAAGCGTGTAATGAATTCGGAATCGTGAGAAACGTAAAAAGACGTATCGATCGATATCGTTATCGATTTAAGTACGCGCATCCTCTTTGTACAAGTATTCAATTATAACGATTTTTCAAAACAAACGAAAAAAATAACTTAAAAACTAAAAAGAGGGCTACTCGGTAGAAAAAAACTGCAATGTATTCCGTATATAGTAACGCAGCGTACTATATATCAATCTGAATTGTGAAAGAAGTTAGAGCTTAAAGCCTAAGCGTGACACGCGCGCTGTGGCAATCTTCTTGGTATATAATGCACAAGGTAAAACAGTTCAAAATCGCGCGCGATCATCGATTAAAAAAATAAATAAAAACATCTGCTACGCTATTCTTGTAGACGTGTAACATAATGCGTATGTAATAAAAACACGAATAAAAAAACTTCACAATTTTTATGATGACAAAATATTGGTTCGCGGATGTGGTTCTTTCATTCGAAGTTTTTTCTGCCGGCGTTGTAGTTTACACGTCGTTGGAATGCAACGAAAATGACTTTTTTATTCTTCTTTTTCTCCCTCTACTTTTATTGTTAGCCAAAACCTTTTTTTTTTGCGGATTTAAGGAGTTGAGCGTTCTAACCGGTCAATTTAACGAGGTATAGATTTTTCCAGACGTAGATACGCTTGAATAAAAGTTCGACGAACTTTCAATCAGTTTCGCTGCATCGTTTTCGAGAAAAAATTTGATTAAAATATAACCAATTTGGCAGAGTTTCTTGTGGAAAATTGGAAATCAAGCCGCAGTTCATATCTCGTGCAGAATGTATTCATTGCACTCATTGACAATAAAATTCCAGCTGAATTCGCAATTCTTTATAAGAAACCGTGTTAAATTGTTTAGATTTAATGTTGTTTTTTCCTCAAAAACGATTTGGTAGAACTGACAAAAATTTCGAAGTTGAACATTTATTCATCGTATATGCGTCTAAAAAAAACAGCACCCTTCAATATTAATCGGTAAAACGCTCGATGCCTCCTTACTTCTTTAATCTCTAATAAGGATCCTACAGAACCAGCCGAGTGATTTTCGCAGCCTAAATCTGTCGAAGGGACGCCTGGAAAATATTAATACTCGTTGCATTCCAATGACGCAAATTTCAACATCGTATTTTTTTATTACACCCTGCCGATTTGGACGCTTCAGGGGGGGCGTTTCCCTTGAACATTATGGTATAACTTGATAATACGGGACGAAGAATAGAATATTCGTTAGCCTATACTTCATCGTCCTCGAGCACGAATCCTTGGATTTGTATGATCCTTCAACGTTTTCTGTCCCACATTTAAATGCAACATTTTACAAGACCAATTATACTTTTCTCATCGTTTCAAATATAGCGAATCCTGGTGGTTTTTCTCTGCCTTGTTTTTATATATATATTTTTTTTTCAAAAGGGTGTTCGCGAAAAAGCACCTTCTTCGGCGATTTTTTCTCGAAGCTCCTTTTCACGCATATTTTTTTCCCTTTCTCTCTCTCTCCTGTTTTGTCGCTTTACTGAAACTCGTCGTCGCTGCTCAACAACATAGTCTTTTCGTTATAATTTTGTGAGATGGTGGCAACTCGCTGATGCGATGTGTTGCGCCTTTGCGGGGGTGGCACCGGCATGTTTTGTGGATCGTCCGGATCGAAGCTCGACACCCTCATGCCTCGTTGACTCTTGGTGCCACCTGATTGGAGTTATACATTTATCCGAGAATTATCGTCATGTGTGCTTGACCATTAATTGTAATGAAAATTATAGAAAGACGCCGTTACTCCTCGCGTTTTACGATCACGATATTTAATATATTATACAGAAATCATTACATTGACCGTGGAGTAACGGCGCCATTTATAGATGTATATACATAGGTATATAGATATATATAGGGATATTTTCTTTTCCTTTTTTTTTGCTCGCACACGTTAATAACGCAAACGCTTTTCCGCGCATGCAATTCGATCAGGACGAGGATATGGAAATCAATGGTATCAAAGCTGCAAGGATTCGTCATGCAGGGTATTCGATATTATTTATAAAATAAATCTTACTTTACGAACATTCGGACAATCATAAAAATGCGATGTCGTGGTTTTTTTCTTCGTTTCCCTTCTATTTGTATTCAAACAAACAAAAAAATGGTCTCATGCGACGAATCCGTTACGAATAATGGAAAATGGTAAAGAATGTCGGCATAAAAATACGAGTCTTGCGACGCACATAATCCGTAGTAATTATGTGTATAACCCGTCAAGGGCACACTCTTGTAGCGAATCGTAAGTGCAGGCAGCATTAAATTGACTCCAAGCGATTTTCAGCGATACATTAATTCGAAAGCTGTTCACTTTTTAAAAGAAAACGTCGACAAGTTTTTTTTTTGTTGCAAATGTATTGAACGGTAAGGCTGCACAGTTGAATTTTGGAAAAGAAATCAATTCAATTGAAAAGAAATCTCTACCGGAAATTTATAATTTATCCGTTGTGCCCTCGAAAGGAAATATTTATATATATATATATATATATATACAACAAAAAGCATTAGTTTAACCCGTTTTTTTTAAATTTGTCAACCGATGACTTGCAATTTGCAATCATGTATCGGGTAATTGCGTTTCTTATTCTTGGTGTCTTTTTTTTTTTCTTGTTACACCTCTCCGTCGTTGTTTATTGAAAAGCATTAAATCCTAGAGAATACACATATTTTCTAAGTACTTCAGTTAGTAATTAAAGTGGCTTAAATACTATTTTACAATAGAGTCCATAAGTCGCGATACCGTATATATTCAGATACGTATATGTACTCCAACGACGATAATTATTATTTTTTTTTCGTCTTCTTTCAACTGTTTTTATTTTCAATTAAAATTTTCCATAGAATCGTCAGCGAGACAATGTTGGCAGGGAAAAAAAGGATGTTTCGCTACCGACATTTCCCCGCTGCGGTCAACGACGCGATCCTCTTTGCTTTACCATGAATCTCGGATCAAGCGTGTACGTGTTTTTGTTTTGTTGTTTTTTTTTCTAATCTGCTCTCAAGCTTTTATTCAATGTTAATTTTTGTTTTCGTTCAAAGTAGCTCAAGGCTTCCAAAGTCCGTTGTGTTGGAATAACAAAATCGAGTTGCCCCGGGCACTCTCACAGCTTTTCGTACGGCAAGTTGGTATTGACGTCTGAAAAATACGAAAGAAAGTCGCCATTCAAAGTGGTTTGCTCATGAGATTTTTTCTCGCGTTATTTATAGGCTGGTGGTGAAGGAACAGACGATTATTTCCCTTCGATTTCTGCCTCATGACGCGTAGGTCTATTTATGTTTGCTTTGGTCACCGTGTATTAGTCGGCAATCCAACACCTCGTACGAATTTCGTTGACCTTCTATTCGGAAGGACTCGATAAAATATGAGTACTATGGTCGAGAGGGTCGACCAGTCTATCGAAGTATACTCCAGTCGAATTCAGATCGAATTACTGAGTTATGCGACTCTGGAGCTCTACAAGCTCTTTGGCGGATGATAAAAATATTTTTTAATTGGACAACGGACGAAAGCGTTACCGTCAATTGCGAATTGTTTCGGTAGACCCTCCCGCCGATGGAAAAAAATTGTTTGCACACATTGTTGAAATTATATTTCAAATAAGTCAAGAATATGAATTGTCCATAAAAACTTGAAATCCTATAATTTTGCAAAAAAAAAAAATCACAGGTGTCGTTAAAACCAATTTCCTAGTTTCAGGGACCATTCCAGTGTAACATTTTTTGAAAATCGTTTTTTTTTGCATTAACCAAAAATATGAACTTTCATAAACATGCTGTTAATTTTGGTGGCGCAATTCGAAGTTTTTTTTCTCGAAACGTCGTTTTTCAAAACGGTGAAAAATTTTAAACGAAGAGCTTTCAAGCTATCAGTCTCAAATGTTGCCACATCATTCTTCACGCCATTACTTAACGTCTTGCGGAAGCGTTTTTTTTCTTTATTAGAAAATATCTCATTTTTTTTAACGACAAAGTGTCGAAAGATAGGCGCAATTTGACACTTAATTTTGAAATGGCAACCATTTTGTTAATTTTCACAGAAAAAAAAATCTTTCGATGAAGTTTACTGTTTTTCATACTGATTAATAATCTTTTTGGTTTTTCTCTTTCAGACAATTTTGGGAGGAGTAGGACTTTCCACCGTCAGGCACTATTTTTTTAGGCATAATTTTGCAGTAGCTAAAAAAATTATATAAAAAATAAAAATTAAAAAATATTTTTATGTAAAACATAAGTCATTTGAATAAACGAAAAAATATCGGACTAATTATCGAATTTTATATAAAAAAATCATGACAATCAGCAATTTCCAAACCAGTTACACTGGAGTGGTCCCTTAATATCGAATTTTGACACCACACGGAATTTTTCTAGTTTGTGCTACTTGCACATCGCCCAACTTAGTTACGATACGTCTTTGCACAGTAGGTAGTTCTTAAGGCAAAAACAAAGGTTTTTATGAGTTTTGAGGGTAAGTATTACTTTTATTATTCAAAATAGAATCAATCTTAGATTTATTGCAAAATTTGTATGCAAATTCGTAATAATTGGTCAGAATTAGACATGTTTATTTACTGGTGCTGTATTCTAACCTCTTTCCAGTGAATGGACATATGGGCTCTGTTTTGATAATTCTCAAAGCAGAGTGAAAAATGTTGCTCATCTGCTGAAAATTGCAAAATGTCAAGAATTGACAATGTACATTTCATCGAATGTAGTCATAAAATCATTTGATTCGTTTCTTTTTGGTTTTTACAAAATTTAATTTTCTGTTTCTCTGTCGAAACAAACATTGGTAGTTTTTTGAAAATGTCACGTTGAGATACAAAAACGCTTTGTGTATTTTTTACGAAATCGTAATGACAAATATAATACTCATATGTATAAGAATGTTATAATTTTTGTGCAACACAGTGATCTCTAAATCTAGCATTCAAGGAGGTTGCTCAGCTATCGCGTAATGTTAAGAATTCGCTGAAATTTATTGAGGATAATTGTGAACGGGTGTCACGACCCCGTGCAAATATCAATTCTTTCGTTTGCATGATTGTTGAGCAATTAATTATTGAAGTTAAAATTGAACTGTGATACGACTCCCACAATATAATAAAAATATTAAGAATTGAATACAAATAGGCGCGAAATTTTTTTAAACATTTTTATGCGTAATTTTACCGAAGAGTGAAGCATTTCGTCTGTCTCGTTATCGAGATACTCTTGAAATAAAACAGAAAATTTTAACTGACTTGCATAAAACGATAAAGTGCGCTACGACACGTGGCAACGTTGCTGTCAAGTCGGCCATTTTGAATGGGCGCCACGATTACAAACGCACAAACGATTGCTTCCTCGTTATAAATTTCTTACCGCGGTTTCATAAAGAGTATTTTAATATTTTTTATCATTATTGTTATCTTTGTTGCGCATGGTTACAAGGGAGAGCAATACAATACAAAATGTTAGCAAAAAAGATGTTAATCATTATTTATTACCAATCAAATAAAATTAACGGATATTTAGCAGACTATAGAAAATATTGACGCCAAGCAGTGTGTTTCTTCCTGTTTAATATTTTTCACCTATAATTCCTCTTGACAGAAGCTGCAGTGCATGTGTTTCGATATTACCTTCAAATAATTTATGCGTCGTCCCTCGACTGCGAACTCATTTTCCGTCAACTAATTTTTTTCGCTTCTTTCCATTTTCTACTTGCTTTAGCCGACGATTGTAATGTCTTTCACTTTGGATTTTTCCCTTCCATCTTTTCATTTTCTTCGAACAAAAAAGCTGTAACTTATACACGATGTAAATAAACAAAACAAAAACGATTAATGACATTTCTAAACAGTCAATTATATGCACTGCACATATTTATGAGCTGAAATTTGTTCATTTTACGTCACTGAAAATTTAATTGTTCGGAGTTGGCAACCGTTACAGGCGCCCGTGTTTAAGCATAGGCGTCGCCCTCTCACAGCCTGTCCCGCAAAGACTCTGAGCAACCTCCTTAATAAAAATAAATCGTTATTCTTTACAGCGTTCGTCTACACTACAGGTCCATTTACTCGTCGTCGAGTGTGCATGGTAAATTCGTCCATTCACTGGCGATTTAGTTATTTCGCGATCTACTTATCAATTTCTCCAATATTGTTTGTTGCAATTGCTGCGAATTTTTTTTCTTCTACTATGAGAATATCTTTTGTTAGCTATAGCAATTGAAAAATTGATTTCGATAATATTTTCATTTTACAGTCCATCTGAATCCTACAGTGACGTTATTCGTCCATTTACTTTTCTACCCTGTAGAATATTTGACAAGTTGACAACTTTTTCTAAACAATATATGCCTACAACTACATTTGGAGAAATATATATATTCAAATAATTCCCATCGAATGGTCCATTCTGCCAATATTTCGTTTTTTTCTCAATTTGGCATTTCTTCCTTCCCATCCACTGAATACTTCGTTACACTGCGAGATATCACCGTTCAGACATATTCCCCTTCCAATGAAATGATAAACTCTTTATAGTCGTATTTCGACTATAAAAAATGTTGTCGCAATGAAGCAGTCATTACTGATTTACGTACAGGATACGCAAATAATCCTCTCGAAACGTGTGCAGACAATTTTTTTCCGATAAACCTTGGTCCCCTAGATACTGTGAAATCTCTTCAAGTCGAAATGACACACGAATCTGTCGTGAAATAAATCCTGGTAAAGTTATCGGAGCTTTTCTCAAAAAGTGCTATACGAAACGAATTGAAATTTAATTGACGTCTGCTTACTAGAGGAATGGCCTCTCGCATGTGGCAACGCGTCTACCTCTCCGATATGCGTGTCTTTGAAAACAAAAAAATGCCGAAACAGTTTGACATGGGCAACTGTAACCGACAAAAAAATAGAAAGTGAAATTTCGGTGGAGCTTGTCGCAAATTGACGAGAAACTTGACAGAGTCGCGATAAAATAAGACAATTTGTGACTCGACCGTTCCATTCTGTGAAAAAATAACGGAAAAGTTCCGAAAACTCGCACAGAGTATTGTATACTTAAGGATGTAGTCTTGGTGTTCGAACTTCGAAAAATCGATTTCGGCTGAAAACGATGCCTTTGAAGAAACGGAAGGTTTACTTCAGCACCAGGCATAGCTGATTAGTTTAAGTATAACTTTTTTTTTATAAGCAATCTGGAATCAAAACTTTAAACGCGTTTTTTTCTCGAAACATTTTTGTAAGCGGCGCGGGTGATTAAAAAAATTCTATCCAACCGATTGCTTTTATTTTTACACATTCTACGCAACAATGGCTATGTCGGGTAGTAAAATTACTTAGTTATAATAATAATTGCTTTTTTTCAGCGATTTTCAACGAAAAAAAATCACGATTTAAATGCTTCTTTTACATGTTCGCCATTTTGTTATTTATTCATAAACATATGTATATCTAGTACGGGACGAAGCCACAAGCATACAGAACAATAATCAATTAATTTTTTTTGTTTCAGATGACTCTAAGTGCCGTAATCATCGGCACCACCCACCTACCTCCATTTAAAGGTGTCTACTTTAACTTAAAAAACAATTATAAAATTTTGTAAAATTAAATAATTTTTTAAAAATAGTTTACAATGTCAGTAAAAACAGATTAAAAATTTTAAATGATTGTATTTTATTTTTCTATAAAAAAAAATCTGAAATAAGCTTCCGAAACGGACCTGAACACCAGACTACATCCTTAAAGCCAGAAGGGACAGCATCCAACGATAGGCGGAAACGTTATTCCGGTAAACATCGACAAAACACTACATCAAGAGACGTCGAAATTCCTCAAATGTGTCATTTCATCTTGAAAATTATACGCGAAGGATTTTTTTTTTTTTTAATGCGCGTGCATAGGAACAACCGTCGCTTTGCAAGTGCATGGCAGCTCGTGCGTGAGAGCGAGACAAGCGAGTTTTCGTATCCTTCGAACCATTTGTGAACTGTGAGATGTGCACAATTAGGCGAATTAATTTACGATTATTTCGACACTTTTTATTTTAGCATACGGCGTTATTATTAGAAACGTGAGAAAATCAATATGAACAAGTGGTCGACGTGAGCGTCGTTCCACCCGACAGACGACGTGCGTTGTCTGTTCATTGTTTTCACGACGATAAGGGGATATTATTGAAGACACATTGATGTATATATATATTTATGTACATTAACCGAGCAAAAACGGCAGATCGATGCCAAAAAAGAGGGCAAAAACGGAGTAGCGAACGGACAACGTTAAAATATCACGTTAAAGCTTGCATCGTTGTAATGCAAACGATTTTTTGTTGTTATTTTTATGCTCATCGAAAGCCTTCTTTTTTTTGCACATTGAGGTCGTAAATCTCTGATAAGAATGCGTAAAAACGTTTGACTGATATTTATAGCCAAAAAAAAAATAGAACAATTAAAAGGAATTAATTTTCAATGCATTCCAACGATGCAAACTTCAATGTCATGTTAAAATGATGCCTGAAGTTTGCAACGTCTGAATGCAGTGAAAATAATTTTTTTATTCTGTTTTAATACGAAAATCCCACAATTGTTTTCGAGAGATTCTTATTGGAGAACCACGAGCTAAATATCTAAGAAAGAATTTTGGAGAAAGATGAAAAAAAAGATATATTCATCGTGCTCCAACGATGCATACTTCAATACCATTTGTTGAGCGATCACGGGCCCTCGATAAACTTCTAAGCTCATGCTCAGCCAACATTTTATTTCGCATGCAATCCAGTAACTTTGATTCATTCCTTTGAAAACAGTACGAAAATAAAAATGGAAACATCAAGACGAAACGGGGAAACATCTTTCTAATCATTTGCGAATCAATAAGCTGACGAATCTTTCGTACTGTACAGACACGAACTGGCTATAGATACGAGCGGGGCTTTGGGAGATTCGAGATAAGATTACTCACCGGAGCTATATTGGGTGTACTGTTGATACTGGGGATGAAAGTTGTGAATAGCATCGGTCATTATATCCTTCGGGTTCATAGTTTCCTGGTGAAGATTACAAAATAAACAAATGAAAGTTATATTTTACAATTTGAAATATACGAGTCACAACGAGGGTGTCATAATTTAGTCGCGCGACGAAGAATCTATGGCGTGAACAAAAGGAGATCGAGTCCGTATCGAACCAAGCATTGAGCCCTCGTTTTGAAAATTAAAAAGTTATAATTTTTTGCCATTTTTTTAAATTCTACAATACAAGGAGGTTACTCAATTTTAAGTCGGAATTCCGAATGGTTCAGATTTTGCAGGCACGAAGCACCAAGCGCATATTATCAATGCAAAATCGAAAAAAAAATGTTAACACGAATTTCTCGAAAAAACCGCTTTGCAAAATTGCTGACAGGATAATTGCTGCGATTATTAACCAATAGATACGATGAAAAAAGCCTTTCCTGGAACTTTTTTTGTTGATCTTGCAAGAAAATTCGTCAAACTGGTTTTTCACCTATCGCAATGCACGCGATAACAGCACTCAATATTTTGATAATCATGGATTTTCCAAATCAATCTATTATTTAATAAAGGGTTGCACCACCTTGGCGCTCGGAAAAAGAGGTATAATTTTTTTTTTTTCAAATTGACGTAACTATTTTTCTTTTTTAAGTTTTACTTGCACCGCCTTTTTGGCTTTTTACAAGGCTCCACTGTTATACGTCGCTCCACTGTTGTACATCGCTCTTTTCTACACTGTATCATTTTATTCCACAATTCAACCCCACCTTGCGGCCGCAGCCGACTTCCTCCTTTGTATCGTATTCATCATGACATGTCTGTCATGGGCATAGGGAAACTGCGGAAAACCTATACTGATACAGCCGGTCCCAAGTTTGCTTCCCAGTCACGGAACTAGTCGCCTTTTGCCGAGAAAAGGTAGAAGAAAAACATTTCACGACGAAAGTAACGCGACTGGGATTCGAACCAGCGACCTCCCGATCCGCTGGCCAGTACGCTAACCACTAGACCAACGCACCGGGTATATTGACGTTACTATTGAATATATAAAATAATTATTATATTTCACAAATACATTATAGTTTTATAAACAAATAAAAAAAATATTTAAAAATGGCAAAGATATAAGTCGTCTAGTGGGATCCTCTTTTCAAACTGTTGGACCAAATATCTCGAGATCTACTCCACCGATTTTTATGAAACTTATACCACATATTATTTATAATATTATCTAGGATGTAGCTTAGGATTTTTCAGAATTCAACATTTTGGTAAAAATCAGAGTTTTATTTTTACAAGTTTTGATTTAACTTCACTTGCTGTGAGATGCAAAACGGAAAATCAATGTTTCACCTACTTCCCGACTATTAAGAGCTTTGAAATTTTGCAAACATGCATCTAAGAGGTGACACTGCATGATTCGACTTTAAAAAATTAAAGACTAAAAAGTAGAAAATAATTTTCCTTACCAAGTGACTATAAATAAATGTGACCATAAATAAAAGCTTGAGGCGCTTAAAATTTAAACATATAATCTTTAATTTACATAAATCCGTTAACATATAAACTGTATTTAATTTACTGTAAAACCACCTTAGATTTCTTAAATAAAAATCGGGAAACTGAGTATAAACGTGTGATAACAATTTCTCAAATTACTATTGTGTCAAAGTCAATTTCAAATTTCAAATTCAAATCAAATTTATTCAACATTTAAAAAGTTGAGCGCCCCAAGCTTTTATTTATAGTCACATATAGGTGACTGTAAGAAAAATTATTTTCTACTTTTCAGTACATTAAATAAAAGCTTGTTTTTTTTTTTTAATTATTCTTTTACATAATTTCAAACAACTGTCATTTCGACAGATTTTTTTATATGTTTTCCCTATGCTACACTTTAGCTATTAGCTTTTTTTGTAAGATTTTTTTTTTTTCAGACGATGTCCGAGAAAATAATTCCTCTATTGCAAGGATTTTAAAAAGAGGGTCTACTAGACGACTTCTATCGACGGCATTTTTCAATTTTTAGATTCGTTTTTTTTTATTTGCTCATAAAACTATAATGTATTTGTGAAAAATAAAAATTATTTTAGATATTTAATAGTCGCGTAAAATTTTTTGGATTATTTTTATACATATTTTTACGAGGGCTAAGGTGGTTAACAATTAACAAACTGGCGTTAATTGTTAATATTTAACATGTACAATTTTACAGAAAACTGGTTTTACTTTTTTTCCCCGAAACGAATTATTCTGCAGTAACCGCAGCCATCTTACTTAAAAGCACTTGCCAAATTCTATTATCATGAACTGCCTTCCGCTCGCGTTTTCGACCGTGTGAAATTTGGCTTCAAGCTAAACTTTTACACCCCATTTCACTCCCTTAGGAGATGATTTTTGAAAAATCTTTTCTTAGCGCACCTCTAAACCTTTTAATCTTCTACATTTCATGTTTCTATCTCCAGTGGTTTACGTTGTCTGGCCAGTCGGTCAGTCAGTCACGGAGCCGTTTTATATGTATAGATTATTTCATACTTTCAAACCTAAGGCTTCGAAGTGTAGAGGAGGTAAGAGGGGGGAGCACTCTGTCGTAACAAATTTATGATGGTTCCTAGCGGTTACGAAACTCTAAAAACCATTGACCACGTTTATCTTTTAATTTCTTGTTTACCTTCAAACTACTGCTGATGCTCTGCATCGTCACGCTACGGCCCCTCGAGTCTGTGACGCAGCCAGCTGCATATACTTGATAGGGAAAGGCGTATCTCAGGGCAATCGCGGCGAAGAGCATTTCGATGCAGATGAGAAAGTTTTGATATCCAGCGGACACGGTGCCGGCGCTCGTCGACTGATCCTTGTTGATCAATGGCGATATGACGTTGGCCTTTTCGAGTACAGCCAGCAATACACCTGATTCATTCGGGAAAAAAAAACATATGTTATGTCGACAAGATGACAGAGCGGTGATCGAACCATAAGATGTAACGACACGCGATTTAGAGGTTGAACAAAACGACGGCAAATTTTCCGAACTTTTCTAGAAACACGACCGAATCAAACGATTTAACATTTTCGCAGTCCACTTCTGATCACTACACGAAGGAGCTATATCTATCGGATAGTTGCGTTTCGTTTTTAATTATAATCGAAATACTTTGTCTGTCGAACAAAGATAATGCTGCAACGATTCTTGGAAAATAAGATCGCACAATAATTGTGATCGCTTAACGCTGAACGCACATTGTCCGTACTTTTAGTTCACATTTTTCGAAACGCGTTCTTATAAGAATTTCGAGTATTAGTAATGATAGTGTTGGTGGCTTAAATTGTTGAAATGCAACAAAAGTTTCTCACTTCTTTTCTCACTTCTTTTTGCTTCCTCATAGAAGAAGCTGCACGATCGTGAAACATTTATCTTCGAGACTTTTATGAAAATCTATTCGGAATATTGCAGGAAGTCGAGAAAACAGTTTTCTAGAAAATGTCCGGGAGTATTTTCTGCTCACGCAACTTTCACCATTTCTTGAATGTCTGATAGATTTTTTGCACACAGAGTATCTTAGAAAGTACGTTTTATATGAATTTGATGAAAAACGGTAGAATGCTCTCGATGCTAAGGGAATATGAATCTTCAAATGTTTTTTTTTCTTGCATTGCAACTTTAGCAATATTCAAGATACCTGACTCAACTTTTGTTTGGGTACAGAGCGATGCAAGGTTTTCGTTTTTGAGGGGGTTAAAATTTTCGGAAATATAACTTTCATGCTATAACTGTGTCCAAATTCAAATTATCGGATGACATTATTGTACAAGATCGGACAACATTATTGTACAGTGCCACACAAAGAGACTAAATTTATGTTACTCCACGGGTTTTCTGATTTATGTTAACATGTTAACAATTTTTGGTAAATATTTGGTAAATTTATTGCATATTTACTAATAAAAATTCAAAAATTCGATCCTCAACGACTCTGGAGTAGTCTCCGTCATATTCACAATAACAGTTTCACCATAAAAACGGGCTAAAAAAACGGTGCACCAAATCTATCGGAATCTTATGTAAATAAGCTCGAATTACCTCAGTGTAATTAATATTATAGGTAAAATTTTGCGTTTTCTGGCGACTCGTCTTCACGACGATTTCCAAGCAGAGCTAGGTAATGCTCGCTAAACGAATCAACTATTACGCCCGACGTTGGCAAGTTCTAAGGGTGCTATTTCGTCATTATGATAATATTCAACCGGAAGTTGAAACCGTTTTATAATGTAGTGCTTGAACTACACGGTGAAGTTTGAATTTCCGATTTTTTACAATATCCATTATGTCTAATTTATCAAATTTCAGTTTTCCAACTAACTTAGTTGGATACGTGAGCAGCAAAACCGTGATCACCGCACTCGACCGTCTCCATAAGACGACGTGCTTTACTAGCTCAAAGTGCTGGACTTTGCAATTTTATTACGAAAAAAAAACTGAACGGTCAATATCGCGCGAATTTTTCCAAAGGGTGCATAACTTATTCGTCAACATCATATAAAAAATTCAGACCCGAAAGTTGGATTCTTCTTAATGATCGTACCTCCTTAATATTATAAAAATTCTGAATTCCGATTTTTTGGTTATTTTCAGAAAAGCTAGCGTTTGCTGGACCAAAAGGATAGAATATTACGAAGAAATGGTTCAGAAATGAAAATCGAGCAAATTAGAAACTTGCACATTACTTCCTCATTATTTCACTTGGCTCGCAAAATTTCTATGAAGAAACCACCATTCAATAAATAATTTGTTTTTCTTATCAACCGAAATTTTTTTGGATGATGTTCGATAACGGGCCTAAGAAAGATTGAGTGACTTTCGTAGTCTAAATTTGCCAAAAAAAAAAAAGTATTGAGCGATTGAAAAAAATGAGCCTTCATCGCATTTCAACGATGCATAATTCACCGTCGCGATCGACGACACTCCTCCCCTCTATACGCGAGCCCAACTTTAATAGCCAAATCCGAAGTTTCGTTACCGGTTACCAACGTACCTTGCCAGAACGACAGAAATATGACGCTCTTGACGGTGCAGAACTTGAGCACGGGCTCGAACGGGGTGAGCAGGTCGCGCGTAGCGAAGTAGAAGAGAAAGAGTCCGTAGAGGGCGAGCGATACGCTTATATTGTAGATTATGGTGATGTAGATGTAACCACCGTCCGGTGACCAGTCACCGTCGCGATAATGACCGAACGATTGTAGAATTATAATGACGAAGGCCATTACCGGCTTCACGAGGCAAAATTGCAGAGTCGCTTGTTTGCAGAAGCGCAAAAATCCGATGGTGTAAGTTTTCTCGACGAGGCACCACGTGCCGTACAGACAATTCGAGCGTATCGGTTTGCCCCGTATCTCCGACATAATGTTACCCTCGCCGCCCAGGTACTCGTAGCAAAGGGACAAAAAATTGTATATCACGAATGCCTCGTAACAGTCGCGTACCGTGAAAAAATACACGTAATAACTCTCGCTGTTGAAGAACAACAGCGATATCCACGAGTAGATCGCGTAGATCGGCACTATAAAGAGAATCCTTACGATCCATCGTTGCTCCGTAGGATTCGTGTACCACCTCAGATGCTGGTAGATCTGTAGAGAAGAAAAAAAAGAAGCGTATGAGGATTGGATGCCTCGGGTCACAATTCTGTATTGTAATACCAAAGGAACGAGAGGCTTATGCTTCTTGATGTTATCGTGAAAACGGTCTTAGGGGTTTTAAGGGGTTACGTGGGTTTGAAAATGTCAAAAAATCCATTAGTACAATATGTCTAGAATATTCTCCCAAAGTTTTAAGTCAATCGGAGTAAAAGTCTAGGAGAGAAAATTCCTTTGGGAATTTCCCCCGTTGGGAAAGACCGGCCGGGAGCGACGCAGGTATACGCATTTTTCTCAAAAGACTATTTTCGGAGTCGGTGGACATGATTTCTCAAAAACTAATGCACCGATCTTATTGAAATTTTGCACACTTCTTCAAAATAGCATCGACTAGTGATTAAACGAAGGTTTTTTTTTCGATTACAACTAATTTTACAAGGCTATACGTAATGTAAATTGTACCAAAAATTGAACTATTTTGCATACAACTCTGCCAAAAATTCAAATTTCAATTTTTTTTTTCTAATCCTTCGTTCAATCACGAGCTATACTTATCTACTAACAGAAAAAAATTGGTTTCTCAATTTCAGATAAAGTTATCATGAGTTATCCTGACCACCACGAGGACCCTTTTTTTTTTAGGGGTCTCCGGAAACCAGGTCCCACCGGCTGAATTTCCCAAATTTTTTGATGACATTTTTTAAAAATATTGTTGAAATGTTGCTCTTTTATGTGCTTAACATTTTGAATAAAATAATTTATATATTATATTTTTCAAAAAATAGAGAAAATATGCTTTGTTTTGGCTTAAGGTAGTAGTCTCGCCACAGTCACGTTAAAAAGTTTATTCTCCGTTCAATCGATGAAAGCTTCGCAATATTGCTAAATATCCTTACAATGTAGGTTGTACATCTTATCGGGATGTAAAAACTTATAAAGTAATGATGAAAACGGCTAATGTTTACCTAACCCTCACTTTTTTATCAGACTATCCATTCCGGCTACTAATATATAGATACTCTGCGTATACGGATATGCACACACTACTGTAGTCTAGTTCTAGTCTGCTCCAGTCGCTTCGTGGCACTAGCGTCGCTAGACATTGCTTAATTTAAATCGCTATATCTCTGAAACTAGACGGTCAAAATTCATGATTTTTTTTTACCCACTTTGTCATATGTTCCTCTGTAATTGTCAATGAAAAAAAAAAAAATCGGTAGAAAAGTTTCGAAGTTATTGCGTAAAATGTAAAATTTGCCACCGCTCCCCATAAGAACACGTGTAAAACCATGAAATCTTTGATTGCCAATATATCGAAAACGAAACGGTGAATCCTATTGAAATTTTGCAGGTAATCATTTAATAGTGTCCTGAATGAGTCCTCAAAATGTAAAAAAAATCTATACCAAAACGCCTTGGCGAGAGTACTACCTTAAGAAGATGGGATGATTCCACCGATTTTGGAAGTGATAAAACGAGCTAGATCTCAACAAAGGACATCAAAGGGTAGGAGGCTGAGCTCAATGCTCTAACGCTTCACCGAAACTTCAAAAAGGACAGCATTGGTAGATAGATAAATTTTATTCCACATGTACACCCTTGCGGGTTTTTACACCTCTCATTTGTTCTTCCCTTTTTACATGATAATCCTTTTTTACAACGTCCATTCTACTATTTACACCTTTTCCTTCCTCCTGGTTTTACTTATTCCTATTCTTGTTTTATCTTCCCTCTTGCTAGTCTTATCGCCCTTCTGTATACATATTGTTCTTTAATATTTGATTGTCTGTCACTTTTTTTTATTTAACAACTGTGCAAAAGTATTGAGCCACATACTATTGTGTGTAAACAATATAATACATTTTTGTTGAAAATAACAAAACGAGATTCGATCTTCTTCACTTGACTCAGTAGTTTGTTGCTATGCCTTTAGCAGCGATAACTCCGGCACATCGATCAGGAATGGACGCTATTAATTGTGATATTCGTACTTGTGGCAAGTTTTCCCACTCATGTCGCAAATGATTGCACAATTCCGTCTTGTTAGAGTGATGTTTTTGTTCCAACACGATCTTTTAGGTCTTGCCACAAATGCTCAATCAGATTAAAGTCCGGTGATTGCGATGGCCAGTCGAGAAGGAGTACTTTTCGTCTTCGACGAAAATCTTTTACAATCCGTCAAGCATGTTTGGGGTCGCTATCGTGTTGAAAAACCCAACCACGCGGCATTTGTTCATTGCAAATAGGAGCATATACTCTTGCAATATATTTCTGTACATTGTACCATCCATATTACCTTGAATTTCTACCAGCGAACCAACGCCGTCGTCAGAAAATGCTCCCCAAACTTTAATGTTCCCGCTACCGTGTACTATGGTAGGCATCTGATACCTTACGTTGAATCTGGTACCCTGTTGGACGTCTCACGTACTTCCGACCAACACTTCCAAATAATTGAAATTTGTATTTGTCAGAAAAAAGCACTTTCCGCCAATCTGATGCTGTCCAATGCTGATATTTGTTATGCAAAATTCAATCTGACGCTTTGATTATTTTTATTGATGATTGGTTTGTTTTACACCAATATGTCCAAGCCGTCCTACAGCCTTCAGGCGGGCAACCACTTTAGATGCTTCGAAAAATATTTTTTTTTATTTCATAAATCGTTAGCAAAATATCTTAAGAATACACCCTGAAAATTTCAAAACGATATTCGGGTTCGTTCTAACGGTATGTATATAAATGATAAAGACTATCCGATCGACTCCCAAGCGCACTGCGTTATCCATGAGCGCTCAATTAGGTAGATTGTTTGGGTTTGTTTGGGTTTTCATAACCCGAACAAAGCCAAACTCGACCGTTTGCCGATTAGCTCCAAAACATCTCCATTCTGGGTAGAAAATAGTCGAGGTGGCGGCGTTTCTTGCTGCTATTTTATTCAATGAAGGAAATTCAGCCCTACTCATGGTTATGAATGAACTACAAATCGTAGTTGGCAGGCGAAGCTACGGTTATGCCGAGCACATGAATCAAATGCGCGTGGCTCCGCAAAATTGAAAAAGTTTATTAGAGACAAAAGAAGCTCGTAAAGAGGAAATGCAAGCTTCAAATGAGTTGCATGAGGAAGAGGAAGGACTGCTGTATGGTGCTAGAATCGCTGATTAATCAGTAAGACAGTTTATCATTTGATTAAACACATTTGACTTTGAGTTTTTCGTTTGTAAAACTTTAAACCTGTTTTTCTCGAAACGACATTTTTTTCAATTTGCGGGAATCATAACTCAAAAACTAATTTATGGATCATCTTCAAATTTGGAACACGTTTACATAATATAATTTATTAAAACATGACCCCAAAGTTGGAAAGATTAGATTGTTTAAAACATTTATTATTGCAAAATGCCGGGAAAAACAAGGATAATAATCAATCCACTTTTTTCAAACACGTTCCAACATTCAATTCTCGTTTTTTTTTTTTCAAAATTTAGATTCATGTTCTTAAAAAACATCTCAAGAATGTATAAAAATTTGTTGGACTATTTCAGATGCGAATTGCGAGCTGCACAATTGCCGCAAGTCGACAACGACAATGAGGACACGCCAAGGGACACAGCGGATTACACCTTAATTAATGCATGAAATAACTTGAAAAAATTACCACAGATGTATGAAAATATGAATAAATTATTGTCTAAGTTGCGGAAATTTCCGTTTTTATTTCACAATAAAAAAATCCAAAAAATCATATAATTTTCGGTCTCCTAAAGTGGTTGCTCGCCTTCAGACGTCGGTATACAGCACGATTTTCACTTACGTAATTCTCTCGAAATGCCTGCTGCAGTTTTTCGTGGATCTACAACGCACTTCCTTTCTATAATTTTGTCAACGTATTCCGTAGTTTTTCGCGGTCTTCCACTTCGTCTTTTGTCACACAACGAATTTGTTAATTTATATTTACGAATAATACGATTGATCGTACTTTTTTCAAAGTATGTCTTGTATAAACTAGTCGTAATATCGCGAGAACTCTTTCCTTCTAAAGAAAGTTTTAGCACGATTTTACGGACCTCAATATTCGTGCGTTTCGACATCGCGGCCGAAATAATACTGATTTTTCATTGTCATGCATGTTTTGAAACTGGTACGAAAGAAAATGCAAAAAAAATTATGCGTACGAAGCCGGGCGAGATAGCGGCTCGATACTTTTACACACCGACGAAACTCGTTCAGAGCTGCACACAAATAATATGCCATATAAAAAAATAATATATCACGCTATTATTCATATTTTGGCTCTCTTAAAAATTCGAAATGATTAACGAGTTCAGGAATTAAATATTTTATCACTTTACTCAAAAAAATAGGGTAGCCCAAAACTTTTACACACCACTATATATTCTACTAATATCAGAAGATTGTAGTGCCTGCATATTCGTTTTTCCAGGATGAAATCAAGCTAGTAGGGTCTGGCTGAGCCAAGTTGGCCCGAAAACGGTCGAAGTATTTTCCTAATTTTTAGTATATGAAAATAGATTCTCCCATCATTTATCTGTACTTTATTTCATCGGAATTTGTCAAGTAGAACCTGAGAGAATGCAATTTCCTTTTTGAACGGGCAATGTGTCGAGATACTCTTTGAGCATTTAGAAGAAAGCTCTTCAATAAATCCTCAATGTCAAATAGTTTCATCAGCTCCAATAATTATCTGATTCATTTTGTATGCTTTTTTTTATCTATAGAAAATTTAGATTAAAGTTTACCTAGTTGGAATGCAATGGATTATCATTTTTTTTTAATTCCTTTAATTTGTTTTCCCTTATTTCTTACTATGGAAATGCCTCAACCATTTTTTCAGACACTTATTCGACGATTTACAATCGAAATCTGTGAGAATATTATTTGATTTGATAATAAAAATAAGAAAATAAAAATGTAAAAGAGAATTTTAGTTGCGTTCCAATGGTGCAAATTTCGACAACATATAAAAAACATAATTATATGTCAAATATATAGTAAAAGCAAAGCATCGTACTTGTTGATGTTGAAGATTGCATGGAACGCAACGAATATAATTTTTTACATTTTTCCTTTCTTATTTTCATTATTACATCAACTAATTCCTTACATTTTTCAATTGAAGGTCTCCGAATGAGCATCTCAATGAATAGCTACAGGATTTTTGTAGCAAATATTTACTGAGAAAAGTACGAGCAAAAAAAAAAAAACGTCGTGTTCCACCGAAGCAAACTTCAATGTCACGCTTGTATAGCATTATCCGCTTGTAGAATTCTGCTGTTGTAAAGAATTGAGAGGCAATTTCTTTTGTTATTGAATGTGTCGCGGCACGAGCGTTATCTTGACCGCACTTACTAAGAATTCTTCAGAAAAACAAAAGGCAACGTGCAACGTGTTAACTTCTGTCCGAACGCTTAGCTTTCTGAGAAAATGTGTTCCTCATTGTTGTGAAGCTTTCGGTACGTTTGCCCCATAAAATAGATAAGTTACATGGCGCCGAGAGAATCTTTACCTGCTGGCAAGTTAGGAACAGTGCCAAAGCCACGAAAGCTCCGGATATACCCTGGCACGCTCGAGTCTGTAGGAATATAGGCGTGACATCTTCCAAACTATTCTGATTAATGCCGGTGTCGAGAACAGTCATTGTTGTTGTTGTTGTTGTTGTTGTTGCACTGACGTTTTCCGTCACTGCAGCAATGATGTCGCTTGCCGCGGGCATTATCGTGCTGCTGCCCATACTTTCCTTCTATCTGCGAATGACAATCAAGAATCATCGGAGACGGCCAAAAAGTACAAGCGTCGGAACGATAACAGGGCTGGTCAGGATTCCGCTCGAGTCTAATTTTTTTTTTAAGCAAACGTGATACACCGATGCGTCGCTAGAGACCGCTTGTTGGCAACGTTCCTGAGGAGCCTCTGGCAAACTGGAAATAGTGTGGGACAAAGTGATGGGGAAAAAAACAGATGCAATTTTCTCGATTAGAAAGAAGCGTGATATTTCATAGGCATAAAAAAAACAGCGTAACCTCCTAGAAACTACTAGGATTAAAGAAAATAGAAAATTCGATTACCAAACCGACCCTCGAATTTTACTACAAAACAGCTGTCTTTCTGCTGCCCATGAAAGGTTATCAGAAAATTTCACAAATATCACGATCGATATTCTTTCCCGCAATCATCACATACGGGGCCAGCTGCCAAGAGAAAATATCCGAAACGCACACGAGAGCGTATGAAATAAAAATTTATCCGTTAAATAGAACAAATCGGGGGTTAAGAAACGAGAGGTAAAAAAAAAACAAGTATGACCGTTTCACCGCACGATCAGGCGGTGAGCCCGCGCTTTAAAAAATCAATATGCATAACACAACAAACGGTAAAAGAGTACATCGCGTAGGTCCGAGGCGAGCGAAGGACGGGAAGAAGTACTCGTGCGTATTACGATACGCGATTGTCAAAAAAAAAAAAAAAAAACAAACGCTCGATCGGATCAATGACGAGAGACATCGAAATTCCCCGGAATTGAGCTCGCAACGCTCGAGGACAGTGGAGGGGGTTTGAAGACGAACATCTTGTGGTCAGACGTCGTGAATGAATGGAGCCGTAGCGGAGCCCAAAGATGAAAAGCCTATAAGGAAAGAAAAAAAATAGGAGGAAAAAAAGAAAGGCTGCGTGCTGACCTGCGTTCCTCGAGGCTCCTAGATTCTCGGAAAACAAGTGCAAGAGAGAGGGAGAGATAGGACACGTACAGATATATATCGACATTTTATCTCAACTACCTCCTTCGAGTAAACTTCAACCGCTCAATCAAAGACGCTTCTCGCAGCGCGATCACCACACGCTTACGATGACCTTCTACGCGCGCGCGTATGTGTGTGTGTGTGTTTGGCAATGCGCTTCTCACACACCACGTCTTTCTCCGGATTGGACCCGCAACTGAGAATCCCACGACGCGCTCTTAGCTTCGCTTATATTTTTCCTTGTTTCCCTCTTTAACGGGGCGACCATAGGTCCAGGCGCCTTTCACCCGACATTTTCGGCGCACGAGAACACTTCATGGAGGATGTCAGCACAGGCGCACGCACGCACGCACGCACGCACACACCGAGCGTAAATATGTGTTGGCACTGTTCGTGACGCGCGAAACACTCGTCAAGAGATCGAAAGATAAACACGAAGATAACCGTCCTTCTTTTGTTTTACAAAGAAATTACGGAGCAAGCGTCACTTTTGACCGCGAATCGCGCTTTTGTAGTACAGCTCAATCGCCCTGGGAACACGCGCACCGCACACAACTGTGCGACAAAAACTGTACTAACATCGCACCCGAGAATCCGCGAATGTCCTTCTCCGCTTCCCTCTCCAGGCACCTTACGCGTTTTACTCTCCCACTAGCTGACGATAGCTCACTGCTTGGATACAGTTTATGCTCGGTTAGTGCGCTGTTAAGTCGTGCATACTGATCTAGAAACTCCCGTGGTGCATTGGCGTAGCCACAATTTTTTCTCTTGGCGGGGGAGGGGGCAGGAGGGCCCGGCCTGGCTGTACTTCCGAATAGCTGTTACCTCCGATTTGGCTGAAATTTGGTACAGACTTTCTTTTTGACGATATAAGATAGTGTGTAAAAGGGATTTTGGCGCATCGCAATAGTTTCCTCAGTATCGAATTTTGAAAATGTCGAAATTGCACGCACTCCTCGCCTTATTCTACCTACATGTTTGGCTACTGGAGCCAGTGGTCGGTCGGGGAGGGGAGTCCGGGGGACGAAACCCCCCGGCGGGGTCACGGGGCAAAGCCCCTTGCGGGGGGTGGGGGGTCGGACCCCCGTGGGGGGGGGGGGGGGGGGCTCAGCCCCCCATAAGATAAAAAAAATTGTTTTTCAATGTATTTCTCATATCAAAATTTTTCTAGTCAGGTCAGCCACCTCGTCTCATACAGTTCCCTCAAGATAGAAACACACACGTCGACGATGCTTTAAGCTTTCTCTATGAGGAAGTTTGGGCTGGAAAATTGGGGAGGAAGATGGAACTTTGAGCATCGTGTGGAATTCTGAATTTGCAGCCTCTTTTCCATCATTGTTCTGCCAATAGCAGTTCACAGACCATTTGCATTACCCAGAATGGACCACGTGGAAGTTGGCTGCTTAGCATTCCTAGCCCTGATAAGGGCGGTTTTAGTGTAAATGTGTATGTGTGTGTGTGGACCCCACGGCTCGTCAATTCCGCGGTATTTTACTCTAAACTACGCGCGCGCGCGCGCGCGTGTGTGTGTGTGTGTGTGTGTGTGTTTGTGTGTTCTTTACACGCCAGGATAGCGTGTGAGTTGGGATAGGAGTGGGTGCTAGTAGATATAGATATACACGCATGTGTTAATTTTGCAATTTTCAAAATTCGATATTGAGAAAACTATTGCGATGCGCCGAAAATCATTTTACACACTATCTTATATCGTCAAAAAGAAGTTCTGTACTAAATTTCAGCCAAATCGGAGGTAACAGCTATTCGGAAGTTTATCCCCCGGCCTGAACTGATTTCGTTCACAATCATCTTTTAGCATTGAAAATGCTTTCAAAGATGTGTATAGGGGGTCTGATTTAGCGAGATGTCACACGAAACTAACGCTACCCCCACTCCACTGCCGCTGTGTTGTAGCAGAGTGGGGGGGGATACGACATGCTGAATGCCTGTGATTCGTTGAAAAATGACGCATAAAATGTAGTCATTTATGGTTATAAACTGTAAGTTTCCATTTTAATGTGTACATTACATGTTATCGGGATGGTAATTATATTTACAGTTCGAGAGAGAGAGAAAGAGAGAGAGGGGGAGAGAGAGAGAGAGAGAGGGGGCGAGAGAGAGAGAGAGAGAGCAACTCATACTATTTGCGTGTGCCTTTTTCTTATCACCCGAAAAGCCTGATTACATTTTCAATGCCATGAAATAGTTGCACTTTGAGTAATATTTGTAGATTTTTTTTTTAATACAATTTGCATAATAGTCGATAATTACGTAACACATAAAATATGAAGCTTTCTTTATCACAAGTTCGTGTTAATGTTAATATGAAACTCTTGCAATACTTTGGAAAAAAAAAACAACTATTTTGTTCACCGTTCTTTAATCCAGTTACCAGTTTTTAAACTTCACTTTCAGAAGGTAATCAATTGAATGAGTCTTAGTTTTCTATGTGTTTGTGCAAATCGGCTCAACACTTTTTTCAGATGTAATGTTTCTTAAGGCCTTATATACGCGAAAAATTTCAAAATTTTTAATTTTTTTTAAATTTTTGATTCCATTAGCCTGAACGGTTAGGATTATTTTAAGCTTTACAGAATTGAAAAATTCCAAAAATTGTTAAAAATACATTGCTTTATTATGTTATATCTCCGCCATTTGTCAATATTTCCGATTTTTTTTACATATACTTAACCATGTGCATAAATGATTTGTAAAAAAAAATGTTGTCAATATATGAGTCATTTTTTTCAACCGCGTCTAGAAAAGTACCTTCGAAAATCGGTGGAATAGCGTATATAAGGCCTTAAGCAATGTCCTTCTGTATGTTCAGCAGTGACATATGAGAAAATCGTTCCTGAAGCATTGCTTCAGGGCCACATTTTTGTCCGCCTCATGGTAGAAAAACTTGACTCACAGCTGGGGGAGTTCACTTGGAGTACTATTGCTGCTTAGAAAAGCTTATAAAAGGTGTCTCAAAATGACCTGACATATTAAATTGCGCGCCATTTTTTTGTTGGGCGAACATAGAGTACCTAATCTTTGACAACTGACATCAGGAAGTATTGAGGTTTTGGTAATGGAGAATTACACGATCGAGCAACGCATAGAAATTGTAAAAATGCAATGTGCAACAATGCAGTTATTGCAGACGATGTTTCATGGTAGTGTTTATCACGCACCGCGGCGATGAGAATTGGCCACCAAGATCGTCCGATTTTACGCCATTGGACTTCTTTCTTTGGGGTTTTCCGAAAGGAAAAGTGTATGTCAATAATCCACAGACGATTCCGGAACTCAAGGAAACAATTGGACGCACCATTATTGAAATTAGTCCGCAATTATGCCAAAATGTTATTGATAATTTCGTCAAAAGAGTGAACGTTTGCAAACAAGTACGTGGCGGCCATTTTTTTTGGATATTGTGTTCCACACATAACTTGCATATTTCTACCTTATATTAAAATAAAAATATTCGTACTTTTCAAATAAATAATAGGTTTTATTAATAAATTAAAATGCCAGGTCATTTTGAGACACCCTTTATAAGTTCGGGCGTACTCCTTTTTGATATCCTTTCTTAAATTTTCAGCATTTATTTCACCATTTTTCAATTGACGTATGTCTTTCATCACCATTGTACCAGCTTCTAAGGTTGACGTGTCGATTATCAAGATTTTTCTATAATTATTGATAAAACCTCTCTGTTCTTCATATCCAATTTAAAAAAAATGCATCGATTGCATGAGCGAACGGTAGATTCTCAAATCAGCGTTTTAGATTTACGATGATATTATCTACTACTTAAGATGGGTTGTTCCAGGCTTCAGGTAAAGTATCCGGTAGCTAACGGCCGAGTAAAGTTTACCCGTCACGTAAATGTGTAAGCGTTCTAAAGTTCAAATGCTGTAATACTATGTAAATTTCAAACATCCGCCGATTTTAAAATACCCGCCAGTTAATGCTTGACTGTGAGTGGCTCACGCGACAAGTTTCGTTAAGGTAGTACTAGCGGATTGACTAGTCAACAGAATATCTATCAATTTTCGAATCTGAAAAATGCAAAATATAATACATTTAGGTACAATAATAAATATGATACGGAAAATAATTATTTGAGAAGTGTATGTGATAACTGTGTGCATTATATTATGAAAAGTAAAGTATTCAAATAGCAATCAGATTTGACTTGAGTTGTCTCACCGTCCGCTATTTCATAATTCTGGCAATATTCGTGGCAACGCTGTCCTCAGCCGCTTCCGATCAATGTCAAAAGTTTGTTTATGCCGTCCGTGTGTACAAGCATGTGTGTAGTGTGTGTGCAATGTGCGTATGTAACTTCGGTCTTACATACAATATGGAGTACAAAAAACGCCCCGCGAAGATAAAAAAGAATGATAAAAACTTCATTATATAATATTCAATCCATAATTATTTATCATTAATGAGCAAATTTCTCGCGTAAAGAATCTCTACAACTTTTGTCGTTGCATTCAAATTGACCGGCTCGATTCGGCCTCCCGGATACGAACACAGCTGACGGCATGCGGTTTTGCCAAATCTACGCCAATGACAGACACGGCTAGCGAACGCAAAAATTAGTCGATTCAATCGACAATATCTGCTCGAAATATCCCGTAACCTATATTTTGTATGCAACATACGTAACCGCGACAGTTTTCTTGTTATTTATCGCTTTTCGTATAGCTCATATCTATTCGCGAACTACTATTATTTTCGTCTCAAAGCTCGATCCGCACGAATTCCCCATATGGTATGGGTTAAATGCATTGATTTCGTGAATTAATTACTATTGTATCTAGCCGGTAAGGCATGCTGAGTTCTCGCGGACGTCATTCTGTATGTCTATACTACAGCATACAAAAAAATCAATTTTTTTCCTAATAAGGAGGTTCGTGCACATACTACCTTAATGTCTGAAAACAAACCGTTCGAGCTCAAAATTCACCTTATTTTTCGAGTATTACTAATGAACCAAATAGAGAAACCACTTGATTATTTAACACGATATTCCTAACACTAAAACTGCAGTTTGTTCAGTCAAAAAAAAAATCTAAATTTTGGTATAATTTTTATCCTTACAGCCTACGGCCTTACATACAGGTCTTGAAACGACGGTCGTATTTGATAGACGGCGAGTGGGCCTTCTATTGTTCAAGTTTTGTTTTTCTTATCGTGGCCACCGTGTACTGTCATGGTCAGGGGATATCATTTGAATAACCTAAACCGATCATAAGTTGTTTTGTCGCATAGGCGCATGTGCGTATAAGAGTTGAAAATCGTTCACGCCTATAAAACAAAGGATAATATGCCTAAATAACTTCTTGACAATTTAATTGAGTGAAAATGCCGAAATCCTGTGCGGTATTTCAGTGTAAAACCGGGTATAAATCGAATAAACAAAAATGCTCTCTTTTTAAAGGACCAAAAAATACCGCGCTATTAAAAAAAAAGTGGCAAGCAGCGATACCCGGAGTAAATTAAAAACCATCGCAGCGCGTTTACGAAAAACATTTTTAAAAAATGCATCCTCTAAAGAGTGGATAAAACGCGATAATAAGGAAAGGATTATTGCTGTAAGTTCTTTACGTCTGTTAAATATTCTATTTAGTTTAATATTAGATGAAGTAAAAAGTTCTGAGCGTTTTTTCGCTTTATTTCGACGATGAAATTAACATAGTTAGAATTATCCGATTTAGATCAAATATGCGCCGTTTTGTTCGATAACTTTTGTATATTTTGAAGGCAATTTCATAATTCCGCGATTGAAGAAGTCCTCGTCCCTATTGGTAAAAAACTTGACCAGCTCATTTTCACAAGCCTCTCTTGAGGCCAGTTTTGTACCATCAAGAAAATTTTGCAAATGCTTGAAAAGGTGATAATCTCTTGGTGCCAGGTCTGGAATATACGGCGGGTGCGATAGAACCTCCCATCCAAGCTCTCGGAGCTTCTGGCGCGTCGTTAAAGATGTGTGCGGCCTGGCGTTGTCTTGATGGAACACAACACCCTTCCTATTGGCCAATTCTGGCCGCTTCTGGTCGATCGCCTGCTTCAATCTGGTCAGTTGTTGACAGTAGAGGTCCGAATTGAGTGTTTGGCCCGATGGGAGCAGCTCATAGTGGATGATTCCCTTCCAATCCCACCAAACACACAGCAAAACCTTCTTGGCCGTTAATCCGGGCTTGGCGATCGTTTGGGCCGGCTCACCGCGATTGGACCACGATCTTTTTCGGCTGTTGTTCTCGTATGTGACCCATTTTTCATCGCCAGTCACCATCCGCTTAAAAAATGGATCGATTTCGTTACGTTTCAGCAAAGAATCGCAGGCATCAATTCGGTCCGAAAGGTTTTTTTGCGTCAATTCGTATGGCACCCATACATCGAGCTTCTTGAGACCAGCCTTATGCAAATGGTTCCAAACGGTTTTCTGGCTAATCTGCAGTTCCTGGGCAATGGAATAAGTGCTCACATGCCGGCCCGACTCGACGATTTCCATGATTTTATCGACATTTTCGACGATTGGCCTACCAGAGCGTGCCTCATCTTCGACGTCCATATTACCAGAACGGAATCGTTGGAACCACCGCTTTGCTGTTGCATGCGGTACTGTGTTGGGTCCATAAACAGCACAAATTTTTTTGGCCGCCTGCTCCGCCTTCTCATCTTGGTCGTAGTGATACTGAAGAATATATCGAATTTTCTCTTTTTTTACCTCCATTTTGGAGCGCTGTAATACACAACTGGCTTCATCAAACACAAAACTGTCAAAGAACTTTTTTTAAGGCGTAATGTCACCTTTGAATCGCCGTGTAGTATGACCCGATGTGATGCACATCGTGAGATATGGCTCACTAAAGACATCTAGCGGAAAACGCTTAGAACTTTTTACTTCACCCAATATTTAGTCTATCTTGCTGTGTCTAAGACCACGGTCTTACATACAGGTCGAGAAACTCGATGAAATTTCGGTGGTGGGAGTGACTCGTCTATTGAAGCCGAATTTTTTGGTGTCGCTAGTATCGAGGAGTGTTGTTATGATAGTGAACACGTAACCTGCGTATTGTATGATTCCTCGTATATGGTTACCACATAGTGCAATCAGTCGAGTCCTAGAAAAAATATAATCAACAATCGTTTCCGTGCGCTTATATTAAATGTGATACCGAAGTTCTGCGTTGTACCAAAGTGCAATACGGGCTACAAAAGCCTGAAAGTCAAACGGTCACTATTCAAAGTGCCAACGAATCGTGAACGGTTCGAAAAGGGGAAATCCGCGGTTCCCGTCGAGAAATTAACGTCTTCGCATTGTGTTTGTAAGAAGCATTTTGAAGAATGATACATTCTCCGAAAGTACGTCAAACATGGCGTAAATGAGAATGTTATTGCAGAGGTAGACTTTCAGTTTTCTTAAGGGCGGGGTAAAGTTAATTCGGCGAAAAAAAGGCATGTTTTTAAGATTTTTTTTTGGCGTAACAGATAGTGTTCGTTTATTGAAAAATTTACATATAATAAAGTAACATTTGAACAACATTCTCCTAAATTTGCATTGCAAAATATTCAAAATTGAGCAAGTGAAAATTAAACCCCGGAGGCGCCTCGAAAAAAAGTTGGTTTGCGGTGTGCACCATAACTCGCAACAGAATCATCTGAAACAAGAAAATCAAAATGCATTTGTTAAAGGAGATGTTTCTCGAGGTAATGACGGGAGGATTTTTTTTTTTCGATTTTTCGATTTTTCGTAGCGCTTGGGAGCCAAAAACCCGATTTTCGCTAAAAAAAATCGGCTAATTTGTTGTTGAAAAATTAGTAATTATTAAAAAAAACAAAAAAGCTCTCGACAATACCTGGTGAATTATGTGAAGAAGTACTGTGCAAAATTTCAAAGCGATTGGTCCAGTAGATTTTGAGTTATCGTGCACACGGACTTCAAATATGACAAGTCTCAGAAAAACGGTTTGAAAAACGCAGAAGAGTTTGGTCGCTTAGCGCTCATTGCACATAAGTTTGAGAACACTTCTCGATTGCATAAAAATCTGAGAAAATTAATGCATATTAAAGGTACTCAAAAGATTAATTTTGCATAATAATAATTCCAAAATGTTATTAACAAAATGATGAAAAAAAAAAATTAGTCAACAAATTTCCCCGCAACCCAATTTTTTTTCGTGATTCGTTCATTTGTCTGAATACGTATGAATTTTTTCAGATTCTTCAATTATCTTTGAATTTTTAGAAATTCAAAATAAAACTCGATAATTTTCTTATACTCACTCAAAGTCGTCGATGCCAGGTCCGTAGAGAAAAAGGCTTCCATCAAGATGATCGAGAGCATCTTTTTGCGTTTGTCTACGCAAAACTCTTTCTTCTTTACTGTCGTGCGCCGCTTGCTCCTCTGCTCTACTAATTCGCAAGTCGTCAACTTGTCGGGCCCATTCGTGAGAACTTGGCCCTGTACTGATTTGCATCTCTTCCATAAAGGCCAAGAAAAATACAATAGCGCGCCGCGCAGCTGCCGCCCAGGTATAAAACCCGGCATGGACCAATAGACGCTCAAATACTCATAACTTCGTCAATTTTACTCCGATCGACTTGAAATTTTAACACAATATTCTTGAGATATTATGCATTCATTTAAAAAATTAAAAAAAAATTGTAATACTTTACCCCGCCCTTAATTTATACAGTGGGGTTGAATATATTATCGTTATTATAGAGATTAGGCTATAACGCGAATTCGTGGCTATTGTTGTCTCTGTCGCACACAACACCCCTCGATTGCAGCGACTCTAGCGTCGAGCTTCGACAAAAGAACAATGTGAACTAACGGAGTTTCCAGACCTGTATGTAAAACCCTGTGTAAGACGACGCATATTGCTGTCTCTGCCGCACACGACACTCCCTTTCCTATGCGCACCATTCGGCTAGAAATTGAAGCAAAAATTGGACGCTAAGCGAACCTTCCCCCACTACCGTCGTTTCAAGACCTGTATGTAAGACCGTGGCACAGCCCTATAGTTGGTGTTTACGAGGTGGCATGTGTATTACCAAATGGATAAAGGTTCAACTTGAACATTAAAAATTTACAAAACTATGTTGTGAAACCGATTGATTTTTAGACAATTAATATATCCTAAATTAATCTCTCGGCGATATTGAAATCAGTCAAATAACGATATGACATCTGGTGGCGGTAAATCAAACTATACTTAGGCCGAAGCCTTCAATAGAAATTATACGTAGACATACGATGAAAGTATTTAATTTTTGTGAAAAAAAACATAAATATCGGTGACAATGGAATTTGCAAAGTTTTCCCCGCGTAAAAACAATCGCAAGAACATTAAACGTGCTGTAAAAGATTGCGAAAGCACTTCGAGTAAGGAGGTTAGAAGTCCGTTTTCACAACTTTCCTATTGCAAGGAAACGCTTTGTGTGTATGAAAAATTATTTTGAAAAAGTGGAGAAAAAAAAACAGATTAATTAGAGGCTTGGATGAAAGCCGTAAAAATTTAAAAAGTGAATTCAGGCATGAGAGTGTGCTGTAAAGGAATTTTTGAAAGCCTAATGAAAAATTGATAGACATTTTGAAATAACTAAAAAAATGTTCACTGCCAAACAATGAAATGTACTGAGAATGAAAGGTTAGACTTCCCGATTGCAATACAGTAACGTTGCAATGATGTGCTTGCATTTTTCCCCCAACCCAGCTTTGCAAGAGCAAATCATTTTAAATCATCAATCTCATGGGGATTATTTCGTAATTGAGACGTTTGCAATAAATACGCTTTGAAGCTGACAGCACCGGTATGGGAAACGCCACGAACTTTAGCACATTTTAAAATGTGCCCAGCCTTAATAATACGTTCTTTTTCCACAAAATTACGTTGTTTAGGATTGGTACCAGCCCAATCACAAATTGCACTAATACTATTGCACTATTATGATAATACTTATCATAATATCGCAGAGATTTGCACTAAACTACATGACTCTTTACGTTTCACGGTCCTCTTATCGCGGCCATGTTTTCTAGGCTCCGCCCATATGACAGATCCCAATAGATTTCAACCATCTACAAGCATTTCAATTTTGACGTGGAAACTCCTTAAGAGGAGAGATTCCTTCATAACTCCCAAAAATATCACTTCTTTTTGGATAAAATGTTAATCAAACATGTGTAGAATATCGTCCGAAAATCGCAGATCAATCGGTAGGTCATTTAGTCCTAAAATTTTTAAGTCTCGAAACTTCGAACGCGTTTTTTTTTGGAAACCATTATTTCGTGAATCTCGTACAAGGCAACTCAAAAACTATTTGTTCGATAATTTTGAAATTTTGTATACTTCTAGATAGCACAATTACCGTCTATGTGAACCTAAAGTTTATTAAAAATTATTTTAACAAATTATTTTTCATTAACAAATACAGTAGTAAAAATTTCATGAAAAAATGGCATATTTTTTAAAGCACCTATTATTTTTCGAATGTTCACTTTTCTTTCGATTTTTTAGGTTCACGTAGAGCGTGTGGGTCTTAGAAACTTAAAACTTGTTGGCGCTGATATTCGAGATCAATGCTCCAGACGCTAAGTTGTACACCGTGGAACAATTCAGGCGGCAACCGTCTCTGAAACAAGTGCGTACAGCCGCCATCTTTTTAATTGAAAAAAAGCAATTTTTTGGAAAATTAAACGATGTAAAAATGTTAACTATGTAGAATAAATGGTTTCGACAAAAACAATCGTTTATTTTCGGTTGTCTAGCGGGATCTCCCCCCCTTAAGGGGCTATTCTTCTGTGAAGGCTAAAAAAATAAGCTATTTTTTAATAATTTTTTTTTTAATGTTGCATGTATCGGTACAAACTTTTTTTTCGTTTAAAGATACATTCTTATAGAATAGAAAACAATTTTTTTTTGTTGTATATAAATGTATATTTATTTAACAATTTATAATCGTGTGAAGGCATGAAAAAAAACGTCTTTT
Source organism: Ophion ventricosus (assembly GCA_963932345.1). Taxonomy (NCBI): domain Eukaryota; kingdom Metazoa; phylum Arthropoda; class Insecta; order Hymenoptera; family Ichneumonidae; genus Ophion; species Ophion ventricosus. The sequence goes on from OZ010714.1 coordinate 20,385,054, forward strand.
GCTGGCGTCGATTATTTGCGCTCTTCGGGTAATCTGAAACAAAAAATTCAAAAAGATTCTTAATCTGCGTGAGTGTCGCTATCGTTCGAACTAGAATTATTAAAAAATATTAATTTTCACTTATACTTTCACCCGAGTTATGACGAAAAAAAGGCTTTTTTCGAACACTTTTGAAAAAAAAAACGTCGTCATTTTGTTATTTTGCAATATAAAATAATAATTCTAATTCGAGCGATAGCGACACTCATACAGATTAAGAATCTTTTTGAATTTTTTTGTTTCAGATTACCTGGAGAGCGCAATTCAGCAACGCCAGCGACATACTTTTTTTTCATGCCTTTACACGATTATCAATTGTTAAAAAAAATATACATTTATATGCAACGAAAAATATTGTTTTCTATTCTATAAGAGTGTACCTTTAAGCGAAAAAAAAAGTTTGTACCGATACATGCAAAGGTTTTTGAAAAAAGAATTATTAAAAATAGCTTATTTTTTTAGTCATTGCAGTAGAATAGCCCTTTAAGGGCGAAAGGGCCATTCAGAACCCCGCTTAGCGCACTAAACTCGGGTTAACTTGGGTTGTGGGACCGAGCCTTAGAAAGTGAATGAAGCAATATACAGGGTGAGGCACATAAAGTGTTACAGAGCAATAGCACTCAAACTATTGATCATATCCAAAAATGTTTCAGACAAAAGTTTCAGTGTTCGAGAAGGCCGTCATACTGGACCACCCTATTTTTTTTTATCGGTAGAGGCGCTGAAGCTACGTCGAGGTCAACTCCACTTTTTTAAATGGAACCATGTATTTTTTTTTTTAAGACATTATTACCGATTTTAAGACGAATTCAGCGACCTACAACACAAGGTCATTCTAGTCACGCAGAGTATGAAAATAGTCGAAAAATCGAAAAATTTCGGAATAATCACTTTCAAAGGATCCACTAACCTTGGTTTGGGTCTACCTACAGAAGATGCTCGAAGTGATGACCCTCGACTTGTAAACACTTGTAAACACGCCTGACCACGCCTGACGACATGAAAGAAAGAATACGCCGAGCATGTACCGAAATTACACCACAAATGTTGGCTGAAGTTAGACGGTCTCTTCATCAGCGAATTAACAAGTGCTTACAAGCTGAGGGTCATCACTTCGAGCATCTTCTGTAGGTAGACCCAAACCAAGGTTAGTGGATCCTTTTAAAGTGATTATTCCGATATTTTTCGATTTTTCGACTATTTTCATACTTTGCGTGACTAGAATGACCTTGTGTTGTAGGTCGCTGAATTCGTCTTAAAATCGGTAATAATGTCAGGCGAAAAAAAATACATAGTTCCATTTAAAAAAGTGGAGTTGACCTTGACGTAGCTTCAGCGCCTCCACCGATAAAAAAATAGGGTGATCCAGTATGACGGCCTTCTCGAACACTGAAACTTTTGTCTGAAACATTTTTGGATATGATCAACAGTTTGAGTGCTATTGCTCTGTAACACTTTATGTGTCTCACCCTGTATAATAGAAACATACTTTACCATTTTCTGGTCCGAGGTTACCCTCGTTTGGGGTTTATACCAGAGTAAACTATTTCCAAACGACATGACAGGTAATCTTGTATCACTGTATAAGTATCATAAATAATTATACGTAATTTCTAATTTATTGTTTATTTTCAAAAAAAAATATACCCACGCGTTCCTTTAAAACATTCCAAAACTCACTCCCGCGCAGTCTTGAATTTGCCAAATCTAGCTGGTGTATGAATAACTTTGGGTGGTGCCTTGCAGCTTTACAAAATAGTATAACAGTAAGGGAGTTTCTCCTGTAACGAGTAAAGCCGTTCCACAAGCTCGCCACGAGAAACATTCTCCTTTCACCCACGTATTAGTCCCAGCAGGAGGATGCGCTTGCGCGTATTCGAGAAGAACAACTCGACACAGACACATGCACACACACACACACACACACACACACACACACACGCACACACACACACACACACACACACACACTGCGCGACGGTAAACTGGATCACACATAGAGCAACCCTTCGAACAAGGGAATGCAATATTGCGGTATAATTTCGCAACAGAATGTTATGCTACTCTTTACGCTCAAGGCCAAGTGTCACACCGACCGAGCGGCCATGAGTGCGAGAGAGATAGCTGATTTGCAGATTCCCAATGATTTCTGAAACGGTTAATTTTTGGGAAAAAAGAAAAGAAACCCGTTCCGCTCTGTTGAACGACGAACAACCGCTTTCTCTTCTTTTGCCCGAAATATGATCCGTCTAGGAGAAAACTTGGCAGTAGGATTTTTACCGACTGGACGTGTGACACATGGCCTTAACATATGCAGGTACGGTGTTGGCGCGAAGAGATAAGTTCGGTCTTAAATTTTCCAGTTGCCGCTAGATGCAGGTGCGCCACGCACGCTGTGGTGGATAGGCCGCAAGAGGGGCAGCGCCAACAAACAAAAAAACGGAGTTTTGTACCTGCAAGATGTTCCTAGGCTTTGTGGAAAAACTGGTACTGGACGAGGTGAAAGGAATCTCGTCGAGCATGAAAAAAAAAAACAGCATCTCTATGCGCGAATTATTTTGTACCCAATGACGGTATACGTCTCGCGGCCACGGTCTTATATGCAGGTCTGGAAACGAAGGCGAGTTTCAGTAGTGATGAATTAGTACCCTTATTGAACAAGTTTTTTCATTCGTCTCTCAACGCCACTGCGCGTCGCTGCTGTAGATCGGTACGATGAGGCCCGGCGCGTGACATAACCTCGATACTACAGCGAAAAAATATGAACATATTTGCTCGTAATTTTCTCCTACACTTTTAATAATAAACTTTTTTTAATGCATTTTCTTTATTATGCGAAGAAAAGATGTTAAAGATTATTTTTGTCTCATTTTAATCATAGATTATCGTCAACATGGGTAGAGAATGTGCAGTACCGAAGTGCAAAATAGGATATAAATCGATGAAAGAAAAGTGCTCGCTTTTCACAGTGTCAAAAAACATTTAACGATAATGAACAATACAAACGTCGATTAGGGAATTGAACCCGAAATACTATGAGTGTAAGCGCAAAACGAATCTACTTGGCCGAATTATCTTTGTGACAGCGATTAACGAAATGTCATTAATTCTCATCAGAATTACATGAATTTTTGCAAGTGTTCAGTCTATATTTTAACGTAAATCCGATGAAGCGTTAATTTGTTAGTTATCTTTCATCGTGTAGAACGTGTAATTTATTTGTCCGTAAATTAAATATTGTTTACGAAACACGGAATAAATACGAGTAATGGAGTTAGGGTTGGAGGAATGCTACTCTGTCCATACACTTATAAAGGCCCCTCTACACTACTCGTTCGAAGTTCCTCGCCGAAGTACTCGCCGAAGCTAGCCGAGTACGAGGAGCGTCACCACACTACTCGCTCAACTTCGCGAGAACCCGGCAAGAACTCGTGCGAAGTCACTTCGGTCCTTTGACTCGGCCCAAAATACCGACACCGATCGGAAGTCGCCCGAAGCAAAGCAAAGCGAGGCGAAGAAGCACGAAGTGCCTCTCTACCACGGTCTTACATACAGGTCTGGAAACTCTGCCAGAATTCGCATGGTGGGGGTAGGCCGCTTACGGACGAAAATATTCGTTGAGAATTGACACTACGCGGCGCTGAAATCTTGCCCCCAGTTGAACATAACCACAAAAAATAATTTTGTAAACAAAAGCGACTCATTAGTGGATTTCCTGTGCTATTGACTTATCGAAAGTGAAAAAATGCCGAGAATCTGTGTTGTGTCGTGGTGCAAAACTGGAAGCAGAATTGAATTATCGAAGCACTCGTTATTTCGCGTGTTGTAATAATAAAATGCGACGTGGTATAAATGATTTCATCATTTTGTTATTTACCCATAGTTCGAAACCTTTACCAATGACCAAAAAACCGATAAAAAAATAAAAACATTTATTTAAAAATTAATTAGAATTTTTATTTGAGAGAAAGAAAATAATGACATACAATAACAATACAATGTGTATAAATAATTAATACATAACCAGAAACCTATGCAAATGCAAAAAAAAAGCCCACTCTTCGGGGATCGAACTCGGCTGCTTCAAAACGGTAGCTCAGCACCCTATCCGTGCGACTACGATTATCTTTACATGAATAAGACAGTTTTCTAATATTTAAGTTATAGCCACGCTTGGGGTTTAATTAGATTTGGCGGCTTGTTGGGTTGGTTCACCGCTTAATTTTATTCATTATAATTAGCTATATTGGTAGATATACCACCAATATATATATATATATATATATATATATACTGCAGAACCAATAATTGAAATGAGGTGTTACGGAGACAGGCAGATGCAGAGTATTGCGGCGATTAGCTCTGTCTTTTTTCAATACCTCCGTCTGCCCCCGTACCACACTTCGCCGCCAACTCTTTTAAGATAGCAGCGCTCCTAGCGGCCAGTGCATTAAAAAATTTTCGTCAGTAAGCGATCCCCCCCATCCGACGGAGTTTCCAGACCTGTATGTAAGACCGTGCTCTCTACACTCTCGTCCTCGCCCAACTTCGATTAACTTCGCGAGTAGTGTAGAGGGGCCTTAATGCTGGCAGTCGCGATCAGGTGCGTTAGTTAATGTGACAAATTTCGGTCCTAGCGCCGCCACTAGTTGTCGCTGCGGTTTTAAAACCCTGACATACATAACCTCAATACGGCGAACAGCGGAGTGAGCGGTTGAAAACGTGTGTCGCTGAGTCGATGATAACTGTTCTTTCTGCGTTTTGGACACAGTACGTTTTCGATAAATTGAAAGCTTATTCTTTTAAAATGGTGAAGTGGTGCGCCGTAGGGAATTGTCAATGTATATGTTTAAATGTTTATGTATATTAATACTTACCTGCCTGTGTACAACTGGAATACTTACAAAAATAATATAAAAAATACTGGATGCAGAGAAGGTACGAATATCAAAAGATTGATTTATATATTCATACTTACCTGCGTTTAAACAGCTGGCATACTTTCAAATAAAAGAAAATAAACGTTATAATATGAAAAAAGAACGGGTTTTTCGTATTTATTTATTTATTTTACCATGATGTTTTCGTGAAATTTCTGTGAACTTATTTATACTTACCATGATAGAATACGTGAAAACAAACAAAAATCATTACATCAACGTGATGAGATAAAAAATATAATAAAGATTTTTTTCGTGGTTACTTACCTTGGTACGTTTAATACGTTTCAGGAATAAAAGTTGGTTAAAAAGAGATATGCTACCGTTGACAACCGAAACACTTGCAACAATAAAAAAAAACATGAAGGGGCAACATAACAAATTTTGAAAGGATTCATTCTGCTTACCTCGATATGAAAAAAAATGCACGTACAAAAATAAAAGATATCAAAGAATTTTTTGCATTTGTATTTTTATTAAATTGCATAAAAAACACGGGAATGAGGGATGGAAGAAAAAAAATTGAGACAAGTAGCTTTGAAAGTTCGCATGCAATGTGACAGCTTCAAAATCGTATGTATATGCTTATCACGCTCGCTTGGATTTACAAAGTTTGATTACGATTAGGATCATATTTTATTGTATTGATCGAAACTAACAGGACTAACGCCTTTTCCTGGCCGTTTTAAAAGTGTTTCGAACTCAAATATCCGCGTAACGAACATGAAGGTGGGACAGAGATAGAGAGATAGAAGCATGGCCGACTAGTGCTGTCTCTGTCTGACCCCCCGGCCGCGCCACAGCGGGTATTTTGATCGCAACGAACCTAGTTTCGACTAGTGAACTACCAACTCTTTTCAATAAGCTACCTACCCCTTCCACTGGAGTTTCCAGACCTGTATGTAAGACCGTGGCTACTGTATACACGTCTCCCTCGTCGCGCACCCGTCGATCTATCCCCACCACCCTACTACTTTAGGATCGCACCGTGAAAATAGTATCGCCGCCGCCATCTTGGTTAGTCCGTTACAGCAGGTTTTCATTCCCCTCACCCTTGAGGCTTCACCCCCGCGAATAAAGGCTCCGTCCAGATATTTATACGTCCATGGGTCCATAGTCCATGGTCTTTGCGTTTTTCATTCCACTCGGATAGCGCAGATCGAAACGTCCGAGTGGTGTGTTCATTTTTCTCGTGAAATGTTAGGTTATGTCACGAGCGAATGGTTTAGACACATGCACCAGATGTCACTGATGTCACGTGATCTTTTTTTTTTCAATGCTTGGAACATTTTTCTGTACTAGCCGTAGAGGGGGGGGGGGGGTCCAATATTTTTCAGCTGTACATATCTCTTCAGCATTTCTACTGTAAACACGAACACGAGAGAACGCGAACGATTTATAAAACAGTATATATCCACGTGCGGTTTGTCAAAGCTGTCATTTCGCGGAGTGCAAAGAAAAATCGAACGCTCTACACTCGTTTCACAGAGCTGTGGCTGATGACGCGTCAATAGACCTTCGGATAACAGTTCAAACGTCATGGGCGAGTACTGAGAAACAACGGAACGATCATCGCGTCGGTGTGGGCGGAGAGAGTCGTTTAAGCAAATATTTTCGTAGCGAAAAAGTGTCATCGCGTACGCGTTCGCGAGTAATCACACGTTTTGTTTGAAAATGGCTCTCGTTCCCATCGAAGATTCCTGGTAAAATACCGCAAAAAAATAATATTCAACTGCCTCTACATTGGTTTTTTTTTCGCTTCAAATATTGTCTTCTCTGTTGTTATTGAGACGTTGTATTTTGCTCTTGCTACTCGCAGGCTCGTCGAGCACGACGCTTGCGAAAAACTCTTTCGCGATGTTATGGAGCTGCTGACGCAGCGCGACAGAAGCGGCAAGAAGACGGAACTCTTCGCGAGCCTCTCCGCTGACATGCGTTTCAAAACCAAACAATACACTAGTCAAATTGAACAATTGAAAAATCAGGTCGCGGCGGATCTAAAGCAAGGCCTGATGTATCCTTTTCTTATTATTCCAAAAATTCGTAACGTTCGTCAGCCTCCGAGGATACACGGGGTCCTTGAGGATACACGGGATGATCTTCAAATTAATTATTTCAATAGTTTTTTTTTTAAAATAACGGCGCAACCTTAAAGCTGCACAAATTTTTTAGGAGATACGTCTTTAGATTTTTTCTCAAGAGTCCGTGGTTTCCGAGATATCTGAAGTAGAAAATTTCGTGGCGTCAATTTGGACCCCTTTTGCATTAGAATGTGTCGAGACAGGTTTTTTTTTCCTACAACTTCTTTTCTAATGTCACTTTTTCAGTATCCGTCACTTTTCAGTTGGTGGAGTTTTCGAAATAGGAATTCCTTTCTCGAGGCTTTTATGTAGAAAATGTTGACATCTGAGTGTAAAGAGCAACGCAGAGATTGACAAAGAAATGGGAAGATAGCGGAAGATACAAATGTGGCGGATAGTACGATATCCGAGGCGTTAAGTTTTGACCGTTGATTCTTGATATTTTAACCGAAATAATAAGGTTTTCAAGAATAAAAAAATTGCCTTTTTGGCTTCCTTAAGGAATTATGAGCAGTAATTGGAAAAAGGCCAAAATTCAACATTAGTCGTTGGCTCGTGGGTGCAATATCTTTATTTTATCACAAATAATGGAAATTGACCAGTTGAGCTTCATAAAGTATTTGTTTAGTATTGCCTGAAGGACAAAAAGTTTTTCTCTTATTTGGCTGAAACCCAAGAAGTTATACTTTAATATAGTACACCATTTTTTTCGAGCTTCTCTATTGGGAAGATGCTATGTATGTAGAAGGTGTGTCACACGCGAAAGGTATTTGCCACTGGAGTGTGTGGGTCTGAGGGGTGCAACCCCCCAGCCTGGTCAAGGAACAAGGCCCCTTGTGGGTCAGAGAGGGCAGAGCCTCCCCAAGGACACTAAACACAGTACTTATATGATTTTTAACATAAATTCCGAGATTTTAATGCTTTATTTATTTATATTCTTTATTTATAACAATAAGAATTGTTCCATATAATTACTACAACAAATTACTAAACGATATATTTTACATAAACTTGGAACCTTACAAGTGCAAAGAAGGATGAACCGTATACGTTTAATCCCTCTTCGGACTTCTAGCGATTAAAAGTGCTACTTTACTTTCTGTCTAGTCGCACCTATAAGCGAGGAAAACATGGTAGTGGTATTTAAAATACATTTTTGGCTTCTGAGACACCATTGAAACTATATATTTCCAAGTTACCTTCCCTGATATTTCTTGAAAATTTCAAATTCGAAAAAAACGTCATTATTCGATAACCAACGAAAAATTCTAATTTTAACGCAAAATAAGTGACATATTAACTTTTACCACTCTTCATATTTTGTTTATTTCGCCACGATAATCCTTCATTCACCGTCAAATCTTGGCGCCTCGGATATCGTACGTTTGCCCAAATGTGGTCTACAAGGGATCTCAAAATCCTGCAAGGGCAGACGAATGCACGTAAACCAACTAGCGAATGGACGAATAACGACACTATAGGATTCAAATGGACTATAAAATGAAAATTTTATCAAAACAAACTTAATTGATATAGCTAACGAAAGATATTATTCTGATAGGAGAAAAAAATATTCGATGTATGTATTTATGACTGCTCGTTGGGCTTTTACAGAATTCGTTAACATGAATTTTTAACTTATAATTAGAAAATAATATCCTCAATCATCTTACCCCCTACTCTCTATTCGTCAATTTTTCAAAACAGTTTGTGCATATGCACGACTCTTTGCAGGGCTGCCCTGACCGCAGTAGAATTTCTATATCCTTTGTTTCATTCTCTCCCTTTCCTATCAGTCAACTTCCTACCGCCTCCGCGGTAGCTCCGCCTATCTTTCTCCTTCCCTCGCTACATCTGCATATGTGTACCAGTCTTTCTTTTGACTTTTTACAAAGCCTACACGCTGTTTCCTTAAATCCTTTTTTTTTTCTTTCCGCCTACACTCCCACACCTCATCCTGGCCTATGTTTCTTTGATTTCTCCTGATATACCGCTGTCCTTCCAATAGTTGTGCCTTTCTTGATTTATTTTCTTTGTTTTCTAAGTTCTTACAGAAATTGGACTTGTCAATTCTCACCCTGTCCTGCTGTAATTCTTGTGCCTTCTTTTTCATGATTGCTCTACAATTTTTTTCCATTTACTCACCGTTGCTGCCTTCCCTCATTACCTTCCAGATTAGTCCTTCTTCCGCCTTCTGAATTGCCCTTTGAACTTCCTCTCTCATTTGGTCGGAGCACCGTTTATTGCTTCCCACGCCTCCGCCCTGACATAAATTTTTGGCTATCCGGTATTTTCCATTCTTCTCACGTCATAGACATATTTCCCTACTCTTTCCAAAGCTTTAATATTGATTCCCGTAGTATTTGCTTCTTGTCTCCAAATATATGCAGGGCATATTTCTCCTTAGCCCTAGCATTCCAGCCTCTCCCGATTGTTCCACGCCCCCAAATCTCTAATCTGTATGATAGGCCGCTATTCGGAGTAATTGCAACAAATAATATTGGAGTAATCGCTAAATAAGTAGCAAACTGACTAAAACGCCAGTGAATGGACGAAATTACAAGTACATAAATGAATGTGTAGTCTAGATAAACGCCGTAAAGGATAACGATTTATTAATATTTGTAGACATATGAGTATTATATTTGTTCCTGCAATTTCGTAGAAAATAATACAAAGCTCTTTTGCATGTTAACGTGACATTCTCAAAAAAAACTACCAAAGTTTGTTTTGACAGAGAAAGAGAAACCTACATCTTGTAAAAATAATTAAAAAACGAGGCAAATAATTTTCTGGCAACATTTGATGAAATGTAAATGATCAATTCTTAACTAAATTGATTTTGCAATTTGCAACAGATGAGCGACATTTTTTACTCTGAGAATTATCAGAACAGGGCCCATACGTCCATTAACTGGGAAAACGTTAGAATACAGCACCAGTGAAGAAACCCGTCTAAGTCTGACCTATTATTGCGAATTTATTTTAAAAATTTTGCAAATAATCAAAGATTGATTGCATCTTAAATAATAAAAGTAATATTTACCCTTAAAATTCATAAAAACTTTTGTTTTCACCTTCAGAACATCTACTGTGCAAAGATGTATCGTAACTAAGTCGCGCAGTGTGCAAATACCGCAAACTAGAAAAATTCCATCTGGCGTCAAAATTTAATATTAAATTAAGAGATCGGTTTTATTGGCAATTGTGATTTTTTTTGAAAAATTATAGTGATTCGAGTTTTCATCGACAATTTATATTCTCAACTTATTCAAAATATAAATCAGCTTTCATTCATTCAGCGGTTTTCGTCCATTCACTGGTCGGTCTACCCTATTAGAGATTGCAAAAGAACCAACTGGATCTTATGAAAAATTGACAGTTCAACTTTCATTGGTTTTATGGGAGTTTTGCAGAAATGTCACTATTGCGATCCAAATAAAGTGTGCAAAATGCAGGATTGATCCACTTACCTGTTAAAGAATTATAACTTTTAATTTGCAGTATTGCATGAGTTTTATAAAATCTATTTAACTCCTAGATCTGCACGGAATAAACAAAATGAAAAAAAAATGTACAAAATTAGTAAGATTTTTCGTGTTAGTAATTTACTAATGAAAGAAAACTTTCAATAAACTTTACAATCAATATTTTATACATATTCATACTAAAATTTTATACAAAATCATACTAAATTTTTATCTATCAATCATAAATCATACTAAAAATTATACATAATCATACCAAAATACATAATTTTAGTATAATTAATCGTAACCTATTAAAATTCTGCTTGTTTTCTCCTTTGGCTCTACCTTGCATCATTATCAGATTCTATTCCAGTGCTGTGAAGAGTTCAGCAGCTCAAAAATCGTGATAGTCACAAGGCAAGACGTATTCATTCGCAAGAGTTTTGCCATGTACGGTCAAATATAAAAAAATGCAGGTAAAACAATCATTAAAACAAGCACTCTCAGCCAGGGATTTCAAGCTCGGTCTGAATGTTATGCCAATTACTACTGATTTTTCGTTAAATCTAGTAAATATAATTGATAATTACAAATTTCTGCTACCTTTTTGCTTGGCATTGCGTCTCCTGTACATTCTTAACATTGATGAGAAAATGGGAAAGTGTATTGATCAACAAAGCCTTATTGAATGAATACGTGTGCGCCTGTCAGTATTGGGCAAAGTTTAATTGCTAGGGTAACTAAAGATTAACAATTAATTAATTGTTAATTGGTGTAGTCGCAATTAACAATTGATCAATTGTTAATTGGTGTAGTCGCAATTAACAATTAATCAATTGTTAATCGTGATTTTCGACAATTAGAAACTAATCAATATTCAACCTTTTTGGTGTATTAAAAACTAAGAATTAAAACTGATTATTGTTAGGGCGCGGAGTGGCGTGAGAACAAATGTGTAAGTTATTGCTCTGCGTAAGTCTACAAGACCCAAACAAACACGTCGTATCTGATATCTAAAAAGTTAAATAGGATAATTGTTAGTTTTAATTGTTTCTTAGAACAATTAAAAATGTTAATTGCCATTTTTTAAATTGCAAGTTGCAATTAAAATAGATTAATCCAAGTAAATTAAATGCAACATGTAATTAATAGTTAATTGCAATTAATGTTAATAATGAATTGCAATTACTTTTTAGTCAATTAATGAACTGATTGAACATTTAATTGATTAACGCCCAACACTGCCTATGTTGGATATGGATCCGCCACGGATGCGTTGTGCACGAAGTTACCTTACAAAAGAAATGAAAAATCAGAACGAACGACGAGGGGGAACGTAGAACGAGACAGGTGGAACGTCTGCAAAGCAATCTCGTGCAATTGAGACAACGTCAAAGCTTGCAAAACAGTACGACGGTGTTCGCTGACGCCGGAACGACAAGTTGGGCGATCGAAGAAGACGAAGACGAAGACGACGATGCGCCGCTTAACGTCCAAAGTTCAGTCGCCGAACTGAAAGCGCAGAACAGAACGACTCTCGAAGGTAAGGTCGAAAAATTGAAAGAGACATCAAGCTGAGAAAACAGTGCGCTCACATGTTTGTCACTTCACAGATCAGGAACAGGGCTTGGATGATTTGTACAAAGTCATAACAAGGCAGAAAGAAATAGCTCAGACGATACAGTCAGAGGTTGATAATCAAAATGGTAAGAAGTATTTTTGTATTCCTTTAAAGGAAATGTTGTATTTATTTTTTATATATACTTTTAATCCTCATGGGCGTAGCCATGGGGGGGGGGGGGCGGGGTGGGCACGGTCCTCCCCGGAAAAAAATGATCCAATATACATGAAGGCGAATAATCGATTAATTTTATTTAAGTTTCAGCGAAGCAAGCATAAATAAATAAATAAATAAAACTTAAACTATTTCCTTCTTTGTAATTTGTATGAAAAGTAGTTATTTCGTAAATTAAATAGATATTGAAATTTCGCAATTAAGGCATCAGTCTCCATCTATTGCATATATTTTCAAGATTTTTTTTCATAATAAAATATATCTCCATATTTTAATCATTTTATACATAAAAATAATAGAAGTTTCAAAGTACAAGAAAAAATATAAAAATTAAAAAAAAAATCTATCTTGGTGATGTGACTGCCTGAAATTACCCCTGCTTTCACCTTGTCGACACGAAATCTTAACTTTGGAGCATCTGAAAACAAAAAGTCGAGTATTTTATTATAAGGTGGAGTTGTAGTTATGACCAGTACTAAAAACTTTCACCCCCGATAAAAAGAAAACAAAAAGGCGCACTCTTGAATTTTTCGACTGTTTTTTACAACTTAAATTGTTTAAAAATAGAATTAAATATTAATGAATATTTATACCCTTAGTAGGGTTCGAAGAGATACATGCATAGAATAATCCCTGTAAATTTGAGCCTAATCGGTGCAATAGTTTTTCCAAAATCATGTCGACAAGGTTGATAAACGTTGTTTTGAGGAAAATGCGTTTAAAGTTTCTCTTGTAAAAATGTACATAAAACTAAAAAAAAAGCCTCTTACCCTCAATCAGCGATGCCTGGTACATTCATTATTCCTTCAGCTTCGTCAAAAGCTTAACTTTCTTGAGATTTTTGGTTTCGGATCTCTATTTTGCGAGCTTTGGACGCTTGACACGGCGGTTGCGCGCTGAGAGCGCAGAGCCTCTTCTATTGTATCACTCTTTTTAGCCCCTTATCGGTTAATCCGATCTAAATAACGTTCTCCACCGTATTTCTACAGGTATGTAGTATACGAAACTGATGTTCTTAGAAAATCGAAAATTTCCGTAAATAGACTGATACTGATCCCTTAAGAAGATTGCTCAGCAAACGCGTAATGCTAAGAATTTGATGTAATGTATTGAGGATAGTTGCGAACGGGTGTTACGACTTGTGCAAAACTTCAAGTTATTCGTCTGCATGATTATTGAGCAATTAATTATTGAAGTTAGTCTCTTATACACGGGCGATATAGCGAAAGCTATACGATAACTCGGATACGACTATTGCAACGTAATAAAAATGTTAAGAATTGAATACAAATAGGCGGTAAAAGTACTTGCCATTTTTATGCATCATTTTAACGAAGAGTGAAGCGTTTTGTCTGCCTCGTTATCGAGATATTCTTGAAATAAAACAAAAAATTTTAGCTGCTTTGCGTAAAATGATAAAGCGGATTAAGATACGTGGCAACGTTGCTGTCAAGTTGGTCATTTACGAAAAAATAAAAATCTAAGACTTATTTAATTGAGTACCTACTGAACGCAATGTTTAATGATTAGTAACTGGATTAAATGATGAACAATTAGTTGATTATTTTTTAAGGTATTGCAAGAATTTGATATTAATGTTAATATGAACGTGTGATTAACGAAAGTTTTATATTTCACATGTGTTACGTGATTATGACTTTTATAGAAATTCTATTTAAAAATAAAATGATGGTAAACTAAACCAGTTTCTGTCAGGCCGGCCCCGTTCTGCCCCCCGCCTCCCGACAGAAAAAATGCTGGCTACGCCTATGCTAATTTTCCATTGGGATCTCTGAAGACTTCATGTTTTGCATTGTAGCAGCGAATTGTAAACATTTAGCCTATTGGTCTTTGTTGCAGTGTGTATGGACTATAATTATTTTCAGTGTAAACATCGGAATTTTTTTTCAGCGATCAAAGTATTACACTAAGAGAATGTTCCTCGGGTTATCCTTAATAGTTGTACTTTTACGAATTTTAGCGTACGAATATATAGAATTTTCTTTTCTTTTCAAATTAGAAATAATCGATGATCTGGCCGATCATATGGATCGAGTGGACGAGCGTCTCATCGACGGCACACGTAACGTTCGCAACATAAATCGGAAAGATCGTACTTGCGGTTACTGGATCGTTATTCTACTTTTATTCGTAGCTATAATTATAGTCGGGCTCGTCTAATTAAATTTTGTTTATTTTTTCTGTGATATGCATTTCTTGCTGATTTTTTGTTTATTTTTATTCCGAACTTTAACGGACTCTGTGAAAAGGATTACGGTTTCAATTGTTACAGCGTCAAATCGCTATCAGGGGACAAATGGAAATGTAATTATTCCTCGTTGCGCTTTTTTTCGGTCTAGTAAAGTGTTCCACGCGAGAACGAAATGCTGTTTGTACATAGAAGTATTGCCAAATGGAAAACGAAACGAATAAATTATTCGAGGAAGCATTTCGTGCTCGAATTGCGACAAAGTAGCCGTTGTTCCATTCGTCTCATTTGCGACGAATATTCTCGGTTGAAAAAAGTATGGATTGTAGTTTACAGTAGATGAGCATTGCACATAGATGAGCTCAACTGAAAGTTCATTACCTAATTTTTTTCGATTAGTGTCCCGTGGTAAATTGTTCAGTAATATTTTTTCTAAGACGTTGCTATCCGGGCGATCCACGTCCTTTGTTTAGTAATCAGACTTCGACTGTGGAAATTAAGTCATCTGGCATAGCCGTTTTCGAGAAAAAGTTAAGAACACTTTTTATCGATTTCTTCACCCGCGTAATTGTGTCTTAAGGCAGTATTTTAGTCTAGCGGCCTAAATTCCGAGCGCTTTCTCGGGTTTAAGGGGCTATTCTACTGTAAAGGCTAAAAAATAGGCTATTTAAAAAAAAAATTTGTTGTTGAAAACTTGCATGTTTCGTTACAAACTTTTTTTTTCATTTAAATTTCACTTTTTTTCTCTTACAGAATAGAAAACAATTTTTTTGCATATTACTGTATATTTATTTGATAATCGATAATCGTGTAAAGGCAATAATATAAAAAAGTATGTTGCTGGCGTTGATGATTTGCGCTCTCCAGGTAATCGGAAACAAAAAATTCGAAAAGATTCTTAATCTGTATGAGTGTCGCTATCGCCCGAACTAGAATGATTATTTTATATTGAAAAATAACAAAATGGCGTCGTTTTTTGCAAAAGTGTTCGAAAAACACGTTTTTTTCGTCATCATTCGGGCGAAAGTTTAAGTAAAAATTAGTATTTTTTAATAATTCACGCGATAGCGACACTCATACAGATTAAGAATCTTTTTAAATTTTTTGTTTCAGATTACCCGGAGAGCGCAAATCATCAACGCCAGTAACATACTTTTTTTCATGCCTTTACACGATTATAAATTGTTAAATAAATATACATTTATATGCAACAAACAAAAATGTTTTCTATTCTATAAGAGTGTACCTTTAAGCGAAAAAAAAACGTTTGCACTGATACATACAATAGTTTAAAAAAAAATTGATAAAAATTGCTTATTTTTTGAGCCATCACAGTAGAATAGTCCCTTAATAGAAAAAGAAACAAACAATATGTCTAGTATCCGTTTTTACAGTCATTTTATCGATACTTCAAGAACCTGCAGAAAACATTTTGTGCAAAAAAAATTGAAAAAGTTTTGAGCTTCTAAATATGGCCGTGAAAAAAAGAGGTTGAGGCGGTTGACATGATTCCAAAGCTCCCATTTATCTGGAACAGACATAAAACCAATTTGATTTTTCAATAAGAATGTCATTATGGCAGGTACCAGAGAGAAAAAAGAATTTACTGGCGACTGTCTGGAAAAAACGTTAATTTTTCGCCCGTTTTTTTTTCTTCAAAGTTTAACTTCTTTTTAATAGTAATAATACTAATAATTTTGCAATTCCCGAGGTAGGGATGATGGAGGAATATATACTAGAGGTCCATACCAAATTTGAAATTGAATTGAATATATCTCGAGATTTTCTCAACCAGGTTGAAAAAAGTAGGTTCGAGAAGAACGCGTTTAAGGAGTTTCGACACCAAAATTGGAATGCTCTTAGAGGATTGTAATTTATATGACCGAGAGATTAATTTACGATGCATATCCTAAAATATATTGGTTTCACAACATAGTTTCGACGATTTTTAACATTCGAATTGAACCTTTATCCATTTGGTAATACACATGACGCCTCGTAAACACTAGTTATTATAGGGTTGTAGGAACAAAAATAATACCAAGATTTAGATTAAAAACTGAGCAAACCGTAATTACAGTGTTAGGAATATCGTGTTAAATAATCAACTGGTTTCTCTACTTCGTTCATTAATAATACTTGAACAAAGATGTGATTTTTTAGCTCGAACGGTTTGTTTTCGGACATTAACGAAACTTGTAGGATGAATGTGGTAACACGCGGTAACTCGCTGTGTCGACTGAGCCACTTACAGTCAAGCATTAACTGGCTCGTATTTTAGCATCGGGGGGTATTTAAAACCCACATACTATTACAGCATTTGCCCTTTATAATAAAATGTATTTATTGGTCCGCTCGACATTTTTAACATTTTCTCAACATTATCAATTCGAAAGTCTATAAAACGTTGAACGTTTTCAACATGTAAATAACGTGGAGCCGACGGCGCTTTACAGATAGTCAGTTGTGCCAATGGTTAGAAACTGTCGCTGTTACCAAGTCTATCGGTGATTTTTTTCTTGAATAAAATTGCAACATATTTAATTGCAAAAATTATAACTATTAATATGATTTCTCTGCTTAGAGATACTTTTTAACAATATTATGAGTTAAAAATTGCCCAATAAGTTTATTTTTAGATGAAATTGTATTCGCGCGAAGTTGGCAGCCTGCCGAAAACTCATTGTATTTTCATCCCCACTGTTGCAGCCGAGGAATGGTATCGAAACTCTTTAAAGTTTTGAGTAGAATTTCGGACAACCGCAACCATCTAAGTGATATAATAGCATGTTATACTTACGTTATATGAATCGACCATTCCTGCCCCGTAAAGTGTGCCTTCCTCGACTTCGAAATGATGATTTACTGAAGCTCGTTTTTCCCTGAGAGCAGTTCGAGCTTACTCAGAATCTTGCTCCAATTGTTCGATTAGCGCCGGTGCGGCCTCTCAATCCGGCCGTATTTAAATCGCTCTAACTTCGTAAATATAGGGAATTTCGAAAGTTCCTCCTGAGGACATATTCTTAAGCGTCTATAATTTAAGAAAATGTCAAAAAATTGATTTTTCAAATTTCTGGACTAGAATACTGCCTTAAATTCAAATCCGTTCACCATACAATTGATATTACGTTGACCTTACATCGTTGGAATGGAATAATAAAGTTACAAAGATCAGTCGAATGTTCTGGAGGATTCTCAGTGGAGAATCCCAATCTAAGTATTAAAAAAAAAGTTTCCGGCCGGTGTAGAAATAGAGAAATTGAAGGAGGGAAAGAGAATTTTCGTTATATTCCAACAATGCAAACTTCGACACGTTCACCGCCTACCAATCAAATTGTACTGTAAGGAAAAAAACATCGTACTACCTCTTCAACGATGACGAAGAACGAATTTAATAACGAATACACGTTTTACACTTAATGATCCGTTTTAATCATCGTGTGTTTCATCTCTCAATTTCAATGTTTTCGTGCTAACTCAAACACGCTGTAAAAATATTACACCCTACTCGAGACGCTTTGTTTCTTTGCTTTTCAAACCGAGATTCCTCAGTAGAGCCTTCGGATTTGGATCTCGTCCGCGGAATCTTCGGAATACCTCGAGGGACGGATAACTTCCACCCAGCGATAAAAATGTTTCTCGATAACGTGATGACGTTTCCTTCTCGAGGTCTCCATTACCCGTGGGAATTTCTTGGAAGGCACTGTACGCGTCCGCGGCAACCATACTCGACCAAAGATCGCTGAAATATTCGACAATATCGTTCGACAAAGATAACAACAAAGGCGATATGTGCGAGTCTTACTTTTTTTTATCTTTGTTTTACCTGTAATATGCGGCGCCCCATCCACCGAGGAAAACCGATTGCCACGAACATACGTGGCCGTTTATATCGTCGTATGGAATAATGAAGTGTTCTGCCCACAAACGTTCCATCAGTGGGATCCAAAACTCGTCTCTGTAAAAACAAAAATTTACATTGCGGACGTATATTTGCTAATAAGTGTATATATACTAGGGTAATAAAAAAAATAGACTATTTTTTTTCTTCAAATTCCTCTATTCAGTAGTTGCAGTAAGGTGAAATAAAACGCCTGTATAAAATATAAGCCCTCAATATTAATATTTAGAGGTTGCCCATCGCGATTTTCTATCTCCTCTGCTAATAACATGGAGGAATCTTTGCTTGCTACTTTTGAATTTTATAAGTCGCCCATGGGTAAACGTACAACAATGTCCAAGACTTATTTTGATAGGGAATTAATTTTTTTTTCACTTTTGCGGCGAAACTATCAGTCTTATCACATAATGTCGAAGGATTCTTTTTGTATATCATTAGATTTTCTACAAAATCATGTAATTGAATAATGTAAAAATTTTTTATAGTTTAATAGTTAACAGCTTTATAAATTATTTTTTTGCAGAAAAGTTGCTATTTCCGTGAAATTATTATATTAACCAAAAATATGAATAAAAAGACGTCAATTTTTATAAAGTTATTTTTTATTGTTTACTGTTGACGAAAATGGTAAAACACATGAGTATTTTTTTCGTTTTATCTATAATTTTTTTTTTTCTAAAACAATACATCTTTTAATGGCAAGGGATTATTACAGTGTAAAATTTTCAAAAAATCGATTCTTTTTGCATTATCCGATAGTATATACGGTTATAACCATGGACCTGGCATTGCCGATTGATGGTAAGTAGACAATTTATATGAAAATTCCGCATTCGAAACTTTAAACGCGTTTTTCTCGAAATGTCGTTTTTCAAAACGGTACACACTCTCAAAGGAAGAGTTTTCAAGCTATCCGTCTCAAATTGTGACACAACATTCTTCACGCCATTCTTTATCTTGCTATGGAAGCTTTTTTTTCAAATCTTCATTTTTTTTAACGAAAAACTCGAAAAAAATAGGCTAATTCGATACTTTTTTTTCAAGCCGCCGCCATTTTGTCAATTTCGACAGAAAAAATCTCCATAGCAAGATAGCGGCTTTCATACTGATTAATAATCTTTTTACAAATTTTGTTTCAGAAAATATTTACGGCCACAAACGTGTACACCGTGAGGACTCCTTTTTTCGAAGACATTTTCAAGCGTTAATAAATGCAAAAAAAATAAAAATAAACGTTTAAGAATGTATTTTCTGTTCTGCTTGAGTGCATTGATTCGACATTAAAAAATTAGACTGATCAGGGTGTTTTAACCATCGAAAAAAAAAATGCGAAAATCAGTTATTTTTCGACACGCTACACTGTGATGATGCCGTAAATATAAAAGTTATGAAAAAAATTGATATTAAGTTTTTATACAATCCGGAAAACGTCGACGATGTTCTCGTACTACTTGTAAAAGATATTGCGGTTTTTCCTCGTTTCTCGTTAAATAATTATTATATTCTTCTATTAATGCAATACCACGTTCTGCAACGTCATTTATTGTCCTTAGATTTCTAAAAAAAATCCAAACTACTTACTTATCCAAACTACTTATAACTTTAGTGATTTGATCACAGTGATAAATCTACTTCGTGGAAGTCATAAGGCAAATCAACTATTTTGAAGAGCGTCAATAAATTTTTAGAAACGAATTCACTCAAAACTTTGCAAAAATAATGATAATGTTTTTTCTTCAATACCATACCGTTTTTTTAATTACAATTGTACTTTCTCGATGCTGGATAACTTCACCCATTTTTCTTTAACTTCTACGGGAATATTGTCATCGAATAAAAGCAGAGCGGCCAACCTCTCCATTCAAGTACTATAATATTTTTACAAAGAATTATTTTTTTAAACAATTTATAATCATTATTTGGTGCCTGAATAGCAAAAGTAGATGTAAATCATATTTTTATGTACATCAAAATAACAAAAATACAAACTTGACGCAAGAAATACTCATGTTTTGCCATTTTCATGAACAGTAAACACGAAAAAGTAAGTTTATGAAAATGATCATCTTTTTATTTATATTTTTCGTTGAAATAACAATTAATTTCACGGAAATAGCACCTTTACTCCAAAAAATGAATTTATAAAGCCGTTAACTATTAAACTATTAAATTTTTGAGTTATTTAATGACATGATTTTGTAGAAAATGAAATGATCTATTAAAAAGGTCCTATGACATTTTGTGATAAGTCTGATAGTTTCGCCGGAAAAGTGAAAAAATCTGGAAATTTATTATAAATTCAACTTTGACCTTGAATAACTTCTGAAAGAGTAGATTTATCATAAAACGATAGATGGAGATGAAGGACGAGACCGTCTTTATAGATAGCTCAATTTCCTACAAAAAATTGTCTTGGGCATTGTTGCAGGTTTACCCGTTGAAGAATTATAAAACTTAAACGTAGCAAAGTTTTCTCCATGTTATTAGCATGGAAAATAGAAAATTGCGATCGGCAACCTCTAAATATTAAAGGGCTCATATTTTAACAGGCGTCTTATTTCTCCTTACTGCAACTACCGAATAGGAGAATTTGAGGAAAAAAAGAATCGATTTTTTTTTTACATCATTCTCATATATTCATTTGAGTCGTTTGCAAGAAATAGCCTAGAGTCGTGTACGAATTTTTAAAGTTGTGCCATTCTTGTAAAAAATAAAAAAAAATAAACATTTTCGGCCCGTCACCATCACTAGTCATTATTTATTATTTCACACAGTATTTTCAATTAAATTAGACCATTTCTTCCAAGAATTCCGAATAGAATACAGAAAAAGACAAAATTTGTAGAAAATAAAATGAAATAAATTATTTGTTCGATCGAACTCTCGTACGATTCTGAAATATGGTAATGTAAATCTTCGCGCGTAATTTCGCATTTAAAAAAGTATCTTAAAATTGATAAAAATTGATATACAAGGATTTTCAAGTGAAATGATTTGTTTGATCAGTGAAATGACAGTGTGATCGCCAAATACGATGACTTACGTTTCGTGCAATTTCAAATCCAATTTCGAGAGATAGAGCTCCTTGCAGAGGTGATAGGCTGCCATGTGTGATCTGACGTTTCTCAAGCTGGCCACCAATTCCTCGGGCAACGGTGCCGAAGTGTTGTAGTGACCGGACACTTGCCGAATGACCGAAGGCTCGTACAGCCTCAATTCATGAACACGTAAATTTCGCACAGATGTTGGAGAAACTGACAGTTCGATGATGATATTGGACATTCGAGGTTGATGTATTGTTTTGACTCACCAATTCGCCAAAAAATGGCCGCTTATACCGACAGCGTCCCATTCGACGTTCGACAACCCAGCAACTTCGGCGAGCTCGGCACTCGTCAACAGATGTTGCAAAGCTTGCCCAAACTGTAACGCAAGATCGAACAGTTGACGAGAATGAAAAAAAAAGCTCGGACGATCATTTTCTGTGTTTTTCGAAAAATCAAGGTCGAAGTTTGCGTCGTTGGGATCCAATGAACGTGCATTTTTTTTATGCTCCAAATTTGTTTTAGTGCAATTTGGCAGTCAATTTAAACGCAATTTTGAGTATAAATCTAGATAGTTTGTGACGCTACAAAAAAGGTGGGCGAAATAGTTTCTCTATGGAGATTTCGGAGCTAATGTTGGTTCCGTATAGAAAAAAAAAACAAAAAATGATAGAGTCTAAACGTACATTTTGTCGAAATAATCGTTCGAAATTAGCTTTCCTGCAGTTAATATCGTTGATCGGAAATACCATCATACCTTTTGAAACAGAACTGCCACGTCTTTGAACGACAAGAGTGAGGGTTTGTCATTGGTTGGTCTTTGAAAATTGAATATCAAGGCAGCGAGCGGTTTCGTTGAAGTGTAAACGCTCCGATTTCTCATCGCTACCATCCAACCGGCGTCCTTGTCCATTCGAAGGCCAATTTCACGCTTCGCGTACGGATCCAGATAAAAGCTTGAGATTGGCTCGTCGCTCGACCCTTTTAGGTCGATCACATCGAAGAAACGCACATCGGAATGCCAAACGTCGGTTTTTCGCGCCTCGACGATTCGCACGTCGAAGAGGTTCTCTACAAGGTCGAAGAGACCTTTCAGAACGTTCGGTAGGGGGAAGTAATCTCTGAGAACCTCGTCTTTGATACTGCAACGACGGAAATCGGTTAGACTTTTTTGGTATATTTTCCAATAAATTAGTTTTTATTACGAGAAAATGAAGTTCCGCGGTTTATTGATTTACATTATGGATTGGATCTCGTGTCAAGTATGAACATTTTTTAAGGGGTTACACCACCTTGGCGCTCGGATAAATAAATATCAAATAAAATTTCCCTCTGCTAAACTTTAGCGTTTATCGTTCTTTACAAGAATTTTTTTTCTCATATTTTCGATGATGCTTGACAGAGAAAAAATTCCACAATCGGCAAAGATTTTCAAAAGAGGGCCTTTACTAGACGACTTATATCTCCTCCATGAAAAAAAAATGTATTCGTTTTTCTTTTAATTTGTTTATAAATATATGATGTATATGTGAATAATAAAAATTATTATATATATTTAATAGTCGCGTCAACATTTTAAAAAAATGTTATACCTATTTTTCCGATTGTCAAGGTGGTGTAACCCCTTAAGACGAAATGACACGAAACTTTGTCCGCAACGAAATCGATGAATAGTTTTCAGAATCTTTTTCAAGAGCGGCTGAACTAGATGAAAAAAAATGCAAGGTAATTTATCACGGGAAACTGTAATCGTGAAAGGTTTAGGAAATGAAATTCCAGTAAAGCGACTCAACGGCGCTACAAACACGCTTTGACACACTCGGCACATTATATTAGAAAAATGAAAAATTTGCGAAAATTATCATGTTGGTGATTGTTGATAATCAGTGATAATTATGATCACATCCGTGCGTGTGTTACTCAGAGTATATATTGCATATGTATACTCCGCAGGGTACGAATATAACGATAGGCAGCGTTATGCCAGTACAAATCGACCGAATACCACTCCAAGAAACGGAAGACGTCTACATTCCTCAGCATGTGTCATTTAGTTAAAAAAAAATAGGAGCACTCTTCCGTATTTTAGAATTGATAATGTATTGGGTCTAAACTCCAAACTCAAAATATTTACCGAAAGAAGCGATTTTAATCAACTAAATATATCGATTTTCTTCAAATAAATTTCACCATCCTTCCTTACTTGAGTACAGATCGGCGATATTTTCGTGCCCAATAATCTATGTCCCATTCTTGCAGAGAATCGTCGAATCCCCGTTCACGGGCGAATTGATCCAATTCACAGAGTTCTTCTTCTTGAACTGGTCGCGCTGAAGTAAAAGAAATGTGTAATATGAGAAGTACTGCATCGCAAGAATATTGCTATTAAGTGAGGAGCTGTCGAAATCGTACTCTTTATTCTAATGCGTACTCGCGCATTAGAATAAAGTTTCGCAGCGTGTTAGGTACGGATGTAATTATGATATTTAATCAAAGCTCGATTGCCTTTTTATCATGTAAAATTCTACGAGAATCTGTCGAAAGTATGACAGATAGAATCTTGTCAAATTTATAACTGTTTTTTTTCTTATTCTTCCCGAAACGAATGATTTTACAGCAAGCGCTTTAATATTATTTGAAATTGCTCACCGAATGGTAGTTTCATGAAATATTTCTCGATTTTTGGTTCAGAGAGTTAGAGGAATAATGGGGGAGGTGCGACGCTATGGAAATCTGAAAATGTACGCGACGAAAAAAAAAAAAATTACCAGCTTCGAGAAGTACCCTTAGAACATCGTAAACGGTTTGCAGGCTCCTGGCCATTTTTGTTTCCATGCTCATGTGCGCGTAAGACTCGTAGCCTAGCGCTTTTGATTGTATCATACGATAATCTCTTATATCCTCGATATTTCCGCTCGCGTATAGATTATCGTCGTTCTGCACACTCGCTTTCGACACGTTCGCTTGCCACACGTTCCAGCGTACCTCACGGCTCGGACAAAGTTCTGAAAATTTTCCCCAAACATTCAGTATACGGTTTGCTTTGCAACGATTAATTCTGATGTTCCTCACGTGTAACATCCTCGATCACATACAGCCCGGTTAATTGTGAATTTGAGTGGATCGCAGTGAGATTAAGATAGTGGTCTCGCCGCAGTCACGTTGAAAAGTTTATTTTCATCTCAATGATAAAAACTTGGAAATATTGCGAAATATCCTTATACTGTAGGTTGCACACATCTTATTGGGATGTAAAAACGTATAAAGTAATGACGAAAACGTCTAAAATAATGTTTACCTAACCCTCACTTTTGTATCAGACTATCCAATCCGGCTACTAATACGTAGATGCTCTGCGTATACGGATATGCACACACTACAGTAATCTAGTTCTAGTCTGCTCCAGTCGCGTCGTGGCGCTATCGTCGCTGGACATTGCTTAAGGGGTTACGTGGGTTTGATAATTTAATAAAACCCATTATTTTAAATTTTATTATCTAATAGTACAATATGCCTAGAATATTCTCCCAAAGTTTTAAGTCAAGCGGAGTAAAAGTCTAGGAGAGAGAGAGCCTTTGGGAATTCTCTCCGTTGGAAAAGACCGGCCGGGAACGACGCACGCATACGCATGTTTCTCAAAACACCATTTTTGAAGTCGGCAGACACGATTTCTTAAAAACTAATGCACTGATCTTATTGAAATTTTGCACACTTCTTCAAAATAGCATTGACTAGTGATTGAAAAATTAAAATTTCAATTTGTTTAAAAATCCTTCGTTCAATTGCGAGCTATACTTATCTACTAAGAGAAAAAATTTGGTTTTTTAATTTCAGATAAAGCTATCATGAGTTATCCTAACCATCACGAGGACACTTTTTTTTAGGGGTCTCCGGAAACCAGGTCCCACCGGCTGAATTTCCCAAATATTTGGATGATTTTTTAAAAAATATTTTTGAAATGTTGCTCTTCTATGTGCTCAACATTTTGAATAAAATAATTTATATATTATATTTTTTAAAAATAGAGAAAATATGCTTTTTTTGGCTTCGAAACCCACGTAACCCCTTAATTTAAATCGCTATATCTCTGAAACTAGACGGTCAATGTTTCTGATTTTTCTTTACCCACTTCGTCATGTGAAATCTTTTATTGCCAATATCTCGAAAACGGAACGGGGAATCCTTTTGAAATTTTGCAAGTAATCATTTAATAGTGTCCTGAATAGGTCTGCAAAATTAAAAAAAAAACCTATAGAAAAACGCTTTAGCGAGCCTAATACCTTAAATGATGCTGAAATTCGTATCATTGGAATACCACGAAAACTCTTGTCTATCATTTCTTTTTCTCTATTGTACGAAAAGTTATTTTGAGTATTTAGGTTGTAGATATCCGATTCGGATAATTAGAAACGTTTAAGTAATTTCCGTAGCTTGAGGCCTTATATAACTTTGAAAAAAAGATATATAGTTTTTTTTCTTTATTGACTTAAATGATGTATAAACATCCCTTAAATGAGTTTTTCTTGAAACCATGTTTCAAGAATGGGACGTACTCGTAGCTCCTACAATTTTCAACTGATTGACTTTAAATTTCAACTGTAGCTTCTCACAAATGGAGGCTGTCAATTTTCATATTCAGATTCCATTCATACTGCGTGTAATAAAAGCTCATGGCCAGAGGTGTTATGTGGCAAAGTAGTAAGATGCACTTCTTCGCCGTTGTAGAGAAAATCGGCATTAAAATATTCCGTTGCGTTCGAATACTTTCTACGTAAAGAAAATTTCAAAGAGCGAGTGGCGCAGCGAGCAATTTCTCTGCTTCATAAGCCCGTTATCCCTGGTTCGAATCTCGCTGCTGGCAACTTTTTTAATTTTTTTTTATTCACATGTGGATACAGATAATTCCCGGCAATCAGTTTCAACAATTATGCATATAATAAGTTTTTTGAATGCCGTTTGTTGTAGAAAAACCGACGCTTTCGAATTTTATTATGTTGTTCGCAAACAAAGTTACATTTCAAAAATAGAAACACTTGCTACAGCAGGTATAAAATACAAATATTGTGGTATATTTACGATATACGATACGCGTGATTTGTATCACGCCTGATGGACGATGGAACAATTTTTTAAAATGTAAATCAGGTGTGTTTCGCAACAGATAATTAAAAAAAACAATTGTTCTTGTAAAAACGCATCGTATATCAGATGTGCTAGATGTCGTGCTGTTTTTTCTTTCCATATTTTTATGATAACTATCACTCTGGTTCGTGCGACAGCCCGGCTACTTCATCTCACTAATTGTAAATTATCTGCAAGTATATACAGAATTTTTCAATCTATTGTACCCACTTTAATGTTATTTGTGATATTGTGTTTTATTTCTAGTGTTATTTGCATAAAACAACTCTAAAAAATAACTTTGTTTACGAACAACATAATGAAGTTCGAAAGCGTCGGTTTTTCCACAACAAATGGCATTTAAAAAACTTATTATATGCATAATTGTTAAAACTAATTGCCGGGAATTATCTGAATACACAATTGAATTTTAAAAAAAGTTGCCAGCAGCGAGATTCGAACCGAGGACGACGGGCTTATGAAGCAGAGAGCTTGCTCGCTGCGCTACGCGCTCTTTAAAATTTTCTTTGAGTAGAACGTATTTGAACGCAACAGAATATTTCAGCGCCGATTTTCTCGACAACGGCGAAGAAGCGCATCTTACTGCTTCGCCACATAACACCTCTGGCCATGAGCTCTTATTACAGGCAGTATGAATAGAATCTGAATTTGATAATTGATAGCCTCCCCTTATCAGATAGATTTTCTAGCAAAATACACACGATTTTTACGATCAATGAACAATTACGATTTTTATAAACAAAGTAAGGCTGCTTTTTAGTCGAAAATGCGACTTTTTTTTTCAAAATGGTACCATAATGGCAGAGTTCAATATTTGTAATAATCGTGTGTACTTCGGTAGCAAAACTCATGTAGATTACGAAAAAATGTTGCTTTTTGTTCCAGGTGCTCATGTGCGTCTCCGACGAGTCTGGCCGTGGAGGGTTTAAAAAAAGGCGCTCTCTACCAGCTACTGGGCCGCCATTTTGTATTTTTTGTAAAATAAAAAATTGATTCGAGTACCTACAGATATGTAAAATAAATCCTTCAAACCTCATTTTTGCTTTATCAGTATTTTGAAAAATCCCAAAAAAAGCATTTTCCTCTGATCATCCAAAGGTATATGAGGCCTTAAGGCCATGTGTCACACGTCCAGTCGGTAAAAATCCTACTGCCAAGTTTTCTCCTAGACGGAACATATTTCGGGCGAAAGAAGAGAAAGCCGTTGTTCGTCGTTGAACAGAGCGGAACGTGTTTCTTTTCTTTTTTCCCAAAAATCAACCGTTTCAGAAATCATTGGGAATCTGCAAATCAGCTATCTCTCTCGCACTCATGGCCGCTCGGTCGGTGTGACACTTGGCCTTAAGGGGGTACGTCTATTTCTTCAGGGTCAACAAAGAGACTAAATCAACAAAGAGACTAAATCAACAAAGAGACTATGTTACCCCACGGATGCTCTAATTATTGTTAAATTATGTTGAATATTCGTATTGTCGATCCCAAAGTACCGAATTTGCGGTGAATATTTTATTTATTGCATATTTACTAATAAAAACTGAAAAATTAGATCCTCAACGACTCTGGAGTAGTCTCCATCATATTCACAATAACAGTTTCACTATAAAAACGGACTGAAAAAACGTTGCACCAAATCTATCGGAATCTTATTTAAATAGCCCCGAATTACCTCAGCGGAATTTATATTATAGGTAAAATTTTGTGTTTTGTGGCGACTCATCTTCACGACGATTTCCAAGCAGAGCTAGGTTATGCTCGCCAAACGAATCAGATATTGCGCCCGACGTTGGCAAGTCTATGAGTGCTATTTCGTCATTATGATAATATTCAACCGGAAATTGAAACCGTTTTATAATGTAGTACTTGAACTACACGGTGAAGTTCGAATTTTCAATTTTTTACATTATCTATTATGTCTAATTGATCAAATTTCAGTTTTCCAACGACCTTGGTTGGATACGTGATCAGCAAAACCGTGATCACCGCACTTCCGGTCGACTGTCTCCATAAGACGACATGCTTCACTAGCTCAAAGTGCTCGAATTTGCAATTTTATTACGAAAAAATTGAACGGTCAATATAGCTCAAACTTTTCCAAAGGGTGCATTCAGGCCCGAAAGTTGGATTCTTCTTAATGATCGTACCTCCTTAAATCCAATTAAAAAACATTTACACGATTCCAAAAAAGTAATTTTCACGGCATTCCTGGGATACAAACTTAAGCATCATGAGAAAAATCATTTATGGCACTACAATAAAACATTGTTAACTATAAACACCATTTGAGAATGCCGGATATGTGGCAAATATTCAGTAACATTTTTACCCATAAACGGTGTCGCAATGTGTGGCTGGAGAGTCACTTTCCAAGGACCCTTTTGTGGATTTGCCGGATCTTCGGCAATCATTTTCAGATAATCCTCGGGAAAATCTTTCACGATGTTTGGATTCGTTATTGTGTGTTTGAACAAATTTGTCGTGATCTGAAGAAAAAAAAAACGTCGTTACAATTAACGCGCTAATAGCGTACACGAAAAACGATTGCAACTACGAAAATTCGAATACAAAACCTCGATTCTTTGTCGCAATTCTTTGCTCTTGATGATCATTTTTCCGGCCGCGTATTCATAGCGCTGTTTCGGCCTGCCAGTCAATTCCAATCCGTTCAATCGTCCATCGAGATACAGTTTAGCGAGCGCTCTACTCTCGACATTGGTCAATTTTGCTTCTTTGTTCTCGAGTGCCGCTTTGCACGCATTGAATATAGGTACGCTGATGTATTTGGCGGCCCTCGCTTTGTTCATGCGGTTGTGGATATTCTCGAAATATTTGGTCGACATTAGACTCTGATTGCCGAAGTACAGAGCCTTTGCGATGCCCCATGTCGTTTCGATCGGTACGCTCAATTCCTCCAACGGATGAAGCAAGTCGTTGAGGATATTTATATCTTTGCTGTCTATGAATATATAAAACAATAAAGACGTTAAGTCTTGACTTTGGAAATACTCATTTAAAGGATTGCATAAACGGATTTTTTATTTTTACGAAGGAAACTTCCCCTCGAGCGTAAAATTGACGTAAAATATAACAGTAATTCACAATGCAATATGTAAAATATGTAAGAATTGTACGATTTTAAAATGTTATGACGCAATTACCCTCCTCTTTTCCCATTTCTGCATCTTTAGAAGTTTGTCGCATTCGTGTGCTCAATTAAGGAGTTTCGTGACAGCTTATCTGTAAAGGGAATTCTATTGTTCTTGAGTAGGGGGCTAACTTCTACACACCAATATTTCATTCCAAAACGACACGATTACTGTAATAAATTTCGAGTCCTGCATTTGAGATTATTATTTTCACACGAGCATATTAACAACGTGTTTGCAGTGTTATATCCATGTGTATTTTTCGATCATTTTATATCTAAAAATATTTAATAAATTTGGCGACAGTGCACTGCTTGTGTTGAGAGTTTGTTTTTTCACGGTTGGTTACACTTATTCTGTTACCCCAAGCATCTGCGAGCGCAACAACTCACGTAGTACATTGAAAAAAAAAAACATTTACATTTGTTTATTAAAACGAATCAATTTTGAACAATAAATGTCAAGTGGTAAAAATAGAATATGCCACTTCTCTCTAAAAATGTGTTTTATTGAACGTAAAGCCGCGCCACAGCGATTAGCAGTGTGTCTAATTTTGACCAGAACTGAAACTTCATGACATTTAAGGATTTTTACGGCAAGGGATAGGGATTTTGTCATGACTTTCAGTATGATTTTCTGGTATAAAAGTATAGTTTATAATTCTTTAGTGCGACTAATTTTCTAAATTTTTATATTTATATTCTGCTCTTTGAAACCGATGTGTGTTATATGCTAATAAAAAGTATATGAAATAAACGAAAAGTGACCAAACTGTACAAATCTATGTGTAGGAAAAAATGTGAGACAAACATTATTCCAAGTTTCCTGTAAAGAAATATATTTTGGGAACAACTGGAAAAATATTACATACATTTAGGAACTTTGAGTAATATCATCAAGTCGCTTTACACGAATAACAAAGAAAAACTAATATGTTGAGATAACAAATCATTTTTTTTCTACTACCTTTTTTGCTAATACCGTAGATTGTCGCAAACCCGCGAGAATTTAAAATTATTTTGGATAAATTAATACAAAAATCGGCTATGATAATGAGCACTACAGAAATCTTTAAAAAATCAGGCAGACTGGTAATTTTTCATGAAATTTCATGACTTTTTCGGGATCGCGTGTAATTTCATGACATTTAAGACTTTTCATGACTTTTCAGATCGGTAGACACCCTGTGGTTGTACTTGCATAACTTTCACAGACCGTTTCCATTCGTTTCTTCATACGAAAGAGATTCATCTATAATTTTTATTAAAACTTTTTTTTATCTGTTCCATCGTAAGGCTGCCTTCCCCTTTATGGCCCACCTTATTCCATTTTTTCCCAATTTTCCAGCCGCAGCCAACTTTCCTCTCTGTACCGCATGAATAATGATGATCATGACATATTTGCCATGGGAATTGGAAAACTACGAAAAACCCATACCAATACAAGCAGTCTCAAGTTTGCTTCCCAGTTTGGGATTCACCTTGCATTTTGTTGAGAAACAAATCACAGGCTACAGATTATTTATTTCTGAGACTACGAGATTGGGATTCAAACCTGCTACCTCCTAATGTTCTGGTTTAGAGGCAAGCATGCTAATCACTTTATCTGCACATCGGTTTAGATTCATCTATATATTGACCCAATCATCGTTTATGAAATGGAATTTCCACTAAGGACACGCTGAGGAACACACTCTCTTCGTAGAGGACAAAAAAACGGCATATCTCGGCAAGAGTTAAAGCCATTTTTGACTTGGTATCGCAATCTTTGGCAATAATGCAGTAGCGTATAACATTACTGACGACCTTCACTCCCTTGTATAAAAAAATGCTCCATCTTCAGCATCCTGAATTCCGCATGACTGATCTCCATTCAATAATCTCAAGTCGACTCACTTTCCAATTTTTCCTCTATCCTCTTAACACCTTGTTCGTATTCCGCTGTCTGCTTGCCGATGGCTGCTATACTACGTTCTATAGTAAACGTGTTGAATTCCGGCAAACCATTTTCCTTGACGAGCGGATTCTTCTCTGGCAGATCTTCGCCGATTTCAGGCAGCCTGCGTATCGTCGGATGAATGTGAAACGTATTTTGGTATCGTTGGTGAAATTTTTTATCGTGAAGCCGGTGAGTAGCTAGGATTGAGTAAAATCATCGACCGTTCGTACATACGATCATGTAAGGTGAATTAATGGAATTGATACTTCACGGTAAATGAAAAGAAAATACTCAATAGGGTAAACCCACCAGTGAATGGACGATTAACGACATTATAGGAGTCAAATAGACTAAAATGAAAATATTATCAAAACAAACGGCAAGAGTACGATATCCGAGGCGCCAAGATTTGACGGTGAATTTAGGGTTACTGAGTCAAAATAAACAAAATATGAAGAGTGGTAAAAGTTAATATTTCGCTTATTTTGCGTTAAAATTAGAATTTTTCGTTAGTTATCGAAAATGACGTTTTTTTCGAATTTGAAAGTTTCAAGGAACATCAGGCAAGGCAATTTGGAAATATATAGTTTTAACAGTGTCTCAGTAGCCAAAAATGTATTTTAAATACCAATACCATGTTTTCCTCGCTTATAGGTATGACTAGACAGAGAGTAAGGTAGCACTTTTAATCGCTAGAAGTCCGAAGAGGGATTAAAAGTATACGGTTCATTCTTCTTTGGACTTGTAAGGCTCCAAGTTTATATAAAATATATCGTTCAGTGATTTGGTGTAGTAATGATATGGAACAATCCTTATTGTTATAAATAAATAAAGCATAATAATCTCAGAATTTATGTTGAAAATCATATAAATACTGCGTTTAGTATCCTTGGGAGGGCTCTGCCCCCTCCGACCCCGTAAGGGGACCTGCCCCTTAACCCAGCAGGGGGTTGCATCCTCCGGACCCCCGTGCTCCAGTGGCAAACACCTTTCGCGTGCAGCATACCTTCTACGTACATAGCATCTTCCCAATAGAGAAGCTCGGAAAAAATGGTATACTAAATTAAAGTATAACTTCTTGGGTCTCAGCCAAATAAGAGACAAACTTTTTGCCGTTCAGGCAATACTAAACAAATACTTTTTGAAGCTTGCCCAGTCAATTTCCATTATTTGTGATAAAATATATTGTACCCATGAGCCAAAAACTATCGTTGAATTTTGGCATTTTTCCAATTACCGCTAAAAGCGCTCATAATTCCTTAAGGAAGCCGAAACGGCAAATTTTTTATTCTTTAAATTCTCATTATTTTGGTTTAAATATCAAGAATCAACAGTCAAAACTTGGCGCCTCGGATATCGTACTATCCCCAAACAAACTTTTGAATTGCTATAATATCCTTTCATCCATTCACTGGTTCAAATTCTTTGAACCAGTAAATATTCAAACCATCGAATATTCGAATTTTGACGAGTGGCGTCAAAATTCGATATTCGACTAAGAAATTGGTTTTAACGACATCCGTTATGTTTTTGCTAAATTATAGTGATTCGCATTTTTATCGGCAATTCATATTCTTTATGTGTTTTAAATAAAAGACAGCTTTCGTCCATTCGCTGATCCCTGTCCATCCACTGGTCGGTGTGCCCTATGTATTTTTTTATATGCGAGTTTGATTTTAACAACCTCTGTCCATCTATCGATGTGAATCGATCTTTTATCATTTTTATTGAATGAATCTTCAACGTTTTTCAACTATCACACCCATTTTATTCGCGAAATCAAGTGTCGCCTGTTTGTGAATGTGATGAAAAAAACATAACCTAAAAGTTGCTCGTACTTACAGAATAATGTAACCATATTTTCTTTTCCTCGTTTCAAGAAGACAACTTCTTGTAAGAATTATACGTTTACCACAAAATGACACGGCCATTATGACGCTCTATTTGCGCTTTTGACGATTTAATTTTTAATTGCGCACATTCTTGCTGGTCGATCACCGTAGAGCACACGCTCCTGTTGGACGGAAAAAAATCCGTCTCTTTAAAAATGGCTGCGATGCCGGTTGCGCCTGTGGAAACAAAAAGAATTTGTTTATTTATTACACCGCGAACGTGCGTAATTCCGTACGCTTTCAAATAAACGGGAATCTCCTCGTCTGAATAATGTCATACGTATTTTACGTTTTTCTTCATAACCATGAAATATTTTGCGCCAACAATTAATAACAACAGTAGGGCTATGAGTCTACAAACGACAATTGAAGAACGAAGCAGAAACAAACAACCGCGTTAATTGTAATTACACGCCTGTCAATTATGACTCATAAAAGTACAGCGACTCGATTACAATTGAGATTGGATTAATCGACATTGGATAAAACAACAAAGAAAGGCGTCTCTTCAAAGAAATCGTGCTATGAATCAATTGAAATGGAAATTGTGATGAGGTTTCTTTTTTTTTTATTTACATTGTTCTCTGCACGTACATAATCGATGTTCAAACGAATTCTCAGCCGATTTGCCATACCAAAATCAAGTTGCGAGGTGGCTTTTCTTGTAAAGTCGTGCTTTTATAATTTTTTTTTCTCTCCCGCTGCTGCATATTTCCATTTCACGTTTTCTTCTTTCTTATCGCGAACATGACGGCGATCGTAGTCCTCTTGATAGAAACAATCCTGCTTCTGTCTTACTTCGACGTCTTTCGAGCAGAATACGTGGTGAGCAAGGATGCCCTGGATGGTCGGAAGAAGATCTATTCAAAAATTTATATGCCAAATTGGATACCGGGATCTTACGTACGGATCTTGAAATCCCAACGTGAACAAATCGGAACTTACGACAAGCATGAACCTTCAATGGCAGAGTCTGATACCAATGTCGCGGAGAACGATTTTTCTAAGTGAGCAATTATTTTCTCTTCTCAACATCAACAATTATAAACTTGAACCTCCAGAATTCTGCTGCTAAACTCGATGGATTTGAACGAGTGCAAAAGTAAAATGCTAATATGATCCTGTAGGATGTAATCTTATTCTTCCAACATCATTGGTGGAGCCAGCATTTTTTGTCGGGCCGGCCCAAGGAGGCCTAACAAGAACTGATTTTGCTCAGAAACATCCTTTTTATTACAAGCTTTAATTTAACTTCACTTCTTGTGAGATGCAAAACGGAAAATCGATATTTCATCCACTTCCTGACTAATTATAGCTCTGAAATTTTGCAAAGATGCATCTAAAAGGTGACAATGTATGATTTAGCTTAAAAATAAATAAATAAATAACAATAACGACTTTCTGTGAGATGCAAAACTGAAAATCGATATTTCACTTACTTTACGACTACTTAGAGTGCTGAAATTTTGCAAACATGCATCTAATTGGTGACAATGCAATAAATAGATAAATAAATCAAAATAACGACTTTCTGTAAGATGCAAAACTGAAAATCGATATTTTACCGACTTCCTGACTACTTCGAACGCTAAAATTTTTCCAAACATGCACCTAAGAGGTGACAACGCATGATTCAACTTAAAAAAAAATAATAAATAAATAAATAACAATAACGACTTTCTGTGAGATGCAAAACTGAAAATCGATATTTCACTTACTTTACGACTACTTAGAGCGCTGAAATTTTGCAAACATGCATCTAAGAGGTGACAATGCAATAAATAAATAAAAATAACGACTTTCTGTGAGATGCAAAACTGAAAATCGATATTCCACCCACTTTCCAACTACTTCGAGCGTTGAAATTTTGCAAACATGCATCTAAGAGGTGAAGATGCATGATTCAACTATAATAAATAAATAAATAAATGAAAAATTAACGACTTTCTGTGGGAGGCAAAATGAAAAATCGATATTTCACAAACTTCTCGACTACTTAGAAGAAAATTTGCAAACATGCATCTAAGAGGTGCATGCAAAAAAGGGTTCAATAGATAAAATAGCTTAAACGGTAAGGTACAATAGGTGGTGAGCCAACATCTATAATAGATGCCACCTATCACAGTTCTCCAGGATTTCCCCTGACAATCAAACAATAATAACACCGGTTGGTTTGGAAGAATTAATGCCTCTTTGCTAAAATTTCAGATCTCGTGTAAAATCAATTGAAGACTAAAAAGTAGAAAATAATTTATTAAACAAATTTATTAAACATTTAAAAAGTTGAGCGCCCCAAGCTTTTATTTATAGTCACATATAAGTGACTTGTAAATAAAAATTATTTTCTACTTTTTAGTACATTAAATAAAAGCTTGTAACAAAAAAAAGTATTTTTTACAAATAAATTTTTTCAATAAAATTTACGTAATAGTTGATAATCACGCGACATACATGAAATATGAAATTTGCTTTAATCACACATTTATGTTAACATTGATATCAAACTCTTGCAATTTTTTGAGAAATAGTTTAATAAATCATTAAAATTTAATTTAAAGCTAAATAGAAAATTAAATTTGTTAAAAACTAAAATTTAAAATTAAATAAAATTTAATTGAAAAATAAAAATAAAAATTTAGTAGTAGTGGTAGTATTTATTCCTTGTATACCCTTTTAACCCTTTGTGTCACACATTTTTCCATTAGTGCCTCTCAGGTGGCACTCTCAGAGTGCCACCATGGCACAAAGGGTTAAGCGTGTTTACATTAGTGCCCTTCACTTCACCTTTACTTACATGTTTACACCGGTTTTTTTATTATCTTACGTCTATCTTAATATTCTAGTTTATCAAATTGCCTTAAGTAGTTCGATAGTTGTTTTGCCGGTTGCTCTTTCAGTTGCGCCTCTATTTTACGGTCTATTTCTATACCCCTGCTCTTTTTCAACCACTGTTCCAATTCTTTTACTATGTCTTTATTGAGTTTCCCCTTCACTTCTGGACACTCGCAAATGTGTCTCAAATTTTCATTTGCCCTTTTGCAAATTCTGCATTTGGAGACTGCATACCCTTTTTTGCTGTCTCCTCCGATATTCCCACATCTTATACTTGCCCATGTTTCTTTTATTTCTCCGCTGATCGCCTCGTCTTCCCAGTATCTTTCCATGTGTATTCCTGTTTTCCTATGCTTGCATTACTTGCAGTATGTGGACACGTCAACTTTACTCCAATCGTACTGAATTTCTTGTTCAATGTTTATTTTTGTGCCTGTTTCTATTTTTTGTCCAGCTCCTTTATGTTTCCATTTCATATTGATTACCAGATTTTTCCCTTACCTACGCTTTCTATGGCTTCTTCAATTTATTTTCCCCCCTTTGATGGATTGCCATTTGTCATTGCTCGTACTTCCTCCCTTAGGCATTTTTTGGGCCACCTACTATCCTCCATCTTCATTACTTCTACTAACGATAAATATCTCGCGGCTCTTTTCCATGTTTCGACCTCCAAAATAAAAATAAAATATAAAAATTGATTAAAATTTAACAAATAAAAAATAATAAAAATAATAGATTATCTTTCTTCAATCCAGTCTTTGAACTTCACTCTCAGTAGGTGCTTGGATGAATAAGTCTTAGCCCAAATCAGCCCAACACTTTTTCAGCTGGTTTTTTTTCAATGCCAGTCTCCATGTTTAGCAGTGACATATGAGAGAATCGTTCCTGAAGCATTGTGCTTCTAAACCACATTTTTATCCGCCTTGTGAAAGAAAAACTTCTCTCACTACTGGCACAGCTCACTAGGAGTATTATTGCTGCTTGAAAAAGTTTCTATAAGTTAAGGCAGGACTCTTTTAGCATTGAAAATGTTTTTAAAGATGTATATAGGGGGTCTGATTTAGTGAGATGTCACACGAAACTAACGCTACTCCTACTCCACTGTCGCTATGTTGTAGCAGGGTGGGGGGAGCTGCGACATTACATGTAGGGTCATTTGTGGTTTTTTTGCGTCAATTCGTGTGGTACCCTTACATGGAGCTTCTTCTTGAGACCAGCCTTATGCAAATGGTTCCAAATGGTTTTCCGGCTAATCTTCAGTTCCTGGGCAATGGAATAAGTGCTCACATGCCGGTCCGAGTCGACGATTTCCATTATTTTATCGACATTTTCGATGATTGGCCTACCAGAGCGTGCCTCATCTTCGACGTCCATATTACCAGAACGGAATCGTTGGAACCACCGCTTTGCTGTTGCATTCGCTACTGTATTGGGTCCATAAACAGCACAAATTTTTTGGCCGCCTGCTCCGCCTTTTCTCCCTGGTCGTAGTGGTATTGAAGAATGTATCGAATTTTCTCTTTTTTTACCTCCATTTTGGAACACTGTAACACACAACTGGCTTCACCAAACACAAAACTGTTAAAGAACTTTTTTTGAAGCGTAATGTCACCTTTAAATCGCCGTATAGCTCACTAAGGACATCTAGCGGAAAACGCTCAGAACTTTTTACTTCACTTCACTTCAATATATATATATATAAATATATACAGGGTGTCCCAGGACGGAATGTCATCCCTGAAATGGGGGGTTGGGGGTGAATTTCTGAGTCGATTGATATAAGCATGTATGGTTCCCAGATCAACCCCTGAATTATTATTAATTTTTAAAGACGGGCCAATCAGGCGCGCCGGATGAGCGGGCTCATGTCGGTGAGCGATACGCGCGTGTAGTGGTGCCTGGCGGGTGCGGTGCTCCGCCAGGCATCACTACATTTATTATATACAGGGTGGCCTGGGACACCCTGTATATAATAAATAATTTTAATATTGAACCACCCAATCCGAATCCGTCAGGGGTAGACAGCGTGCGAGCAGCTTAAAAAAAATCGTAACAGAATATTTATTTTCTTATTCAAAGGATAATAACCTCGACTCACTTTAACACATCGAATAACATTTTGTTAATCCCAATACATATGCATGAATATGAATTCATGAAAGACACTTTGTTCTTATGAATTTTCAGTAACAATCAAGGAGAAAAATCGAGGTTCGTGAAACTAGCAGTGCGACAAAGTTTGGCAACCACGGTCAAGAAAATACTCGAAGAGTTGCTCATTCTTGTCTCCGAAGATATCGAAAGAACGAATAAAATGTCGGAAGAATTGAAACGAAATTTGGATAACAGCGATCTCAGGATCGACGAGTTGCCGGAGAGAAATTCCGATAATACTTTGATACGGAATGTGAAATCGCATTTGGATGGTGAACGGACGGAGAGTGCGCGGGATTTGCAAAACGTTGGTGTCCCAGTACCAGGGAACGTCATTCCCTTCTTGAGACAGTATTTTTCGGGGCGTCCGACTATTCGTTACCGATATATTGCAAAATAGCGACGACACAAGTGGCTAATGTCCAACTGGGACGAATGATACTTTCATTCATCATCGTTTGTTCGTGTGTAAAATGTAAATTTCAATTAAATAAAGACAACAAACAATAAATGTGACTGCATCGGTCGTGCGTCATTTACTGCGAAAGCATAATTATTAATAAAGGTAATTTATTTTCATATCCGCAGTGTGTTAATCTAAGTAGCGTGATATTGAAAATAATTTGTAAATTTTTAATTAACGATAGATAGCGTTTATCCTTTCGCCAAAACTGCCGTAAATGAGATTGTATCGCCAAATCCATGTCACACATCGAAGAAAAACCTTTTGGATTCGATTTACGGATATTTCAATTACACAAAATGATTTTTTTCTTCATATGTATCAAGCTTTGAAATGTCCAATATGGAAAACTCAAGAAGATCATTAAAATATTAAGGGGGTACACCCGAGTAGACGGCGGAAAAAATAGTTGAATTTTGGGAA
Source organism: Ophion ventricosus (assembly GCA_963932345.1). Lineage (NCBI taxonomy): Eukaryota > Metazoa > Arthropoda > Insecta > Hymenoptera > Ichneumonidae > Ophion > Ophion ventricosus. The sequence continues at coordinate 20,424,520 of OZ010714.1, forward strand.
TTATTATCTCTAAAATTATTTGTCCGATTACATCCAAGTTTATTTTATTCGAAAGTTTAAATCACGGTCTTACATACAGGTCTGGAAATGAAGCCATATTTCCAGAGATTAGTAGGGAGATGTACAACGCTCCCGTTTTCGGCGTGCCTCGGGAATGGCGCTAAATCGCGGCGGCGAGTTCGGGAATATAATTTTGTGATCATCGCCTCTGTCGAGGTTGCAGATTCCCTTGTAGCCGCGCGAGTCGTGATCACCGCTCAAGTCGGTATCACAGTCAGCGTGAACACGAATGGGTAGCTCGGTGGGGGAAAAGTCTCCGCCCCTCGCAAATCGTGCTTACTCGACAGGCGAACGGAGTGAGGTTTTCCGTCCGATCGAGCTCAATATATTTGTGTGGCGGTACTGCGGATTAGAATATGCATTGAATGAATTTCAAAATGAAAAACATGTATTGAGATCATTGTTTTCTCTCGGTTGCCTGTTTCATGCCGAGAATGCGGGTTAAAAAAATTAACGACGAAACGCGTTGAAAAATAAAACGCCGTAACGACCGTGGAAGGTTCAAAGAGAAATCTTGAACCTTTGCCGCGGTCGTTTCGGCGGTTTTTTTTTCAACGTTCTAATATAGATGGATCAACTCTATGATAGTCTGTAAAATAGTTAATGAAAATTGCGAATACCAATATCTCTAAATTGATTTATAGCGAAAATATATGTATATAAGATTCAACAAAATAATGAAAGGTAAAATATCGATTTGCCAGTATAAACACACCGAACAAATCGAGACGTCAAATCATCGAATTGTATATATTACGACGGTTTACAATTTCGAATTCATTAAAGCGAAGGGCCAAAAAGTCGATCAGTTAAAATAGCGGTAGGCCAAATAGGCGAAGGGTCAGAATAGCGAAAGCTTATGTTCGAGAAATACATTACTTGCGCTTCAGAATGAAGCTGACAGATAGCGCTGGCGGTCAGTTGGGTAAAATATAGATTAAAACAATCTCGTACGTGTTAGTGAAAATTGGCGGAAAATTATGATGTGAATTTGTCCACTACTTTGATGTTCGCTATTTAGGTATTTTCTATTCTGGACCATCGATCATTTGCGTATTTAATATCTACACATTCGAAGTTTGTAATCTCGGCGTATTGCTTTTTGGTATGTATACGGCATTACCAATATTAGACACTTGGTTCTATTTCGGAGATATGAATTTTGTAGATCGTTCGAATCTGTATTTGTATGACTCAAAGAACGGACTATCTGAATACACGTTCTCGAATAAATAAGCTCTCGAATAAATAATCTTTTGGTGGAATAGTTATTCGCTTTCGTCATCCGTCGAAGGATAACATTTCGAATGATTTAACCTTCGTTATTTTGGGTTGATAATGCTGTAATTTCGAAATCTTGGCCGTTCTACAATCGGCCATTCGAAGTTTTAACCCTCACCCGCTGGTGGCCCGCATGATTTCATACAGTCGGTTGATCTGAAACAAAAATTTCGAAAATATTCTTAAAGTAGTAGTCTCGCTACAGTCACGTTGAAAAGTTTATTCTCCGCTCAATCGATGACAGCTTCGAAATATTATGAATTATCTTTATAATGTAGCTTGTACATCTTATCGAGATCCAAAAATTTATGAAGTAACGATGAAAACTCCTAATATAATGTTTATCTAACCCTTACTTTTGTATCAGACTATACATTTCGGTTACTAATACGTGGATATTCTGCGTATAAGGATATGCACCAAAGTTGGCAGTAACTAGTTACTTCAGTATCGAATTCGATTAAAAATACTCGATACAAATGTATCGAGCAACAAGAATTCGATCGATACTTCGCTACAAAAGTAGCGATCTCCAACAATCGCTCGATACTTTTGTATCGAGTAACGAAAAATCCTTTGATACTCGATACTTTTGTATCGAGTATCGAAAAGTTTTGCGATTCTCGATACTTTTGTATCGAGTATCGAAAAGTTTTGCGATTCTCGATACTTTTGTATCGAGTATCGAATAAATTTTCGTTACTCGTTACACAAGTATCGAGTATCGAAAAGCTTTTCGTTACTCGATACTTGTGCCATTCCAAAGCTTCGAAATACGAAGCTATTCTTTTAACAGTTTTGTAATTTCTCGCGGTTGATACAGAACCCTTGTACTCGAGGGAAGGTAAAGAATTTCCGACTTTTGGTCAATTTTTCAAAATTCATTAAAAAAAATTCAAAACAATGAAAAAAATTCTTGAAAAATTTATATGCATTCGGAAAACGTAACAATTTCATTCCAAATAACAAAAAAAACAATTTTATACAAATTTAAACGAATAAGAATATTATAAAAGTATCGAGTATCGAAGAACTTTTCGTTACTCGATAGAAAAGTATCGAGTAACGAAAAGCTTTTTGTTACTCGATACTCAAGTATCGAGTATCGAATAAATGTTCGCTACTCGATACAAAAGTCACGATCTCCAACAATAGCTTGATACTTTTGTATCGAGTAACGAAAAGTTTTTCGATACTCGATACATTTGTAACGAGCGAAACGTAACGTCCGATACAGATTTTGGACAACTCTGATATGCACACACTACTTTAATCTAGTTTTAGTCTGCTTCAGTCGCTTCTTTGCGCTAGCGTCGCTCGACATTGCTTAATTTAAATCGCTATATCTCTGAAATTAGACGATCAAAATTCATGATGTTTTTGCCCACTCCGTCATATGTTTCTCTGTAATTGACAATTTTTTTTTATCTGTAGAAAAGTTTCGACGTTATTGCGTGAAATGTGAAATTTTCCACCGCTCCCCATAAGAACACGTGTAAAACCATGAAATCTTTGATTGCCAATATCTCAAAATCGGAAGGGTGAATCCTTTTGAAATTTTACAGGCAATCGTCTAATAGTGTCCCGAATGAGTCCTTAAAATAAAAAATAAATCTATAGAAAAACGCCTTGGCGAGACTACTACCTCAAAATGTAATGTACAAAGCCCTTCGCATCGTAGGTTTCTTTTCAATTATTTTTTTTTATCCATCGAGAAACGTCGAAAATTTAGGTTGAAAGATGAATGTAAATTTCAATCAGGCGCCATTTTGTGATACAAATTATTTTTATAAAAAAATCCTATGATTCGAAGGTCTTTATACATTACATTTTAAGAATCTTTTTAAAATGTTCGTTTCAGCTCAATCGACTGTTTTACTCAGGCCACAATAACATTGTTCCCAGTCAATATATAATTATAAAAAAAATTGTCAATATAAATCAATATTTATACTTTCGAATAAAAGAAACCTGGATAAAATCGGACAAATAATTTGTTGAGATAATAATTCCCAAAATTCATGTATTTTTTCGGCCGTCTACTCGGATGAGTCTACACTCGGTCCCCTTAAACTTGTACGATGAAGCTATGAAAAAATTAATTTCTCAAACATTCTGATAGGAGGGTTCCTTCAGATTAATTCAGCTTGGATTAACCCGTTGTGGTCATACGGGGTCCAGCTGACCCCAGGCACAGTTTGCGGCTAAGTGTCTGAAAACTGGCCGTTCAAAATCAAACCTATGGCACCATAGGTTGTTGTTGGAAGGTATCTTAATAAGTTTCAAGGCTTTTTGATTTTATGACTTTTATCCAAATTGTATTTAATCTTAGCCCAAAATAAATATAGTTTTTTTTTTCAAGGTCCATTCTAAAACTTTTTTTTTTCGAAAGTATACTGTCTTGAGAGTACAAAACTGATTTTTTTTTCGCTGTAGCTCAAAAATAGAATTTTTTATGGATTTTTTAATAAAAAAAGTGAAATTTCTCGATTTTTTTCCTTTGCATTTTTTCAACATGAAAAAAAATTGAATAAGGAAAAAAAACTATTGGATTTCAAAGAAGAGACCTCAAACTAAAGTTCAGTTAAAGAATTAACTCGATACATTAAATAGAAGGTAAATGGCAACTGCTTTTCTGCGTGGGGTCCACTAGACCCCACATGACCATTACGTTATTTTTTGGAGATAAGACCACAGCGGGTTAATTAATTAGAAGTGGATAAATCGTCGATGGTTTATTTCTAAAAGAAAACGCGTATTTTCGATCAGTGTTCTTGACATTACAATCGAGAATAAAGCCGTTTCATGAAGATAATTTATATCAGTTCACAAAGATTATATACGAGCTAATAAATCTTTTGTAATTTAAGTGGCAATCGAATAAGTTCGAAATCACAGGGTTGTAAATCTCCTTTTTTGTCGTACGACAAAATTGGAGTCAACTATAAGCTCTCGATGATGTTCGTGAGTTTTCCAATTAGCGAGTTCAGACTACTATCTCGATCCAACGTGATCGCAGTGCACCGTTTTTTGCACAAATCATTCTCCTGTATTTTTCTTACGCAAATAAGCGCTCCGGGTATCTGGGATGAGGACTCGTTGGCCCGGAAACTTTGGGGGTAATATATATTCTGCATACAACACCCGAAAGCGTAATTTAATGCAGTATTGTTGTTGATATATTTTTAAAAAATGGTTTTTTAAATTTTATTTTATTATTCTACCGACCTTTTTTTACTACGTCTATGAAAACCGTTTAAGGCGTTACACCGCCTTGGCGCTCGGAAACATAGAGATAAATTTAAAAAAAAATTCATGCGACTATTAAATATATAAAATAATTTTTATTTTTCACATATACATTATTATAGTCTTATGAGCAATTTAAAAAAAACGAATAAAACAGATTAAAGAATAGCGGAGATATAAGTTGTCTTTTGAAAATCCTCGCCGATGGTGGAATTTTTTTTCTGTCAGGCAACGTCTGAAAAATAAAAAAATAAACATTTCTTGTAAATAAAGGTAATAGCTAAAGTGTAGCATAGAGAAAAAATTAAAAGCATTTTTTTTCGTAGAAATGACAGCTGTTTGAACAAAACCTCTGATTTAAAGTAAAAGTTTGAGTTGTAAAAATTAATAAGAAATTAACAGGGCATCCAATCAGAAAAATCCTATGCTACATGCTAGATAATATAAAGAATATGTGGTATAAATTTCATCAAAATCGCCTGAGACCTCGAGATATTTTGTCCGCTAGTTTGAAATGAGGGTCCTACTACACGACTTATATCTCCGGCATTACATTTTTTTTTATTCGTTTTTTAACCAGTTCATAAAACTATGATGTATTTGTGAAAAATAAAAATTATCTTATATAGGGGAAAGTGGGGCACAATACGTCACGGGGCACTGTGAGCCACATGCGGTTTCTCGGAGGTTTGTAGCTCGTAAATTCCGAAATTTTATGTCCTGGACCGTGATTTATATTTGGTTTCGTCAGGCATATAAGAAATTCGATAGGGGCTCGCAAAGAATTATTAAAAATTAAAAATTGATTTGAGACTTGGAAAAAAAATATTTCGCTCGCCAGGAAAAACATAAAATATAATGACATTTTCTGTAGCGGCTCGGGTTTTCGGTCCTAATCGATAGTTTTATTATTTATGATGCACTCGGTGACTTGTGTTTTTCCCTTCGTAGTTTAATTAATAGTTATTCTCATTAATAATCAAATATTTTACTAGTGGGGTACAATGTGTCACCGAGATGTGGGGCACAATGAGTCGGCTCCCAATGAGCAAACAAAGAAGTGACAACGCTCCGAAGAAGCGCAATGTGTCACTGTCAACAACATGCGATTCCTCGAAGTTTTTTAGCTCGTAAAATCCGAAATTTTTTGTGTTGCACCATGATTCATATTAAGTCTCGGCTGGCCTAAAAGAAAGTCAATGGCAGCTCACAAAGAATTATTAAAAATACAAAATTAGTTTGAGCCTCGATAAAAAAGATTCGCTTGCCGGGAAAACATCAAATATTGTGGGGAAATTGTGTGGGGCGCAATGTGTCATCGAGTTGTTGAGCACAATGAGTCGACTCCAAATGTTATTGGCAAATAATATCCGTTGTAAAATTATCGGTATGTATGAAAATCTGTTATCTATGTTAGGAAAATATAAGAGTTTCAACCGGTTCGTTGTACCCTACGTTTCGCGGCACTTGACACACTGTATCCACCTATCTGACCCATTGTACCCCACCCGTGGGACACAATGAGCCAACCCGCCAATTTTTTTCGATCCCATTCTTTTAGGATTTTTAATCTTTCTTCAAACAATATGGTAGCTTTATTGTACGCCCAAAGGTCTATAAAATCGGTTATGACCTTTTTTTTTCCTAATCAGACTACTTTGGTAAGAGTAAAAATTCGTTAGCAAAAAAGTGACACACTGTGCCCGACCTACCCACATTTTTAATAGTCGCGTCAAATTTCTTTTTCTATTTTTATACCTATTTTTCTGAGCGCCAAGGAGGTGTAACCCCTTTAAAGGTACTCATGAAATTGGCCGAATTAAAGAAATGATAAGGAATACGCCCGGGGGCCCGGCCGAGATGCAGCAAACTTTAAACTTTTTTTTTCGAAACTATAGCGTGCCACCGTATTGTAATTTTTTTCTTCTTATTATCCTATTTTTTGTTATACTTAAAAAAACATATGTTTGCTTCTTTTTCATATTCATACAACGTCCACAACACTGGTTGCTGATTGGGGGCGTTTTCCGTGCACCGTTGTAAACAAACGTACAAAAGTACATGACAATAAATTTTCTTTAACTTGTACATATTCTTGAAGAATTAATAATTAGTATAAAAAATTTCAGAAAGAAAACAGGAACAGTTTAACAATTATTCCATCATAGAAAATTACCTCCATAACAGTATTCTACACAGCAATACTGCATAAAGTGCTGGCATAAAAATGTGACTGTTAATAATAATAATAATTTTAATAAAATAACGAAATTCTTATTAAACGGCTTTGAGAGTTTTCTTCTTATCCCCACGGTTCTTCAGCGGATGACGAAATTCATTTCCATTGAGTGCAATTTCGTAATGGTTATTGTGTCGTTATAGAAACGTGGCCAAGTATTATTCCGTGAATAAGCAATTGAATGCTCCAAAACTGAGGCATTATTTGCCAATGGGATGTCCAGTAAGTGAGCTAAAATTCGTACAGGTCGAACGGACGAACTCGAAATGAATGGAATGTGCTGCCCTGAACTTTCCGTCAAAAAAACCTATCAAATGAATCGCTAACAAGGTAAGCTCATTAACGTATATTCGTGTAGTATGATAATTGTCGATTTGCCACGTTTGTAACATTACAATTGCATCGTGTTGTAATCGCGGTATACCTGGTGCATTATTATTATTATTATTGCACGTCAATTATTGGTGAGAACCGTAGGAGATATGTGAGGTCGTAGGCCAAAACGATGAAATCTCAATTTTTAGGATATCTGGACCATCTTGCTGGCAACCAATTTTGGATGGTGCAATTATAGCTGCATTTGGTAGCCTATTCACCAAGCGTATCAAAGATGAATCAAAACGGTAAGATTTGGGAACACGGACAATTGATCATTACGCGGTAATGATTGAGAATGTTTTGTTGTAATTAGTATTTATAAGGATAAATACTTATTACAACAAAATATTCTCAATCATTACGGCGTAATGATAAATGCTAATTACAAAAAAAAAATCTGAATCATTACTGCGTAACGATATAATGATAAATGCTAATTACAACAAAATATTCGCAATCATTACTGCTTAACGATTGCCCGTTGATACTGTAATGAAAATAATAATGTAATTATCGTTATTGTCATCATAATTTATTATTAACATTTATATTATCATGTATCATTGCTGCTGATCTTGTCATTATTACTATTATTATTGTCTCCGATATAAATTGTTCTACGCGCGAGTCTTTTTTCTTTGAATATTGAATAATAGGCCATTTACATTATTCTTCTATTGGTATTTTTTCTGCTATTATTATTATTATCGTATCGACAACGCTTGATATTAATAATCTGCGTAATTATTATAATAGTCACTATTATTATGATTTGATATTTCTGTTGTTGTTATAATTATTATCGCATGCGTAAAGTATATTATCAAACTTGTGCAGATTGTTGTTATCAACAATCTACACAAGCAGTATTATTGGGATGTTGAATAAGTTCTCGCTGTTTTTTCGTGAAAATTAATTCTTTATTTAAAAAAAATAGTAAAAAAACATGTCACTGAAAATATTGTCCATCGCTAGCCACTACTATTTCCCATCTTTCTGGCGGCATTTTAATTCCACTTCGTAAGACGACACATCTTTTGAGGCTATCCAAGAATCGGGCCATGTTTTGGCATCTTCATAAGCATGGAAGTGCTGCCCGGGTAGGCCATGTGCCATCGATCGGAACAAGTGATAATCGGAAGGGGTAATGACTGGTGAATACGGTGGGTGGGATAGGACTTCCAATTTAAGCGTTTCCAAGTAGGTTTCCACCGGTTTTGCAACATGTGGCCCAGCGTTGTCATGCTGCAAAATCACTTTGTCGTGTCTCTGCTCGTATAGGGGCCGTTTTTCCTTCAATGCTCGGCTCAAACGATCAATTGTAGTCGATAGCGATCTCCTGTTATGGTTTCGTTCGGTTTGAGCAACTCATAATAAACTATACCCAGCTGAGCCCACTAAATGCAGAGTAGAAGCCTGAAAGCATGGATATTCGGCTTTGCCGACGATGTTGATGCATGGCCGGGCTTACCCCACGATTTTCTACGCCTAGGGTTATCGTGGTGTATCCATTTTTCATCACCAGTCACGATACGATGCAAAAAACCTTTCCTTTTCTGCCGCTGAAGCAGCTGTTCACACGTGAAAAGACGCCGTTCGACGTCTCTCGGCTTCAACTCCGTACGACACCCAATGTCCTGGCTTTTGTATCATTCCTAATGCTTTCAAACGCTTCGAAACTGTTGTGTAATCAATTCTTAATTATCCTGCAAGTTCAGCTAGCGTCTGACATGAGTCTTCATGAAGCAATGCCTCCAATTCTTCCTCTTCAAACTTTTTCGGTGCGCTAGAGAGTTTTTTATCTTCAGCATTAAAATGATTATTTTTGAAGCGTCTGAACCAATCTCTGCGTGTTGTTCTCGACCGAGCATGGTCGCTGTAAGTCTCAACAAGAATTATGTATACTTCAGCTGCAAATTTTTCAAAAATAAAGTCGTGCAGCGAAATTTCCCGCAAATACTTTTTTTTTGTGCACGAAATTCGTCATGTTCAACACTATGAAAAAAAGTTGTTTACACTTCGGCGAAATGAATTTCAAGCTTGCTTATAGTACTTCTTTATAGATAAGTTACTGTCTTAAACTACCGCACACATTTCTGGTAACGCCGTCTATTAGAAAACAGCGAGAAGTTATTCAACGTCCCAATGTAATCCGTATTGTTATTATGTTTACTGTTATTTTAGTTTTGTAGTTGGTGTTGTTGTTTGGGCTTGTTTGGCTTATTATTATTATCGCCATTGTTATTGGTGTTGTTGCCGTAATTATTATCGCACTCATAAGGCATGGTAACAATAGTTGGCACAAACATTATCATAATTAATATTATTATTATACTTGTTGTGTTATTTTTCGTGGTTGATGGTGTTTATCGTGTTATTGTTATTTTTTTATAATATAGGTTAGAAAACACGTTAATTATACACATTGGCGTAGCCAGGAGGGGGCTGGGGTGGGCCCTCGCCCCTAGAAAGCCTGGTGCCCTTCTTCAGAAAAAAGTCGATTCAAAATAATTACTGTCAAATAATCGATTAATTTTATTTAACTTTCACCCAAGCAGGCATAAAGAAATAAGTGAATAAAACTTGAACTATTGCCTACGTCGTGATTTCGTAATTTGTATACAAAGTAACTATTTCATTACGTAAATTAAATATTGGGAGTACAAATAAGTCTCCGCCGTTTTTTTTTTATAAAAAATTAGGCATTTATTGTGAAAGAACGGTACTTTATGTTTTATTTAAAGTATTGTCAATCGCTAGCTACTACTTTTTGCTATCTTTCTGGCAGCATATGGATACCGCGTCGGAAGAACGCTTCATCTTTTGCGGCTATCCACAAATCGACCCAATTTTTGGTATCTTCATATGATGTGAAGTGCTGCTCAGACCTGCCGTGCGTCATCGATCGAAATAAATGATAGTCGGAGGGAGCAATATCTGGTAACTACGGCGGGTGGGGTAAAACTTCCCAATTGGGTGTTTCCAAGTAGGTTTTGACCGGCGCCGCAACATGTGGATGTGCATTATCATGCAGGAGAATAATTTTGTCGTGTCTGGAGTAGTAGTGGGCGCGTTTTTCCTTGAGTGCTCGGCTCAATCTCATCAATTGTGTTCGGTAGAGAGCCCCAGTAACGGTTTCGTTCGGTTTCAGCAACTCCTAATACACGACACCAAGCTGATCCCACCAAATAGACAACATGAGTTTTTTCCATGAATATTCAGCTTGGCTGTCGATGTAGAAGCATCGCCAGGTGATCCCCATGATTTCCTCTTCTTTGGGTTATCGTAGTGGATCCCTTTTTCATCACCAGTGACTATACGATGCAAAAAACCCTTTCGCTTGTTCCTGGCAAGCAGCATTTCACATGTGCAAAATCGGCGTTCAACGTTTCTCGGCTTCAGTTCATATGGAACCCAATTTCATTGCTTTTGAATCATTCCCAACGATTTTAAACGATGTGAAATTGCTTGTTGAGTCTTTCCTAATGTACGTGCAAGTTCTTCTTGCGTTTGGCACGAATCTCCCTCCAATAATGCTTCCAATTCCGCGTCTTCGTACACTTTCGGCCTGCCGCTACGTTCTTTGTCTTCGACGTCAAACTCACCGTTCTTAAACTTTTGAAACTACTCACGAGAACTTATCTCACTTAAAGCAGCCTCACCATATTCTTCTACATGCAATCGACGCGCCTCAGCTGCAGATTTCTTCAAATTAAAGAAGTAAATCAAAAGTTCCCTCAAATGACGCTTCTTCGGCTCAAAACTCGATATTTTCGAACGAAAAAAATTATGTGATGCTGATACAAAATTGCTAATATTTTAATGTTATGGTCCTGCCAGATGTCCAAACTTACGATATGACGTTTTACATCCGACAATTTCAATCATATAACCTCCTGGTGGGGCCATCTTTTGTCAAACGGCGGAGATTTATTTGTACTCCCAATAATGTAATGTTATTCAACTTTTCACCTTTTGAAGAATACTGTAAATGGCACAGAGCGCACATTTTAATCTGTTAAGTTAATACTGATATACTGTTTACGTACAGATTTTTAGCAGTAAATGACATAAAATGTTGAAGACATGTTTTCTGCGAACATCCATAAACCGTTCGAAACGTCTTATAAAAATTGCAATTCCTCAGTTCCCTCATACAATGTCAAACTTTCGATAATATCATCATCGCAGTTTTTGTCGCCAGTGTCTTTACTTGTGACAAATGCTTGTGTGGCACCATTGAGCTCGTTGTAGATCTTCGAGGTGAAAAGTTTGTACATCTCTTCAGTCGGTTGAAATCCATTGCAACAACATTTATCAACTCAAAATCGCAGTCTGATGCGCATAATGGCTACCAGCATATCTGTACGCATTCGGTTTCTTGGCTTCATTTTAACGGCGTTCATGATGCTGAAAGCCCTTTCTACCGCACCGTTTGAAAAGGACAAGGATAAATATACAGGGTGGACCACGCAACGTGTGCACCTCTTTTACGACCAAAATATGCGTTCCACAAAAAAACGTTTTATACAAAAATTACATGGTTTATAAGGCTACACTATGTGGTGCATTTATTTTTTTTATAGGTGGAGGCACTTCGAAGATTTGAAGGTCAACTTTATTTTTTCAAATGGAATGCTATATTTTTTATAGCGTAATATGATAGAGTATCGAATTCTGAGTAAAAAAGTATAGACCTTTATTAGCCCTAGAGTTAATAGCTAACGAGTAATTTCACTTTACTACTTAAAAATTTTCTTCACGTAATATCAAGTTGGAGATTCAAATCTACTCCCAATTTCTGAATGGCAGTGTTTCACTTTTATCTTTCTGATAATAATCACGCACAATCACCGAAGGATACTTTAATACTGGATTACAATCATTGAGAAGATTGTGAATCATGATAAGTGTGTGTGATGTGGTAAATGTGTTCATATTGATAAACACTGTGATGTAAACACTGCCATTCAGAAATTTGTAGTAGATTTGAATCTCCAACTTGATATTACGTGAAGAAAATTTTAAAGTAATAAAGTGAAATTACTCGTTAGCTATTAACTCTAGGGCTAATAAAGGTCTATACTTTTTTACTCAGAATTCGATACTCTATCATATTACACTATAAAAAATATAGCATTCCATTTGAAAAAATAAAGTTGACCTTCAAATCTTCGAAGTGCCTCCACCTATAAAAAAAATAAATGCACCACATAGTGTAGCCTTATAAACCATGTAACTTTTGTATAAAACATTTTTTTGTGCAACGCATATTTTGGTCGTAAAAGAGGTGCACACGTTGCGTGGTCCACCCTGTATATATATATAGGAAATCAAACAAAAAAATGCGTGATGAATATTCAATTTTGAAATGAGGTATTTATTAGCCAAATTAGAAATTTTTCTAATTTGGTTATTCGACTAAGGTAATTTTTTGTCGTGAAATTGCCGAGTCGCCCAAATTTCGCACAATAAAAATCTAAATCGCCCAAATTGCGATAATCGTATAACGTCCAAATTTGGTCGCGAGGTTGCGCTCCAAGTCGCCCAAAATGCGACATAACGCCCAATATAGCAACCCTGCGTTGTGAAGCCAAGCGTCTAGCGCAAGTGGTCCGAACGCGCTGCAACGTACATTCGCTTCACAATAAAATCACTTGCATTACTTTATGAACACACCTTGTGTACTTTCGAATAAAATAAACTTGCATGAAATCGGACAAATAGTTTTTGACATAATAATTCCCAAAATTTTTAAATTTTTTTCCGCCGTGTACTCGGGTGTGCCCCTTAAATATATTTTTCTCAGTCAAATTTATGCACCATACCTAGCAAAAAACATATGGCAAATGAGTTAATGAAGATATATTTATTGATGGGGGATATTACGATATCTGTGGCCCCAAGTTTTGGCCATGCAGTCTTTATATTTGGCCCAAAATAAGACTTTTTTCAAGAATACAAAAAATCGAAATTCGGCTTTTAAGGGGGTGAAACAGAGGTTTTAAATTTTTAATGAGGCGGAGTATTTTTTGGGTAGATTTCTTTAGAATTCGGCGTAAACATTCTAGAAAACAAGTAATTTTCAAAGAGTTAGGTAGTTCGGGGATATTATGGTATCTGTGGCCCCTAACTCTAACGACGCAGCCTTCATATTTTACCCAAAATAAGACTTTTCAAGAGTGGTAAAAATCGAAATTCGACCCTTAAGAGGGTGAAACAGGGGTTTTAAAGTTTGTATGAGACAACATATTTTTTTTTGTCAGATTTGCTTAAAACTTGGCGTAATACACTAAAATACAGATAATTCAACATGTAGTTCAGGAATTACCAAAATTTAACCTTTAAGGCGGTTAAACGGGAGTGTTAACGTTTGTATGGGAAAACGTATTTTTTGACGACGCATCCACACCAGTATCTCACGCACCCCACGTTTTCACACGCACACGCGAGGTGCTTCGCGCCCACACCATTATGCTGTCCATCTGGGATAAAAATCCAAAAATCCTGGGGAGTTGATCGATAAGCGCGGCATACCAGGAATATCTCGAAAATTGATCTAGATATTGATTTAAAACCAGCAGAATCGTTTTCCTTGTAAAAAAACGCTATCGAAATTCACTTTCATATTTCAGCGCCACGGAAGTCGCTCCTTAAAGGTTATATTTTGGAAATTCCTGAAAGACATGTTTAATTATTTGTATTGGAGTGTATTTAAACCAAGTTTCAAGCAAATCTGACCAAAAAATATGTTGTCTCGTATAAACTTTACAACCCTCGTTTCACCCCCTTAGGGGTCGAATATTGATTTTTACCACTCTTGAAAAAAGTCTTATTTTGGGTCAAATATGAAGACTGCGTGGTCAGAATTAGGGGCCACAGATATCGTAATACTGCCTATTGATGTGCACGTATAACGTGTCTATACAATAATGAATAGCGACTAAGTGTGTCATATTTCATTGAACTGGTAGTGACGAAATTTATATTTATACAGACGGATGATGACTCAAGTAGAAAAGAAATTACTTAAGAAAATAACCTATTGACCCAAATGAGCAAATCTTGCTGCTGCAAACGTTTTGTTTCTTTCTATTAATCGATACATTCGAGAAAAAAAAACGCGGCGAACACTTGGCGATCTCTACCACCGATCGACAAAAAGCCAATTTAACGAGTACCCCAAAAATTATAGGCTTCGGGCACAAACGTAAGTATAAATAACGAAAAACAAAAGAAAGGCCATGCGAGAAGCATCTTTAATTCTGGAAGGGAATTACCAAAGCGGATTCCTGGTCGCCTAGCTCACCGAGAAATATTCGACAAGGTCGTACCCATATTGTAGACCTCCATTAGCTTCGAAGTCGAGATCGCGAAGATGATTCCTCGATCTTTTCTCGTTTTTTTTTATTGACAATAAATATCAACGTTCTATAGTGTTACAAGGCCGTCCGCTTTGACCGATGACCATTGGTCATCCGGCGAACATATTTCTTTGCGATCTATTAATTTTGCATCCAACTGTAATTATGGTAACCCATACGCCACACGCGTGTTTATTCCATCGAGTGCAAAGGATCTTAAGGGGGGAAATAAACGTAGAGGACGAAAAAATAGCAGATTTTGATGTATTTTTTTTTGAACGAACAAAACGTTTTACATTTATGAAACATTAGGTACAATTTATTACATAATTAGACTGTTTAAATTAATTTGTTCATTGAAAAATATTGCAAAATAGCGACGTTATGACGTGGTCTTACAGAAACGTTTTGTCGGCAGTTGTCCATTTGTGAGAAATCCAACGACTTCAATATTAATCTGATAAATATGAGTCAAGATTTTTCAGTATTTTTACATAAAAATGCTGAACCTAAGAAACATTACAAAAATTGAAAATGAAAAAATGGAAAACTTCAGAAAAAAAACATTGAAATTTTACACAACACTTTCGTTCTTTTGTGCAATAAAAAAGTACTGTTTAAACGTGATTTTCAATGAAAGTAGGTATACGAGGTGTGTAAAGTAAGTAACGAGACTGATTTCTTTCTATTTTTTTATTCGAACAGAATTACAATTCAATATTGTCTTCCTCAAAATAACATCCTTGGGAAACCACACAGCGCTGGAGACGGTTTTTCAATCTCCATAGCATTCGCTGGAACTCGGATATTGGAATAGCCTTTAGCTGGTCGGTTACAGCCATTTGAATGTTTTCGAGTGTCCTACAATGACGTCCCTTGAGGTGATTTTTCATCATCGGAAAGAGGAAAAAGTCACAAGGACTCGAGTCAGGTGAATAAGGAGGCTGAGGAGCCACAGGAATGTTTTTAGTGGCCAATAACTCGTTTATTGAAACAGCTGTGTGAATGCAATTTTTCTCATGCCCAATTCATTGGTGAAAATCTGATGAACGGTGGCGTGAGTCAAATTCAACTCTTCCACGATCATTCTGACTGTCAATCGACGATCTGGATGCACAAGATCCCGGATTCTGTCGACATTTTCATCGTTTCTTGAAGATAAAGGCTTTCCGCTACGTGGTTCATCTTCAATCGACTATCTTCCTTCTGAAAATGCCTTAAACCACCGAAAAAACTGGGCCCTTGACAAAACACTGTCTCCGTAGGCCTGCTGAAGTTTTGCAAAAGTTTCCGTTGCACTGTGCCCAAGTCTGAAGCAAAACCTGATAGCACACCGTTGCTCGAAATTGGTGTCACTCATTCTTGGAACGAGCTAGAAGAAAATGTTCCACCATAAAAATCGCTACGAATAACCAAATGTCTCTAGCGAGTTCAAACTCGTACTGAAGGCGTATCACATGTTCACCTGCCGTCCTTCTAATTGTAAGTCTCGCGTCCCAAGCATCGCCAGATCGAACACTACGTTGCCCGTCTCAGTACTTAAGGGCGGGGTAAGGTTAATTCGGTGAAAAAAAGCATATTTTCAAGAATTTTTTTAGACGATACAGGTAATGCTGGTTTATTTAATTAATTTCCATATAATAATACAACATCTGAACTATATTTTCCTAAATTTCCATTGCAAAATATCGATAAATAAGCCCTTGGCAGCAATTCTCCTCAGGCGCCTCGAAAAAAAGTTGTTTTGCGGTGTACGCTATAACTCGTCACTGGATCATCTGAAACAAAAAAATCAAAATGCGTTTATTAGGTGAGATGTTTCTCGAGGTAACGCTGCCGAGTTTTTTTTGTAATAATTATTTTTTATCTGACGATAAAAAATTTGCCGATTTTTTTTAGCGAAAATCGCATTTTTGACTTCCAAGTGCTACCGAAAATGAAAAAATCGATAAAAAAAAACTCGGCAGCGTTACCTCGAGAAACATCTCACCTAATAAACGGATTTTGATTTTTTTTGTTTCAGATGATCCAGTGACGAGCGTACATCGCAAAACAACTTTTTTTCGAGGCGCCTGCGGAGATTTGCTGCCAACGGCTTATTTATCAATATTTTGCAATGAAAATTTAAGAAAATATAGTTCAGATGTTGTATTATTATATGGAAATTAATTAAATGAACCAGCATTACCTGTATTGTCTAAAAAAAATGTTGAAAATATGCTTTTTTTTTCACCGAATTAACCTTACCCCGCCCTTAAGGGGGAGATACCTTTATAAGGCTAAAAAAATCGATGATTTTGTGGAATTTTTTTTGGAAGGGGAATAATTATTTCCGTTTTTTTTTAACTTTAGCATTTATTAGGGTGTACTTTGATCTAACAAAGCGTATTTTTGGAGCAGGTCGACTCGGGACATTGAAAATGGCATACACTCTGGTGCTCGTTGTTTTCATCTGAAACCAATACGGTTGAAGATTTTCATTGAAAACATTTATAGTTCGTATGTAAGGCTAAAAAAAGTTAAAAATTGAAAGAATTATACAATTGTTAAATACACATTGCGATTTTTGATGAAATTTTTTTTATACTTTGATATGGAAAAGTACTTTTTTTGTCCGATTCTTCAAAACAATTAGGCTTACAGACAAGGTAGTGAGTTGTTCAGTCATGTGCCACATTTGGTTAAGATTGTTTGAATAGTTTTTACGTGAGGATGTAAGCCAATTAAAAAAATGTAGTTTTGAGTAAAACGCGTTTAAAGTTTGGTCACGGAAAAAGTCAATGATAACAATTATCGGTTAATCAGTGATTCCAGGGCCATATAGTAAGCCTTCAGCTTCGTCGAAGAATTGATTTTCTTCGGCCATCCGATTTTTCCGTACTTTTCGAGCCTCTTTGGTCGATAAAGAGCTGCACCGCTCCTGTCGATGCACCCGTCGAGTGTCGGCGCTGTTGGCGTAATTATTGCGCTGAGTTCCAATTATGATATCCAATGCGAGCATGTTTTTCAAAATCGATGTATATCCTTCGTTGAATAGTCCAGCCGCAAGATAGGATGCAATTTCGACGATTTTCAGACCAGAATTCGAGTGCTTCGGAGCCAACATCCAGATCGTTGAGTTGAAACTTTCATTGGCATATTGAGTATTTTGAGTATGCTCAAAAATAACCATGGACGCATTTGGAAACAGTAGAGTGTAAACGGTAGGTAGCTTCGTCGGTAAAGCACCACTATGCGTGCAGTGCCCTCAAGCGCCGGGAAGTTGTACCACGTTTGTGGCAATAACTTCCAAACGGCTTCGAATTTTGGTTTAAAATTTCGGTACGATATTTTTAAAACATTGGTCTAACGTTTTATGGGGGAAAACATCGATTTTTTGAATGTCGTAAAGGTATTTCCCCCTTTAATTAACACGCTCCCTACGTTCAAGGTAATATGGTTATTAAGTTGTGTATAGAATTTGAGCACGATCGGTCAACTCGTTGCGGCGTCCCGCCAAGATTCTCCAATTTCACTGGAAAAAATATGGCATAACCTCGTAACGAATTTATTTGCCGTAAATAATAACCGTTAAGAAGCGTGTGACGCGTGCCAATTATCAAAAATCATTCTACCGAAATACCCGACGCCCGGAGCATATTAACAAATAGACACGTACACATATACGAGTGTATCGGTACAATATATTATCGTACGTAATGGGCTGCTCTTCTGTAACAATGAGAGAAAGTTCGAGCGGAGCCCCGAATGAAAGGCGTGCCGCAAAACGCACATCTCGTCTATAAAACCGAGTCCCTGGGGCAATAGATCGAATCGCCTTAACGAGTACAGCCAGATCTCGATTTTCTACCACTTGGAGGAACCACTGGCAAAAGATCGAGTTCGAACCGAGAGATTTGGCTTGATCGTTATTGAGGGGTAGCAAATGGTGGGAGCATGCGCATTCTGAATTCTATGAGTGATTGGGTTAACGAGGCATCAAGTAACCTAAAAGTATGAGTTGCTCTAGTTGCATAAAAATCTTTGGCTATCGCAGTAACTTTTCAACCATCGTCGATCTTTTTTTTAAATATATCCAACGTTTGGTTCCTAGAGTCGTGCACTTTTCGTAGGACATTTGTTGTTCGAGTCGACGTTTTCCGTCATTTTTACATTTGAGGTTATGTTTACCATATGGTTCGAAATGCCGGTGCTGAGGTAGTTGATATATGTCAACCGTTTCGCTGGCGTGTCAGACGCGCGTAGTAGGGACTGTAGCCACCAACACTAAGTAGTCCCTTCGGTGAAATAGACAAAGTAGGGGGGGGGGAGGAGGGGGTTGGGTGAAGAGGAAAGGAAAAATTCGAGTAGAAAAATGGTAGAAAATCGAGGTCTCACTGTACTATTTTGCTCCACTTGAAACACTCTTCCTTACCAAGGAAAAAAATGAAAGATTCTCATCTACTTTCTCTCTTCCTTTTTTTACACAGCGAACGGAAAAATACGAATAAAAATAATATCATTCGATGCTTATAAAGTTTCGGATCGTATGAAAAATTACGATTAAAAAAATGTATTTCTAATACTAGCCAAAATATATTTTGCAGATTCTATTTGTAGATCTGTAATGAGGATCCGAGTAAACGATCGAGTACATGCAGAAATGTGACTGGGCATTCCCTACTTTGCGTCGGGCCCTGCGGCCAAGCTTACCTCGTTCGATTCACCTATGACAATGGAACAATGACAGTGACATGGAACAGACCAGGAAGATCATAAAATCGTTTTTCTTTATGGCTTACGCTCTGTGTTTGGAAATTCCAATGTTCTGGCTGAAATATTGGGACGTTGGATAAGTTTACGCTGTTGTTCAACAGACGGCGTTACCAGAACTGCTCGCGTGTAGCTTAAGGTGGTAACGCATCTATAAAGAAGTACTATAAGCAAGCTTGAAATTCAGTGTATGTCATTTCGCCGAAGTGTAAACATCTTTTGTTTTTCATAGTGTTAAACATGCCAAATTTCGTTCCCAAAAAAAAGACTATTGCCGGGGAATTTTACTGCACAACTTTGTTCCAAAAAAATCTGCAGGTGAGGCACACAGAATTCTTGTTGAAATTTACGGCGACCATGCTTTGTCGGAAATAACATGCAGATATTGATTTAGCCGCTTTGAAAATAATGAGTTTGATGTTGAAGATAAAGAACGCTCTGGCGCACCGAAAAAGTTTGAACACGAAAAATTGGAGGCATTACTTCATGAAGATTCATGTCAGACGCTAGCTGAACGTTCAGAATGATTAAGATTTGATCACAAAAACAGTTTCGCAAGGATTGAAAGCATTAGGAATGATTCAAAAGCAAGGACATTAGGTGCCGTACGAGTTGAAATCGAGAGACGTCAAACGGCGTCTCTTCACGTGTGAACAGCTGCTTCAACAGCAGAAACGGAAAGGTTTGTTGCATCGTATAGTGATTTGCGAGGAAAAATGGATACGCTAAGATAACCCTAAGCGTAGAAAATCGTGGGATAAGTCCAGCCATGCATCAACATCATCGGCAAAGCCAAACATGCGTGGTTCCAAGCTTCTACTCTGCATTTGATGGGATCAGCTAGATTTAGTTTATTATGAACTGTTCAAATCGAACGAAACCATCATGGGAGATCGCTATAGACTACAATTGATGCGTTTGAGCCGAGCATTGAAGGAAAAACGGCCGCTATACGAGCAGGGACACGTCGAAGTGATTTTGCAGCATGACAACGCTCGGCCACATGTTGCAAAACCGTTGAAAACCTACTTAGAAACGCTTAATTAGGAAGTCCCACCCCACCCGCCGTATTTACCAGGCATTTCCCTTTCCGATTATGACCTGTTCCGATAAATGGCACATGGCCTGGCTGAGCAGCACTTCTATTCTCATGAAGATGCCAATAAATGGGTCGACTCATAGATAGACTCAAAAGACGTGTCGTTTTTCTAACGTGGAATTAAAATGCTGCCACTCAGACGGGAAAAAATAGTGGTTAGGGATGGACAATACTTTCAGTGACATGCTATTAACAAATTTTTAAAAATAAAACATTATTTTTCACGACAAACAGCGAGAACTTATTGAACATTCCAATCCATTATCGTGTCAACATACTCCTCTCTCTCTCTCTCTCTCTCTCTCTCTCTCTCTCTCTCTCTCTCCGCCCCTCCCTATTTCACGTATAAAACCCTTCGTACTAGCTCTGTACTATCTTATATGAAAAGGGTGTCCGAAAATCCAAGCAAGATTTGCATTTTGCGCCATTTGTGCGGTAAAGTGTTGCCATCGAAAAAAAAGACAGCGTGACGGCTGACAGTTCAGGGTTATTAAAAATGGAGCGTTGCACGAAAGAACAACGCGTTTTCATTGTTGAGCAATATTTAAAAAATAATGAAGTTTTGGCAGCTACAGTTCGCAATTTTCGTCCAGAATATGGTCGGTATAGTGATTTAACTTCATCAACTGTGAAGAGATTAATTTAAAAATTCAGGGAGACTGGATCAATTAGTAATCTTAGACACTCCAGCCGTTCTTCAACAAGTCGTTCAACACAAAACATCGAAGTAGTTCGTGAGAGTGTTGCTGAGACTCCAGGAACATCAATTCGGCACCGTGGTCGAGAATTGGACATTTCGAGAAGCTCTCTACAGCGTATTCTCACGAAAGATTTGCATTTTCATGCTTACATAGTTCAATCGACTCAAGAAGCCTATGCTTCTTGAGTCGATTGAGAATGGATTATGGAACAACGACAAGTCGATGCTGATTTTTCGAACAAAATCGTCTTCAGCGATGAGGCTCATTTTCTTCTTGATGGCTTCGTTAATCGACAAAATTGTCATATTTAGGATTCAAAAAATCCACAAGTTATTGTTAAGAAATAAATGCATATGCTACTTCATGCATAAAAAACGTATATTAAAAAAAAATTAAAAACCTGTGTTTTCTATAAAAATTACTTGCGTGAATTTTGGGACATCCTGTACGAGGGTCATTCAAATATAAACCGGAATTTTTTCATACAGATTTATTGGTGATTTACAAAAAAATACAAATGGAGTGCCTTTTTTTCAACATAGTTCCCTTCAACAGAAATACGTTTTCTCCATCGGAAAGGATGCTTTTTGATCCCTTCATGGAATATGATATATTCTATGCATTTAGTAGACGGGCTGTGATGGTAAAAAATAATCAAATAACACACCAATGATGCATAGAAATAATACACTCAAGTGTGTAATACAAAACGCATAAAGTGAATCCCGAAATTACAAACTCGGAAATGTGTTGAATGTGACCACAAGGTAATAACGCATATAGCTGCGTTAAAACTGCACACTTGAATTAGCAGTTTACGTATACGCGGACACGTGAGAACGAAACGTGCGCCGATGTTCGCGATATGACGTGAGAGATTGACCCTTTTGCATCGAGAGCCTTATTACGAGAAAACGCGTCTAATGCGAAAGCTTAGGCAAAAGCGAGGCGGTGGTCGCGTCGAGATTGCACTCGCCTTGAGCGGAGCCTTGTTCTTTCTCTTTACACACTTTTGCTCGATCCCCTCCCGTTTCCCTCTTTCTCTTCTTGTTGTCTCTCTCCAAACCTCTCTTATCTATGTATATATATATATATATCTCGCTCTCGCTCTTGGGCGAAGCTGATTTTTGCAAAAGACGAAACGAGTGAGTGGCTAAAACAACAACGACGAGATGCGCAGCAGAATATCTCGTAGGATTCTCCGCTCTCGTCGCGACGAGCAGCAGCCGTGTGTCCGTTTGACCGCGCGGGGCGATACGTGAGTATGCCAGTACTATACACGTGAAAGGAAAGAAGAGGAGTTCCCCTCTCGCGAGCCAAAGCCGCACGAGTGATCTTTGCAATTTTTTCTTTTTCTTTTTTTTTCGTTCCTTCTCCTCTTGTTGACAGAGTGGCGCGCTAAGGGTATATGAGAACAACTGAGACTAATTAACGAGATCGCATGGAGAAAAGCCTTCACTGTTTAGCGTATCGTTTGAGTGGCCACTGCGCGTATATATATATATATATATATTGGAATGTCGATCCCTCTTCCACCTCGCGAACTCTCATCCTGCCGACCAGACTCATCGCACGTTTTTCAAGCGGGAGAGAGCAATACACAGACAAACTTCTTGAACCTTTTTTCTCTGTATGTAAGACCAGTTTTAAAAATAGAATACTATGAAAGGTTCGCGCGAGGAGATTTAAGTCGAGCGGATCGGCTGTTGCATAAGTCGAAAGTAGCTTTTCGATATTTCTGTGCGTATATATATATATATACAGAAAAACGATTTTCAAGACATTCGATTTCTTGGTCCATCGTCATTTGAACTTTAAACCCTAATGGTTCAAAAATCCCTTCTCGGTAAATGTAAACATATGTATGTATGTATATATATGCATGTATTGTCTATGTGCAATAATTTGCAAAAAATGACGAGATTGAAGTTTGCATCGTTGGAATTCAATGAAAACCTAAATTGCTTTAATTCCTTCATTTGATGTCTTTAAGGCAGTAGTCTGCTTTAGGAGCCGAAAAAAAAGCGTTTTTTCAACAATTTTTTTGAAAGGGAAGGAAATGATTGCGGTAAACGAAATTTTGAGACGATAGTATATTATATTCAAGCTTTAAAAAACAATTTTTATTATTACAAATTATTGAAATTTGCCAAAGTTGTAACGATTTTTCTGGGGCGCCTGGAGTGTGCACTCGTAAATCGGTGCCGGTGATGGAGGTCGTGCGATGCATCTGAAACAGTGGAACCAAATTTTTTTTTAGTTTTTATAAGTTCCTTTTCTATATGAACTAAAAAAATACCGAAGAAATGACGAAATTCCAAATTTTTTCGAAGTTTGAAAAAAAAATTCACTTTTTTGAAAAAAAAAATTCACTTTAAGTTGCAAAACAAGTAATTTAAATAGTACTTTTGTCCAACTTTTTTAGTTCAAATAGAAGATAATTCAATACTGAAGCTAGATCACTTTGGTTTTTTTCGATCGGACATATATTGTTTTTACTATCGCCGGCACCGTTTTCCAAAACTTGTGAAAATGAAAACTCGAGAAAACGGGCTGTAAAGTTCTGCCCGAGCATTCGCACCTGCTCGACGCTCGGCCACTAAAACTGATCTAGCTTCGAAAATATGTCGAATTGGCCTCTAAAATTTTGAACACATATTCTTGGATAGTTTTGGAATAGATTTAAGACAAAAACGAAAAATCGATTTTTTGAAGCCTGTAAAGCAGACTACTGCCTTAATTCTGAATTGCTTCAGTTACTTTTCGCAGATTTTGACGACAAAAATCGCTCAATCGTTTTTCAAGATGCTTATTTAGCGATTAATCATGCAAATTTGCAAAAAAACATTTACTGTAATAATAAAAATAAGAAAATGAAAATATAGAAAAGAACTTTCGTTGCACTCGAACGATGGAAACTTCAACACCATAAAAAATAATAATATCAGCTGATCAGCGAACCTGCATCATTTTGAAGCTTCATAAAAAAGTAATCGCCTCTTTATATATTTATATCATTGCGTGGCGTATCTCACGCTAATAGCATTCCGGCATATATAGGGTGGCCCGGAAAGTCACGTCCAAAAGGAAAATCTAGATGCCTCGCATCAATTCCTATCCGGATCACGCCTATCTATTGTTTTATGATCTATTTTAGTTTTCGAAAAATAAGCATGTTTTAAATTCTTTCTCTTGTGTGTATGTACTTTCCTCGCGATTTTTTTACTTGTGTCATTGTTATGAAATGCACCGTTATGTAATAAATGCGTGACCAACTGAACACGAACGCAATAGCCTTAGATTTTGATTGAAAGTTTAAAAAGTCGGTTGCAGCGGACGTTACGAAAGTTCAGATGATAGAAAAGAATACTTACACTAGTCGAATTGATTCCCAATTGCTTTTAAAAATTTCTAAGCGAAAACTACACACATAGAAGAGAGAAGAATAAAAACCTATGATACAGGAAAATTCGGGATAAAATCGTAATGATGCTTTTTTCTCGAAAACTGGAAACGATCGTAGAATATACATGGGGTGATTCGGATAGGTATAGATTGGAGGCATCTAGATTTTTCTCTCAGACGTCACTTTTCGGGCCACCCAGTGTATATATATATAAACATATACATACACACACACCATGCAACACACCCACCACGCGCTGTCATCGGCCTTGACTAATTCAAGAGTGCATGTAATATCCGTCACACTGGTCGCATTTCGGCATCTGCGAAGATCGAACATATTTGTCCTTTTTTTTTCAATCTACTCCAACCGTACTTTTTGTCAATTATCGTCCGTCATTGTTCTAGTATTGTTTTTTTTCGCGCGTCTAGCGCGCGCTATCGCGAGAACACAGATTTTGTCTCTTCCAGTTATTGACACCGCGAATCAATTATATACGAATGGGGCGGTAATTACGGTCTCGCTTCCTCAAGGCGTGTTCATCCTGAGAATAATTGGTGCGCGTGTCGCAAGATTTGCGATAATTTTGGGCTCTCAGCGACAATGAGAGCAGGTGCGTTTCATGGCAATTTTAGAGTTGATTAATGTAAACTTGCTCTGGACCCGATATTCGTCAATGAGCGGCAGTGATGAAATGGTGAGTGAGTGAGTGAGTGAGTGCGTGAGTGAGTGAGTGAGTGAGCGCGTGAGTGCGTGAGTGAGTGAGTGAGTGAGTGAGCGAGTGAGTGAGTGAGTGAGTGAGTGAGTGAGCGAGCGAGTGAGTGAGTGAGCGAGCGAGTGAGTGAGTGAGCGAGCGAGTGAGTGAGTGAGCGAGCGAGTGAGTGAGCGAGTGAGTGAGTGAGTGAGTGAGTGAGTGAGTGAGTGAGTGAGTGAGTGAGTGAGTTAGTGAGTAAAATGGTATACACATACACGGAAAGAAAGACAACTAGTGGATTTGTACCACGACAATGCACCGGTGCATTCCGCTTCACTTATCCAACCGTTCTTGGCGAAAAACAATACTGTTGCAGTGCAACAACCCGAGCAGAAATTTGTTCAGGGTGAAATCCGGACCGGATCAGGCTGCCACAATAGCAAATCCGGGCCGGATCAGGCAAATTTAGTCCGGCCCTGATCAGGGATGTAACGCTTTTGCAAATTCAGGTCCGGATCAGGCACCTTATCAGGCTCTGATCAGGCGCTTTATCAGGCTCGGATTAGGCACTATATCTGGCTCGGATCAAGCAACTTATCTGGCCCGGATCAGGTGCCTCATCCTGCCTGAGACATGCGTGTCATGTGGCTCAATCATTTGATTAATTTTTTGTTTAAAAATAGATCAACATTTATTAAATTATTATCGCAGTTACACGTTATCAAGTTTACTAACGTTATTAAAAATATGAAACATATGAAAACATTTTTTTAAAGTTTAAGTTTTTATTTGACTTGACTTGATCGTTTAGTTTTTGTTCCGGTTTTGGCGATGACCGTCCCAATCTTTCCGGCCCAATCTGTCCGGCGCAAATCATGCGTGCCTGATCAGGGCGCCTTATTGATACCTGATGAGGCTTCTATACGGCGCAAATCAGGCGTGCCTGATCAGGGCGCCTTATCGATCCCTGCTCAGGCCCCTGTCTGGCGCAAATCAGGCGTGCCTGATCAGGGCGCCTTATTGATCCCTGGTCAGGCCCCTGTCCGGCGCAAGTCATGCGTGCCTGATCAGGGCGCCTTATTGATACCTGATAAGGCTTCTATCCGGCGCAAATCAGGCGTGCCTCATTAGGGCGCCTTATTGATCCCTGCTCAGGCCCCTGTCTGGCACAAATCAGGCCTGCCTGATCAGGGCGCCTCATTGATCCCTCCTCAGGCCCCTGTCCGGCGCAAATCATGCGTGCCTGATCAGGGCGCCTTATTGATCCCTGATCCGGCTCTGATGGATCCTCAGGCAGCCTGATTAGATTTCTGCTCGGGAACCACCCTGGATGTATTCCTGTGACTTTTTCCTATTTCCCAGACTCGAAAGGACCCTCAAGGGACAACGTTTTTCACCAAGACATGCCATAAAGACGAAATTGCAAGCCTAGCTCCAGGTGATACCTGAAGAGGCGTTTCACCAGTGTTTTTCAAACTGGAATCTACGTTGGCATAAGTGTATAATATCACAGAGGGACTATTTCTAAGGTAACGATATAAACATCGAAGAAAGAATAGATACTTTTCGAGAAAATAAAAAAAATTCGTTACTTTTTGATCGAACCTCTCATATACAAAGTCGTGTAGCAGTCCGTAGTTTCTCCGTAGACGTCCACGCAGATATACATATGACTAGATACAATTACCCCGTGTACTCGAAAGTCGTACATTAATCGTAGTCGCAACTGTAACACGATCCTTTACGGGAAGAATATTTACGGCGAGCAAAGATGACTCATCGCGGTTACTATAAAAGTTTATCGTTTCTCGATGGATATACATTAGCATTACACAGTTATATAGAGAGCAATAAGAGAAGCTACCGTTGCTAGAGTTCCTTTTCTTTTCCCTTTCGCGTTGGCTAAAAGATTTCACGATTTTGCCTCTTTGCAAATGGCACTCATACTATATATATATATATATATATTGTTGAAACTTGATGGCGTTTTAACGCAACGAGGCACACACACATGAGGCCACGCGCTCACGGATTATATGGGGTTCAAGGGTATGCGCTGTGTGTCGGGGCAGGCCGTACATTCGCACAGTCGATCATCGAGTGTCGCCCCCGGGCACGAGATGACAGTACACACACACACACACACTTACACACACACACACACACACATATATGTGTAAATCCTGTGACAGCTAGGCAACCGGTCAACGCAATTATGTACACAAGAATCGACGAAGAATAATTATTATGGGGGTGGAAGAGCGCGCGGGTTTATGGACTGCAGATAGGCGATGGGAGAGGGGCAAGAGAAGAAGGGAGGGACTGAGAAGAGTTGTATACTATTGTACAATACAGGAGTACGCGGTGAGAGGTGGAAAGCGACACGAGAGGAAAGGTAAGACCTGTATATCTACATGTATGTTTGTATTTGGGTATATATATATATATAAGTGCATGGCCCCCTCTATTCAGAAGTAGATACACTGGCTAAGGTGTGCGTGTACCAACGACCCGTCGACGACAAGTTTTGAAGAGAACCGCGCGAAGACGAACACCGACAGATGAGTTCCGTTTTCCTCTCTGAGTGCATCGCGATACGGCGACATTCTCCTCATATTTGATTCAAGAGAAAAAAAAAACTATTTGGTGAAAGAAAAGAAAAAAAAAATACGCGTGCACATTTAAGGGTAAAATATTTCTTTGCGGTCTTCGTATTCGGTTTCTTTTTTTTTTTTTTCGTGCGCACACCGGTCGTCGGCGGTGTTACGAAAATGCGACGTTTCGGTCTTCACTGTTTGTGTAAGTGCTGCAAAAATCGTACGCGTGATTTTTTTCGATTGTTTTCGGGTCATCGGAGTGTCTCGTGACGTTTTTTATTTGGGTTTTTAAGATTCATACTTATGTTCTCGCATTAGGAAAAGGTCCTGGCATGATTTTTGGCCATTGGTACCTATATTTAAGGGGAACCAATGGTATATTTTTTTTCTTATTCAACTCATATGTATGTGCGGGCGAGAAAAAATTGAGATGTCCTTTTGCAATTTCAGAGTAAGAAGCTATCGTGAAAAAAACATTGCTGAAATTTGCTTCAACGCCAACGTGTTGAAGTTTTTGTTTTTTTTTTCTTAGTTCGATTTTTTCCCTTCTTTTGATATCACGTTTTAATTCCCATATCTTTCGATTTTGCGAAAAGCCGAATAAATTCACGGAAAACAAACTGAGAAACGAATTTTCTCGAAGGCAAATTGAGGGTTAATGTTGATCTTTTCGAAGGATTCGTGAAGAGAAATTTCTATTGTCGTTGCTTGGAAAATTATACACGAATTTATAAAAGTAGAAAAATCGCGCAAAATACTATCACGTTGAAGGTTACTGAGGAAGAAAAAATAGTAAGCAATCGGAATAAAGTATCATAGAGTTTTTTTTTTATCTTTCAAATATTAGCTTAAAGCATCGCGCCTTTTTTTCACAGAGATTGGTAATTTTTTCTTCCGATCGAAAATTGATCGATCGAAAAGTGCATCCGTTTTTTTTCGCCGGCCGGGTACATGTACAGTGAAACGTCGTTTATACGTTTTGCACTTATACGTTTTCATCATTTATACGTAAAATTTCTCCGGCCTCGGCAAATTCCGCCTATAAAGAATGTAATAAAGTTTCATTTCTACGTTTTTCGCGCTTACACTTTATTTATTTTGTTCCCTAGAAAATAAAAGAATTTCAGTTGGCTCATCATTTCATTATTATCGAGCAAATTTTCAAATGGTAAACCAACCATTAGCATAATCGAAGTACCGGTATTAACCCTTCGTGTCACCCTGGGTAGAATCGACCGATCGATCAATTTTTGGCGTAAATATATAATAGTTTCCAGCTTCGAATGGGACTGTATTAAGGCGGGCAACCACTTTAGGAGACCGAAAATTAGATGATTTTTTTGGATTTTTTTTATTGAAAAAAAACGGAAATTTCCGCAACTCTGACAAAAATTTATTCATTTTTTCATACATCTTCGGTAATTTTTACAAGTTATTTCATGCATTAATTAAGGTGTAATCCGCTGTGTCCCTTGGCGTGTCCTCATCGTCGTTGTCGATTTGCGGGAATTGTGCAGCTCGCAATTCGCATCTGAAATAGTCTAATAAATCTTTCTACATTCTTGAGATGTTTTTTAAGAACATGAACCTAAATTTTGAAAAAAAAATTGAGAATTGAATGTTGGAACGTGTTTGAAAAAAATGATCGATTTTTAGCATTTTTTTCCCGGCATTTTGCAATAATAAATATGTTTTACACAATCTCATCTTTTCAACTTTAGGTTCAAGTTTTAATAAATTATATTATGTAAACCTGTTCCAAATTTGAAGATGATCCATCAATTAGATTTTGAGTTATGATTCCCGCAAATTGAAAAATGTCGTTTCGAGAAAAACACGTTTAAAGTTTCACAAACGAAAAACTCAAAGTCAAATGTGTTTAATCAAATGACAAAGTGTCTTACCGATTAATCAGCGATTCCAGGACCATACAGAAGCCTTACTCTTCCTCGTGCAACTCATTTGAAGCTTGCACTTCCTCTTTAAGAGCTTTTTGAGCTTCTTTTGTCTCTAATAAACTTTTTCTATTTTGCCGAGCCACGCGCATCTGATCCATTTGCTCGGCATATCCGTAGCTCTGCCTGCCAACTACGATTTGTAGTTCATTCGTAACCATGAGTAGGGCTGAATTTCCTTAATTGAATAAAATAGCATCAAGAAATGCCGCTACCTCGATTATTTTCTACCTAGAATGAAGATGTTTTGGGCCTAACCGCCAAACGGTCGAGCTTGGATTTGTTTGGGTTATGAAAACCCAAACCAACGTAAACAAACTATGACGTTGAAGTTTGCATCGTTGGAATGCAACGAAAATTAATTCTTTTCATTTACTCAACATTTTTTCGGCGGATCTAAGCCGTGAAAATTGCTCAAACCTTTTCTACGTATTCTTATCAGAAATTTACGACTTCAATTGGCAAAAAAAATTTGGATAATTATAAAAATAAAGGAATAAAAAAAAAATGAAGAAAAAAATATCGTTGCATTCCAACGATGCAAACGTCAACCTCATAACAAACTACATAACTGAGCGCTCGTGGATAACTAAGCGCGCTTGAGAGTCGAGCGGAGAGTCTTTATCATTTAAATACATACCGAAAACTGAGGATTTTCGCCTTTTTTAACGATGAATTAATAGCGATCATTGGAAAATTCAATATATATTGAGTTTTTGGGTAATTATTGATAATAAAAAGATGATCTGAACGTATTAATTAAATTTAAAAATAAAAAAAAAATTGTTGGCCAGTCGAAACAGATGTACAGTCACTGACAAAACATCACTTTAGTACACGCCAATATCATCGACTATGACTTCAATTATCATTAAAAATGGAAAATGAATATTTCTAAGTGTTAATTTGTCATTAGATTAGCTATTTGTAAGGCTTTTGTACGACATGATCTAGACTTGTAAATCCATGATTCGCCTATTTTGGACTAACTTTTTGCCCTACGGTCCAGCCAGTAATACCTTAAAGTTTATTAGAGAGGCCCTCTGAGCGCCTCAGCTATCTGTTTTCCAGCCGGCGGACTGTTCCGCTCAATGTCCGGTATATTCAAAAATGCTTTAGACATGGAAATATCCTTTTACCCACGTATTCTAAACACTTTAAGGATGCTAATTATTTTTAAAAAAATTGAATTTTTCATCGTCACGAATGGTAACCTGCCCTTAAGGATTTATTTTCATTAGCGAAATTTCTTTTGGCTGGTGAAAAGTGGCGAGCCACCGTAAAACGATGGTGCATATAATGAGCGCGACTCTAAATTGTCGAGGTTAAGCGTATAGAATTCAATTAACCGAGATTCTGCGGAGAGATCGAACGAAAAACGTGCTGAACATAAGATCGCTGTACGCGAGCAAGAGCCATTTATCCAAGAGCATATTTGGATCGGTATCTGTGACTGGTGTGATACCATCATCACGTTTCTTGGCACCTCATTTGAATCGCACTTTACAAACGCAATCACCGTTCTATTGTTATTGTCATTTGTACCGTTAGAATTTCCACGCTACCTTGGATGAAAATAACTCCGTGGAATGTTCTCTCGAACGATTGAACTGTGGAAGAAAATATACTCTCGTCCTTTTCACATTCGCTACAACTTACGTAATATCGCGAATCAAATGATTCAATTCAATGGTCCGATAGCGAGGAAAGATTTCTTTTTCCGTCCCTTCCGCTGGCCATAAGTTTTAAACAGCGTTTTTAGTAATTCATATTAATTCTTGTTCTTATTTTCACCTGATCTCGTATTATCAGGCCTCGTGGCTCTGCTGTCCCATGATCTGGTGAATTGCACGATAATCGACGAGGAGGAACCGAGAAGAACTTTTCCCATACGCAGAGCGATCGATGGAACTAGAGGAAGGTATATATTGTTGAAATTACCGTAAATCAACTGAAATTACTTCCAAATATTTCCAACTATAGCCGATAATTTCGAAAATCGATTCATCTGAAGTTTCACTCACCAAGAAACAAAGTATACGGTAGGGTGGCTGCAATTTGGGTCAAATTTGAATTTCCAAAGTCCTCTTGTAAAAACATAATGAAGATATATTTAAAAAATTATGTGCAAAGTTTTAAGGGGTTGGGAAAATTTTTAATGATGCCTGTGAGGGTTTGAATTTTCAATACAAAAATACATGTGTTTTTCCAAGTTGCTACTTGATTATTTCTCATGCTTATAATATTGGTGAGAAAAATCTGAAGCTTGGTCCATATATTGTGCACATTATGAAGTATATGACCAAATTTGTACAGATTTTTCCAGTAATAATTGTCATTATTACTAGCTTTGCAATGACAACCTCGTTTTCATTTTTTTGAGTTTCATTCATTGAAGATTGCTGGAAAAATCGGTAAAAATTTGGTCATATTCCTCATAATGTGCAAAATATGTGTGTCAAGTTTCAGGTTTTTGCCACCAATATCCTAAGCATGCGAAATAATTAAGTAATAACTTGGAAAAACACGGGTATTTTTGTGCTAAAAATTCAAATCCTCACGGGCACCATTAAAAAATTTTCGGGCGCCTCAAAACTTTGCACATAATTTTTTTGAAATATCTTGATTATGTTTTTACACGGGGACTTTAAAAAATTCAAATTTGATCCAAATTGCAGCCATCCTAGCATACAGGATGCTTTAAGACGGGATATACAAGGTGTGTAAATTAAGTAATGAGCCTATAGCGTTCGATCTGGCAACATTTGGGACGCGAAAAATGCTTGTAAAGATGTATACAGGGGGTCTGATTTAGCGAGATGTCACACGAAACTAACGCTACCCCCACTCCACTGCCGCTGTGTTGTAGCAGGGTGGGGGAGCTGCGACATTCTAAATGCCTGTGATTTGTTGAAAAATTACGTGTACAGTAGTCATTTGTGGTTACAAGTTGTAAGTTTCAATTTTGGTGTGTACATTACAATGTTGGTGGGTTTGGATTTGTTGGGGTTTGTTCGGGTTTATTGAGGTTTGTTTGAGTTTTTTGAGGTTTGTTCGGGTTTGTTGGATTTGTTGAAAAATGCTACATTACATGTAGAGTAGCCATTTGTGGTTACAAGTTGTAAGTTTCAATTTTGGTGTGTATATTACAATGTTGGTGGGTTTGGGTTTGTTCGTTGAGGTTTGGTTTGGATGGATGGATGGATGGATAGTGAGAATGAGAGTGAGAGAGTGCGAGAATGAGAAGAGAGTGGAGAGTGAAAAAGTTAGAGAGTGAGAGAGAGAGCAACTCATATTATTTGCATGTACTTTTTTTTATCACCCGAAAAGTCTGATTACATTTTCAATGCCATGAAATAGTTGCACTTTGTGTAATATCTGTAGATTTTTTCTACTGCCTTTTAAAAATGAGTGACATCAATTTCGAGCAACGGTGTCCTATCAGGTTTTGCTTTAGACTTCGGCACAGTGCAATGGAAACTTTTACAAAACTTCAGCAGGCCTACGGAGACAGTGTTTGGTTAAGTGCCCAGGTTTTTCGGTGGTTTAAGACATTTTCAGAAGGAAGATAGTCGATTGAAGATGAACCACGTAGCGGAAGGCCTTTATCTTCAAGAAGCGGTGAAAATTGTCGACAGAATCCGGGATCTTGTGCGTTCAGATCGTCGATTGACAGTCAGAATGATCGGGGAAGAGTTGAATTTGACACACACGACCTTTCATCAGATTTTGACCAATGAATTGGGCATGAAAAAAATTGCTGTCACACAGCTGTTTCAATAAACGAGTTATCGGTCACTAAAAACATTCCTGCGGCTCCTCAGCCTCCTTATTTACCTGACTCGAGTCCTTGTGACTTTTTCCTCTTTCTGATTATGAAAAATCACCTCAAGGGACGTCATTTTAGGACACTCGTCGATTGAAGTCGATTAAAGATGAACCACGCAGCGGAAAGCCTTCATCTTCAAGAACCGATGGCAACGTCGACAGAATCCGCGATCTTGTGCGTTCAGATCATCTTGTTCTGTCGACATTTTCATCGGTTTTTGAAAATTGGAAGCCTTCCGTTGCGTCGTTCATCTTCAATCGACTCTCTTCCTTCGGAAAATGCCTTAAACCACCGAAAAACCTGAGCTCATGACAAAACATTGTCTCCGTAGGCCTGCTGAAGTTTTGCAAAAGTTTCCATTGCTCTGTGTCCAAGTCTGAAGCAAAACTTGATAGCATACTATTGCTCCAAATTGATGTCACACATTTTTAGACCGCACTAGAAAAAAAAAGCTGTTTCACGAGAAAACATCGCTACCGACAACTAAATGACTCTAGCGAGTTCAAACTCGTACTGACCCACATGTTCACCTGCTGTCCCTCCAAGTCCCAAGTGTTGCCAGTTCGAACGCTACGTTGCCAGTCTCATTACTTAATCTACACACCTCGTACATTTAGACGGGAAAAAATTTGGCAATTTTGAGGGATTATCAAACTGTAGGTATCCTTTTATAGTATATTTAAGTATACAAAATAATTATTTTTTATTCATTTATCATCATAATAGAGGAGCTGTGGCAGAGTGTTACAGCAAAGTTGCCGCGGGAGTTTCGAATCGGCGTGCAGGCTAGATTCCCGTAGACCTTGACCTGCAAAAAAATTCCACATTTTTTTCAGTTAGAACATGTATAGTTTCTATTTGACAGTAATTAACATGAAGAAAATGCAAGTTTAAGAGAATGGCATGTATTTTTAAAAAAATCACGCAAAATTTCTGTAAAATTTGGATTAAAAAAGTAGTTTTTTTTTCTAATTTTTTAAAAACAATTCTCGTCCATTAGAAGGCAATAATATTATCAATATTACTACAAAGTTTCAACTCAATCGGCTTAATAGTTTTTGAGTAATCCTGCACGCTAATTTCCAAAATGCAGTTTTGAGATAAACGCGCTTAAAGTTTTTATACATAAAAAACCAATGTTTAAAATTACTTACGGGTTAGTCAGCGATACCAGGCCCAAATAATAAGCCTTCAGCTTTTTCATAAAAATGATATTCTTCCATTAATTCATCTGTCCTTGCTTTTCGATTGTTTGATAATTGTAAATGTAAATCCCACCTTAATTTACTATATTCAGGTCTGAATATAGTAAATTATATAAAATCTAACTTATATTTTTTCTACTTTTGTTTGTTAGCTATTATGTATATATTCAATGATTAGTCTATAAACATCTACAAATGGACAGAATAGAGATCTTTTATGAAAAAAAGGCCTCTTTATAACACTTATGTACGAAGTAAACGTTTTTTTACGTTAAATAATTGCCCATGACGATCAATTCTTTTATTTATTATTTCACTAACATCATACTCTGTTACTTACATAAATGAAATAGTTATTCATATTTTTTTCGCTTATCACAAATTCAGTAGAAATATTATGATTATTATTGTATACAGTTTATTCAGTATTCTATCATTATAATTCTTTACGATTATTATTTTATAGTTTACTATTATTACATATAGTTTGTTTTTCATATACATCCTTCCGTATATTTAAAATTCCCCTTACTTACATATGCCCCACTGTGGTTTGTGATGATAATTTCTCTGCATATCTTTTTTGCCGAATCATTATTGTTTTTTTTTCACAGGATTTTATAATATTTTACTATTTCTGCAGTTGAAAAATTGTATATTTCTTTGATCAAAAATTAAATTTTTGTGGTATTTTTGCGGAAGACCGTACGTCCGGTACATTTCTGAATCGATATCTCCTTCGATTTACTGTTATAATGACGATGAATGGGATGTATCGAGACTCATTGAGAACTTGGACAAACAGCCTTGACTTCTCTCTCTCTCTCTCTCTCTCTATAAATAATTTCTTATTGATTTCACGAATCAGAAAATACTACGATCCGGAAGAGGATAATCCTTACGACAGATACAGCTCGTCGAATGGACGGTACGATCCGTACGAGGAAGAAACCGGTAAGTTCTTCTTCTTTGTACTTTGCATCTTTACTTCAATTAAGATAAGATTAATTTTTAAAAACCTATAAAACTCAGATATTAATAAGAAAGTCGATGTGAGGAGGGTCGTAAAAGTCACTGATAAATGTTAAAGGATACATTGAGAGAAATGTACGTTGTTTTTAACCACGTTTTCACTATATTTTGTATTTTCCTGAGGGGACAGTAACATTTTTATAGACATACAGTTGCTGCCAAAAATATAGTACTGCTCATTGGTATTTTAGCAATTGCATAGATTATACACATATGTTAACCGTAAAGACCGAACTCACCAGCATACTTCGATTGTTTAATGCTTTATAATATAGTAGGTTTTCATAAAATGGATATTCCTTAACACTATAAAAAATTAACTCACCCAAGATCCTAATAGCGAACAGAAGTAGAATATATATGCATTCAAAAAAATTTTGCTTGTGATTTGCGACGATGTTTATAGTGATTTGTACCATATGGTATAACCTTCTATACGCATAATAATGTGTATCTTACAAGAACAGAAGAAGGTAAACTACAAGAAGTGTTGAGCTGATATCCTATTTTTGCAATGCAACAATTTATACATTTACATTTTCGCTATAAGTAAACGTTGCCATCATTTTATTTCTCATGGTCACTTTTCATAGGGTCTTTTAGGAAATTATACTTAACAAACGTTAATGTTAACCATATTAGTTGCACAAGCTCAAATAGAATAGTAGAAGTTTAACCTGAACACAACTTAACGTACAGTATACGTTAAGTTGTGTTCAAACATAACGTACAATTGTACCTAACGTACAACATTAGGATTCGTGCGCCGATTTTGTGATAGCCCTGAATTAACGATATATATCTATATTGTCAAACCGTTGGCAATAGTTAATAATTATTTCGGGGATAATAGCCCGTGCAGAAATTGTCACAGGGATTCAATTGGATCCTCATACTTGGACCGTATTTCCTGATCGAGATCCAATGGGGGTTCATCACATTGAATCTCTATACCGAAACATCACGCTACATTGGAATCTAATCGGGATTCCCCATTAGAATTCATTGTACGAATCAAATTTAAACGCTCAAGAATTCTCTCATTGTCGAACAGAATCCGTTACGATTTTTGATGGATCTCGTGGCATTATATACGTTGAATTTTCTCAATAATTTATATAAATATACAAAATAAGTGAATCTTGAAGAAGCATGAATCTTATCTAAAAAGACTATGAATCTGATCTTAAAAAAGTATAAATCGTTTTTATAGTAAAAATCAATTTGAATGACATAACTGAAAACAGATTGTAATTTTCGTTTGTTATTTATTTTACTGGATTTTTTATGTTTCAATATACGTCGAGTTTTTTTTTCACTTAACTGTTCACATATTTTAGGCTCGAACGTGGTAAGAATTCTCAAATGACGTTCGTCGGGGAACAGTACAGATTTCAATTGGATCCCAATGAGAATTCCCTATGTGCGGCATCCCTAACAAATACCCATGAAGATGTCAGTATATCTTAGGGATCGCCAGCAAATTTTTACACGGATTCGCAAAAAAAGATTTTTTTTCGGAGATCCAACAAATTTCGTTTGAGAATTTCAAATAAAATTTTTTGAAGGACGTGAATCGGGAAATAGCGCGAAATCCACTTGGATTCCAATGTCGACTCCCTACGTATGTCATTATTATGAAATCCCTATAGGGATGTAGTAGTATCTGGGGACTCTCCAACAAATTTCTGCACGGGAGATAGTCAAACACGACATCCAAATGGCATGTTTAGATATACTTTTCGCTTATAGTTCTGTTAATCATATTATGATTGCGATTTCACTAAACTATAGGGAATTTTACTATTTTCTGTCTTACCATGGGCGTTTGTTGTAAATACCATGGACTTTTCTTTCTGTGTTCGAATGTTTTTAGACATAGATAGACTCACTAAAAATTCGACTTCGACGTTACCACAAATTCCAGTAGAGGATTTACGAGTTTTTTTTTGTCTTATTGAAATAAATATAATTTGGCACAGTTTCGCATGGAAAGTCACCGTTTTAGCCTCCGTAAGTATCAGAGATATTGACTGTCAGTGACAATAAAATTCCAGCTTAATTCGCGATTGTTTACACAGTTTCTTACAAAACTGTGTACACTGACAGAAAAATTCTTTCGATATTAACTAGATGCGTCTATATGATTTTTTTAAATTTTAATTAACTAGATTCTTCGTGAAATCAAATTTTTCCTATTCCATTCCATTATTAAAATTATTTATTTTAAATATATTTATTTATTAAAATCAAGATCTATTCAATATCGTCTAATAACTAAATATTTTATTCATTCCTAATAAATCTGTGATTTGGTTTCATCTGGTAGTATAAGACAAATGAGACAGACGGAAAAATGGTACACGATTCAGTCTCTCAAAAATCTCATGGCTTTGTTTTCATTAGAAGACTGTTGTAACATTTTGCGGTTAAGGAAAATGGTTAGTCTTTCTATATATAAATAGTCGCGCCTGTTAATAAAAGGCACGACGATACCTTTCATTTTTTTTTTCCAAATAACAGCCTTGTTAATTAAAGAAAAGAAAAATATTTTACCTTTTTTTTACCGCACTTTTCTGTCATGAACCTATATTCCTTTCTCGTATTCGTGCGATATATCGTGTTTTATCTTTATTTATTGAATTCGAATATATTTAATATTCAAATTGATTAGCGAAGTGCGAGTAGGGAGTGATAGGAAAAATGGTTTAATTGGGAAGGGTAATACGTAAAAAACCCCAAGGGTATACGTTGGAACACTAGAAAAATAAAATTAAATAAATATTTAATATTTAAAAAGAATAGCTTGAACAAATTTAAAAAAATATTTGAAACAAATAGGGTCGTAGTAGGCCGCGAGACAAGGAAAAAACCTATTTGATTTAACTAGATCCTATTTATTCCTAATATAGTATTTTTGGTAGTTTAAAATTGTTGTGATTTATATATTGAGTGAAGTAAAAAGTTCTGAGCGTTTTCCGCTAGATTCTCTAGTGAGCCATATCTCACGATGAATACATCGCATCGGGTCATACTATACGGCGATTTAAGGGTGACATTACGCTTCAAAAAAAGTTCTTCGACAGTTTTGTGTTTGGTGAAGACAGTTGTGTATTACAGCGTTCCAAAATGGAGGTAAAAAAAGAGAAAAATCGATACATTCGTCAGTACCACTACGACCAAGATGAAAAGGCGGAGCAGGCGGCCAAAAAAATGTGTGCTGTTTATGGACCCAATACAGTATCGAATGCAATAGCAAAGCGGTGGTTCCAACGATTCCGTTCTGGTAATATGGACGTCGAAGATGAGGCACGCTCTGGTAGGCCAATCGTCGAAAATGTCAATAAAATAATGGAAATCGTCGAGTCGGACCGGCATGTGAGCACTTATTCCATTGCCCAGGAACTGAAGATTAGCCAGCAAACCGTTTGGACCATTTGCATAAAGCTGGTCTCAAGAAGAAGCTCGATGTATGGGTGCCACACGAATTGACGCAAAAGAACCTTTCGGACCGAATTGATGCCTGCGATTCTTTGCTGAAACGTAACGAAAACGACCCATTTTTGAAGCGGATGTTGACTGGCGAAGAAAAATGGGTCACATACGAGAGCAACAGCCGAAAAAGATCGTGGTCCAATCGCGGTGAGCCGGCCCAAACGATCGCCAAGCCCGGATTAACGGCTAAGAAGTTTTGGCTGTGTGTTTGGTGGGATTGGAAGGGAATCATCCACTATGAGCTGCTCCCATCGGGCCAAACACTCAATTCGCACCTCTACTGTCAACAACTGACCAGATTAAAGCAGGCGATCGACCAGAAGCGGCCAGAATTGGCCAATAGGAAGGGTGTTGTGTTCCATCAAGACAACGCCAGGCCGTACACATCTTTAACGACGCGCCAGAAGCTCCGAGAGCTTGGATGGAAGGTTCTATTGCACCTGCCGTATAGTCCAGACCTGGCACCAAGCGATTATCACCTTTACAAGCATTTGCAAAATTTTCTTGATGGTACAAAAATGGCCTCAAGAGAGGCTTCTGAAAATGAGCTGGTCAAGTTTTTTACCAATAGGGACGAGGACTTCTTCAATCGCGGAATTATGAAATTGCCTTCAAAATGGACAAAAGTTATCGAACAAAACGGCGCATATTTGATCTAAATCGGATAATCCTAACTATGTTAATTTCATCGTCGAAATAAAACGAAAAAACGCTCAGAACTTTTCACTTCATCTAATATTTTTCACGTGAAAACGATGCAGCAGAACTTACGAAAAAATCGAAGCTGCACTTTATTTCGACGTATCTACATCTCAAAAAGAGCAGGATATTTTTACGTTGATCAGTGAATGCTCGACCTTCCTCAGCCGATGATTATTGATTCTAACAAATCACTTTACACTTCAGATCTCTCAGATATCAGGAACAACGTTCCAGGGGAGCCAGGTGTGGACTATCCCGCATACACGAGATTGCCCCAAACGGAATTCGTATGTGAAGCTGAGTTCAGAGGTGAGTTGAAATAAAACAAGGAGGTCAAGTGGTGGTCGGACCGCGCATCAAAGTGAGGCTACGTAGCTTGTTAGGCTCTCGCATCATTGTAACAATTTAATTAAAAGATAATTGCTTTTCCTATCTGGACAATTTTTTGAATACTCGACGAAGGTATGGCGAATGAAACTTTGTCAAATTCAAAACGGTTTTCTTCCTTCTTTTCTGGAACTGAATAATTTGCAGTAACTGCAGTAATTATGCTTGAAAGTACCTACGAAATATTTTTATGATGAATTATTTTGGAACTTTATGTCGAATGATTATACGATCATTTTTTTACCATTAGCATTTTTCATATACGAAAAAAAACATAACATTTTTTTTACAAATTTATCGCTGCACGTGACATCCCGTCTATTTAAGGGGATCCCGAAATATAGCGGAAAATAAGCGAATTTCCAAGCTTTTTTTGTATTGAAAGTATTCATTCTACATAATTAAAATTTTATGTGCATATTATTACATCTTTTGAGTTTCCTATTTTTTAAATTTAAAAATGGCGGCTGTGCGACACTTGCTCCAGAGATGATTGCCGCCTGAGTTATTCTACGGCGTACAACCTAGTGTCTGATGTATTGATCTGAAACATCAGATCCAAGAATTTTAGATTTTTAAGACCCACACGCTTCATGTGAACCTAAAAAATCGAAAGAAAAGTGTAATTTCGAAACATGGTACGTGTTTGAAAAAATTCTATTTTTCATGACATTTTTACTACTGTAGTTGTTAATGAAAAAGTTGTTTTTTTTAAAATAATTTTCAAGGATCTTTGAATTGATATAGACAGCAATTATGTTATCTAAAAGTGCGAAAAATTTCACAATGATAGATCCGATAGTTTTATAATTATTTTGCATGAGGTTCACGAAAGTTCCGTCTCTGAAGCAAGTGTCATTCAGCCACGATTTTTTAATATTAAAAAAAATTAAAAGGTGTACCAAGATATATATAAAATTTTAATTATATAGAATAAATCGTTTCGACATTAAAAAATCTTGAACATTCGCTTATTTCCCGCTGCTTAAAGGGATCTCCCCCATTCAAGCGTCTGCTTGCCAAATTTCATTACGAAGCTGTGACAGACGAGCAGACGGTATGACGAAATTAACGTATTACTGGATGGACAGTCGGGCAAAAAGTTAGTCCAAAATGGGCGATTCGTTGATTAACAAGTCTAGATCATGCCGCACATGTTAAGCCTTATAAATAGTTAATTTAATAATAAATTAACACTTAGAAATGTTAATTTTCCACTTTTAATAACAATTGAAGTCAAATTCGACAATATGGGTGTGTGCTTGACTGAGCTTTTGCCAGTGACTGTACATCTGTTTCAACTGTCCAACAAACAAAATCCGAATGTTGAAATTTATTCAATGCGTTCAGATCATCTTATTATTATCAATAATTACTCAAAAACTCAATATATATTGAGTTTTCCAATGATTGCTATTAATTCATCGTTAAAAAAGGCGATACTCCTCATTACTTTAATTAATTTCTCGACAATTACTAAGTCAATTTATTTGAAACTTAGCATAATCAATCGCTTGATCCTAAAACTTGATGATATAATATTTTCGGAATTTACGGCGATTTAGTTCCATTCGTTCTGCAACCATTAACGTCTGCGTAAACTGTTTTCCCCCAAGCAACCGTGTTAAATTCATATGTTTATAACTACTAAATTATTTAGTGAAATATTTTAAAATAAATAATGTATTATTATGCTATCAAGAACTATCATTCGTCAAATTTTCAAAAATTTTGATGATTTTTTAAAATCCATCCATTAATACCTCAATAATGGAATTCAGACCAGGTCTTCGTTAGTCTACAATTTTCTGCAGATTCAACTGACTAGCGCACTTACAGCATTTTAAATTAATCGCTAATTCCTTGAGATTGACCATACATAGTCTCAAATTTTCGTTGTTCATAACCTCTGCTTTCTTATTTTTTTCGTGTTCTCTTTTTCTACAGGTTTTCGTTTTTGTTTTGCAAATTTGGCTTTCTGTCGCACTCGTTACATTATTTCCGCCACAGTTCAAATTCAGCATTTCAGTTTACACTGAAATCACGAAAAAAATTTGCTGGGCTTGCAACGTTGCCACGATCTCCGCGCTCACTAGACTACTTTATAAGTTTTTACATCCCGATAAGATGTAAAAACTACATTATAAGTATATATTTCGCAATATTTCGAGGCTTTCATCGATTGACCGGAGAATAAACTTTTCAACGTGTCTGTGGCGAGCCTACTACCTTAAAAGGCTAAACAATATTTTCTCAAGGATGAGTCTTTTGTACGGTTATATCTCTTGCACTGACAGTGTATCATTTTTAAACGGCTACTTCTATAATTGCGCAATCCACGGAGAGAGAGAGAGAGAGAGAGAGAGAGAGAGAGAGAGAGAGAGAGAGAGAGAGGCATAATCATTAGAGCTACCAAGCGCCATAGTCATTTAATATTTCGGCAGAGCTGTTTTCCGCTCGGTTTCAATAGAGATGAGAGTCAAACACGCGCATTTCTACATCAAAGCCAACACGATACTCCGGCAAAGGTGGAACCTCGATCAAACGGTTTAATATTTCCACGTTATAGGCGGGATCAACGCTCGCCACGAGATCTCCAGAGATTGAC
Source organism: Ophion ventricosus (assembly GCA_963932345.1). Classification (NCBI taxonomy): domain Eukaryota; kingdom Metazoa; phylum Arthropoda; class Insecta; order Hymenoptera; family Ichneumonidae; genus Ophion; species Ophion ventricosus. The sequence continues at coordinate 20,467,553 of OZ010714.1, forward strand.
CCTTTAGAAAGTGAAAAAAGTGAAAAGCCTTTGAAAACGAAAACGCGTACTGGAAATCTTCACGCTAACGATCTTCCAATGTGTTTTTCTTCAGTTCTTTCATGCGGAGCTCGGGCCATGAGTTTTCTGGTTTTTATTTTTTGTGGATGTTTAGGGAAAAAACAGGGATGAATGTCAGGGTGGATGAAAGTGTAATTTTTACGGTTCCTTGGGGACTTAAGGATGAATTAATGGCAATCATTGGAAAACTCAATATATATTGATTTTTTAGGTAATTATTATAAGATGATCTGAACGTATTCAATTTGAAAATTGAGACATTTTTTTGTGAGACAGTTGAAACAGATGTATAGTTACTGACAAAACCTCAGTCAAGCACACGCTAATACCGTCGATTTTGATTTCAATTATTATTAAAAGTGGAAAATTAACATTTCTAAGGGTTAATTTACTATTAAATTAGGTATTTGTAAGGCTAAACATGTACGATATGATCTAGACTTGTAGATCCACGATTCACCCATTTTGGACTAACTTCTAAATCTACAATAAATCGCTATGTCTCTGAAACTAGACGATCAAAATTCCCGATTTTTTTTTTGACAAACCTCGTCATATGTTGCTCTGTAACAGAGATTGAAAAAAAATCAGTAGAAGCGTTTCTAAAACTGTGCAATCTTTGATTGCCAATATCTCGAATACGAAACGGTGAATCCTTTTGAAATTTTGCACATTATTGCTTAATAGTATCTACAACAAAAAAAATCTATAGAAAAAAGCCTTGGTAAGATTACTACCTTAAGTATAATACTTCTATATAAACCGTCCCGGCCTGAGTGCACAACCTTCGATATAAATACAACGTAACAAATAATATTCGGGCTACCATTTTCATAGACAGTTGAAAAAAAAATCCCGTGCCCTCTTAACGTCCTGAAAATCGTTGCAAAAAAGATCTGCAATGTGATTGAAAGAGGCAGTGACACACATTCATTCATTTACAGTTGAATGGGCTCTGCGATTCAATAGTCATTAGGTTAATCGTGAATTTCGTGTTCATTGAACGATTTTTACTAACCTTTAACATCCATGTCAAGGGTGATTCGGGCTCTACGTTAACTTTGCACCGTGTTGTCGTATGATTAACATTGCACATTACTGTTGTATCACGCCAGATAGGTATATATATATATATATATATATAGGAGTCAACCGGGAGAGCACATCGACTGGAATTTGCCGCTAGCATTTTATTACGTTATTTCGCAATAGGTCAGCGCACCAGCGACAGAAAGATGCGCCTATAAATATACGTAAACCCATATGTATAGATATATGACTTGTACTAGTAGTATTTATTCGGTCATTCTTACCCCTCGGGCCCAAGTATATAAAATTTCTTTTATATAGTTTTTTTTATATCGAAATTATACTATATATTTCTTTACATTCTACATTGTGTGTCTATTCACACACACAAACATATATATTTATCTACATATATATATATAATTTGTCTTCATATGACATATACGATGACCAAAGGAATGTATACGTTTCTTCTGTTGTCTCGAGCAGGTTCGTTAACGATGAAAATATTGTGAATGGGATCTTATGGCAAATAGATTGGGAGAGAGAGAGGAAAGACGATATATGAAGACACATTTTTATCTGTCTTTTTTCCACGTAGATCCAATCAGCGAAACACAAATCGTATAATATAATCCAGGGGAATTATATAGGCTTGTATAGAACTTCTGTTTCTCTTATGACATTTTCATGGTGGAAGAACAATAGCTGTTAGATATCCGTGAAAGTAGTCAAATAAGAAATGAAATACTGACATTTATGTAGCGAAGCTCGAGATTATATTTTATGTAGAAATCGTTACAATCGCACAGTTGCTATACTTTAATATGAAATCGGGTGTTGTTTTTTTTTTCGTTTTTTTTTCCGTTGCCTTTTTATTTTTGAGTTATTTTTTATTCGTCTTTTTTAATTGTTTTTTTATCTTTTGCTATTTTTCGTTCGGTTTCTTTTTACTTTTTTGGTCCTAATGTTTTTTATGCTTTGTTATGTTTGTTTAGATATTATTCTTGGCTATGTTTCTTATTTTTTAATGCTTTTTATCGTTTGTTATTTTTCTTTCGGTTTCCTTTAACTCTTTTGGTTAATTTTGTTTTTATTTTTTACAGTTTGTTACGTGCGTTTCGGTTTCTCCTTCGATTAGTTTTGTTATTTTTTAATGTTTCGGTATTTTTGTTGCGGTTTTTCTTTTCTTTACTGGTTATTTTGGTTTTTTTTATCATCTTTTTTATGCTTGTTTCAGTTTCTTTTTTTGTTATCTTTGTTCTTTTTTAATGTTTGTCTTTTGTTATTTTTGTTTGGTTTTTTTTTTCTCTTCGTTGTTTTGCTTCTGATGTTTGGGCAGATTATTGCGACTGCCGATTCCGTATTTGAATGGCTCGTGATTGGCGCTTGAAAAAGATCGATACTAAGATAAAAGCGAATCAAAGCTCGCGCGTGTGACGTGCGAGAATCATATTAATTTCGCTGAGGAAATACTGATATTTATGTAGCGAAGCTCGAGATGATATTTTATGTAGAAATCGTTATAATCGCACAGTTGCTATACTTTAATAACAAACCGGGTGGTTTTTTTTTCATTTTTGTTTAAATTTCCGTTGCCTTTTTATTTTTGAGTTATTTTTTGTTCGTCTTTTTGAATTGTTTTCTTTTATCTTTTGCTATTTTTCTTTCGGTTTTCTTTTTCTTTTTTGGTTATTTTTTACTTTTTTTGGTCCTAATGTTTTTTATGCTTCGTTATGTTTGTTTAGATATAATTCTTGGCTATGTCTCTTATTTTTTAATGCTTTTTATCGTTTGTTATTTTTCTTTCGGTTTCTTTTGTCTCTCTTGGTTAATTTTGTTTTTATTTTTTACATTTTGTTACGTGCGTTTCGGTTTCTCTTTCGATTAGTTTTGTTATTTTTCAATGTTTCATTATTTTTGTTGCGTTTTCTCTTTTCTTTACTGGTTATTTTGGTTTTTTTTATCATCTTTTTTATGCTTCTTTCAGTTTCTTTTTTTGTTATCTTTGTTCTCTTTTAATGTTTATCTTTTGTTATTTTTTATACTAAGATAAAAGCGAATCAAAGCTCGCGCGTGTGACGCGCGAGAATCATATTATTAATTTCGCAATTGCCGTTCGCCTATGAAAAGAAAACAGAGTTATGAGATAAATAAATAAATAATATGCCCGGGACAGGATTGCGAGTTAAATAAAGAAGTACGGGTTTTATCGATTGCGCAATATTCGCACTCTTCTTTCTTTATTTTAGGCTGAGAAAAGTCATCGGTGGCAAAATATAACCGCACCCGGGATTTATATTTTCATAAATTTAGGATCAGCGCTACGTGAGATCTCGATTCCCGTCGAATTACGCAATTTTCGCAATAAGACAGGAGTGTCGAAGGAAATCTCAAGCGCTTCTCGATTGCGATATTAATGAACGTTAGCGCGCGAGACTCGTGCGACGAGTATTACCGAGTGCAGCGTTATAACATCGGCCAGGAATGAGGAAGCTTTCGTGGATTTTAATTTATAACGAGATTGCGACAAAGCCCATAAACCCCTGTATTAGCAGAACTACGGGAATCATTATCACGTACCATTTCATTATTTATTTCTAAGATTTATTTTATTCGTCGTGTTTTTTACGAGGCTCCCGTTCCCCTATGCACCGGCGTGGCAGGAGCGACCTCTTTTGTCGTCGTACGAGAACAATGTTTCGAGATACCTACGACTGAGATTTGCTTGAAATGTTAGTAGCAGTAGGAAAGACTAGGTATCGTTGAAACAATTTTCATGTTATCGTTCATAGAATTACCAATATACTTCCGAACGTGGGTTCAGAATATTAGATGAAGTAAATAGTTCTGAGCGTTTTTTCGCTTTATTTCGACGATGAAATTAACACAGGATTATCCGATTTAGATCAAATATGCGCCGTTTTGTTCGATAACTTTTGTCCATTTTGAAGGCAATTTCATAATTCCGCGATTGAAGAAGTCCTCGCCCCTATTGGTAAAAAACTTGACCAGCTCATTTTCACAAGCCTCTCTTGAGGCCAGTTTTGTACCATGAAGAAAATTTTGCAAATGCATGAAAAGGTGATAATCGCTTGGTGCCAGGTCTGGACTATACGGCGGGTGCGATAGAACCTCCCATCCAAGCTCTCGGAGCTTCTGGCGCGTCGTTAAAGATGTGTGCGGCCTGGCGTTGGCTTGATAGAATACAACACCCTTATTATTGGCCAATTCTGGCCGCTTCTGGTCGATCGCCTGTTTCAATCTGGTCAGTTGTTGACAGTAGAGGTCCGAATTGAGTGTTTGGCCCGATAGGAGTAGCTCATAGTGGATGATTTCCTTCCAATCCCACCAAACATACAGCAGAACCTTCTTGGCCGCTAATCCGGGCTTGGCGATCGTTTGGGCCGGCTCACCGCGATTGGACCACGATCTTTTTCGGCTGTTGTTCTCGTATGTCACCCATTTTTCATCGCTAGTCACCATCCGCTTAAAAAATGGGCCGATTTCGTTACGTTTCAGCAAAGAATCGCAGGCATCAATTCGGTCCAAAAGGTTCTTTTGCGTCAATTCGTGTGGCACCCATACATCGAGCTTCTTCTTGTGACTAGCCTTATGCAAATGGTTCCAAACGGATTTCTGGCTAATCTTCAGTTCCTGGGCAATGGAATAAGTGCTCACATACCGGTCCGACTCGACGATTTCCATGATTTTATCGACATTTTCGACGATTGGCCTATCAGAGCGTGCCTCATCTTCGACGTCCATATTACCAGAACGGAATCGTTAGAACCACCGCTTTGCTGTTGCATCCGATACTGTATTGGGTCCATAAACAGCACAAATTTTTTTGGCCGCCTGCTCCGCCTTTTTATCTTGGTCACAGTGGTACTGAAGAATGTATCGAATTTTCTCTTTTTTTACCTCCATTTTGGAACGCTGTAACACACAACTGGCTTCACCAAACACAAAACTGTCAAAGAACTTTTTTTGAAGCGTAATGTCACCTTTAAATCGTCGTATAGCATGAGTCGATGTGATGTATACATCGTGAGATATGACTCACTAAAGACATCTAGCGGAAAACGCTCAGAACTTTTTAGTTCGCCCAATATTAGGTCTATGCATAATTCCGTAGCGAAAATCGAGTTAATTTGAAACGCAAAGTTTTTACAAAAAAAAGCGATTTTTATCAACTATATATGTTCCATTTTATTCATTGACTTTCTGTCGCCTCTCCACGAGCTTCAATATCCCTCTTTTATAGAAGTCCTGCGTTTTTTTAGGCAAAGAACTCGTGCGGAAAATTGGCCGGTCATACTTAATACAATTCGGGGCATTCAAGGAATTATTTGTGGATTTCATAGTAGGGATTTCCGTAAAAGAGCCAGACTGTGCCCCTATTAAGGTCAAGTGTCACACCGACCGAGCGGCCATGAGTGCGAGAGAGATAGCTGATTTTCAGATTCCCAATGATTTCTGAAACGGTTGATTTTTGGGAAAAAAGAAAAGAAACCCGTTCCGCTGTTGAACGACAAACAACGGCGTTGTCTTCTTTTGCCCGAAATATGTTCCGTCTAGGAGACAACTCGGCAGTAGGATTTTTACCGACTGGACGTGTGACACATGGCCTTAAGGAATGGTAGGGTAGGTAGGTTGACTAAAACTATGGCCTAAGTACGGAGACCAAGCAAAGGCCTTCAAGGGGTGTGGTTTTAGATTCCCTAGTAGCGATTTTTCCAATACTACTAGACTTTGCTTTTATAGGGGCAAATCAGTATAAATTGCTTGACTAAAGAATTTGTGGCATAATAATTATCGACATCGATTAAATATTAGGTGTATGACTTCATTTTTACAGATTTTTCAGCAAATTTATTTAATATAAAGAAATAGAGAACAACGAACTTAATCTTGGAAATATTGTCCATCGTTTTCTATGATCTTGCGCCATCTCTCAGGTAACATACAAATGCCGTCGCGAAAGAAACTTGCAGGCTTCGAGGCGATAAAGTTATCGACGAATTAACGCATATCGTCCAGCGTTTTGAACTGTTTATCCACTAAGGCGTGCTGCATTGACCGGAACAAATGGTAGTCGGATGGGGCCAAGTCTGGTTAATATGCCGCGTGCGGGAGAACTTCCCATCCCAAGTTAAAGAGGGTCTTCTGAGTCGCGCGAGCAACGTGAGATCGAGCGTTGTCATGCAGCAGTATGACTTGCCTGCTTCCTTGCCCAGTAAATAGCCTTTTCTGAACAAGTTCTTCGCTTAGTTTGTTTAATTGTCGGCTGTAGCGTTCCGCAGTCACCGTCTGACCAGTTTCCAGCAGTTCGTAATAAAGGACACCTTTCGTGTCCCACCAGATACACAGGAGAACCTTCTTTAAGTGGATGTTCTGTTTCGGCGTCGATGTACTGGTTTGCCGGGGATCTACCCATGACTTTTTACGTTTGGGATTCTCGTAAAAAAATATACTTTTCCTCACCCGTCACAATTTTCCACAAGAAGTCCTTTTTTGTTGCCGGACAAGCAGTGAAAGGCACATATTCATACGTTGGCCTAGGTTGTGTTCGGTCAACACATGTGGGACCCACCGTCCAAGTTTTTGAATTTTTCCCATTTGGTGCAAACGCTTGGAAATAGCTGTTTAGGTGACTCCTAACTGAGCTGCAAGCTCTTGTTACGTTTGCGTTGAGTCTTCATCTAGTACAGCTTGCAATTCCGCATCTTCAAACTTTCGAGGCTGTCCAGGGCGCGGCTGGTCACTAAGATCGAAATCACCACTTCTAAAACACTTGTACCAATAATTACACGTTTCATAAGACACAACGTCGGCACCAAGAACACTACAAATTGATTTCCGTGCTTTAGAAGCATTTTTTCCTTGTTGGAATTCGTATAAAATGCAGCGCCGAATGTGCTGTTTATCAGTTGTCATCGTAAACTCTGCTATTCTGAGAGGTTATGTAACTCACGTAGAATTATCGTTCGGTGTTCTGAAACCTTGCGTCCGATCCTTTCAAAACCACAAAAGACCGCGAAAATATTTCTATTTTAAATATAATTTTAATCTCGAAGAAAAAATCTGTAAAAATTAAGTCATACACCTAACATAATAATTAAACTATGCGTCTAGTGGACAAACTGTGATGCCTTGAACCAACACGCATGCAGTGCGTTCATTGGAACAACGCGGGATCAAACGTGTCAAAGTATGCGACAGAATTCTAAGCCTTAAATGTATTGAAATAATACATTTCTTTTTCACAGTCAACACACACGCACGTGGGCATATGGGGCTGCAATAATTTGTTATGAGGCACCGTTGAGACAATTTTAAAGGCCCTGGTTGTTTTTCCTTCAATGGCCCTCGGTAGTAAAGTGTGAATGGCCACTGATGTGATTGGCCCATATGAGGCTTCCAGACTGGGGCCTTCGTAAAGTTAGGGAGAATTAAGATGGGCCGATCAAAGCCCGAACTTAATTTACACACGGATCGCTTTAATTTGGGCAATTGTGAGCAGCACTTGGTCGAATTAATGGTTTTATCGGGTGGCAGCTGCTTATAAAAGACAATTCCTTTCCAATCTCACCAGATACAGTGGGATGCCCTTCTCCGGGTGGACCAGGTGTACACGTCTGCAATGCGGATTTTTTTTCTAAAAAAAAACACGTTAAATTCGGAAGAATGATAAAAAGTGCTTTATTCAAAGTATGCTCCGTCGCTAATAGACCACGCCCCCCTAGTCCCACCAAACACAGAGCATCGTCTTTCTGCCAAAGCGATTCGGTCTTGCGGTCGATGTGGATGGTGCGCCTGGGTCTACCCATGATTTTTTGCGCTTGGGATTTTCGAAATAAATCCACTTTTCATCCCCTGTAACTATATGATGCAAAAACGACTTCCTCTTGTACCGAGCGAGCAAAATGTCACATGTGTTTTTGCGCTTTTCCATTTGCCTGTCGTTCAACTCATGTGATACCCATCTACGGGTCTTCTGAATCTTTCTCATCTCTCGTAGCCGATTGGAAACAGCTTGTTGACTAACGCCCAATTGCTCGGCGAGTTGTTTTTGTGTTTGCGAATCATCTTCGTCCAACAATGCTTGCAATTCCACATCTTCGTATTTTTTTTTGCGGTTTTCCATGTTCCTTGTCTGCAACATCGAAGTCGCCACTCTTGAAACGCCGAAACCATCGTTCACACGTATCTTGCGATGGAGCATGTTCACCATAAGCTTCTCGAAGTAATCGGTATGATTCAGCAGCAATTTTCTTCAAATGAAAACAAAAAATTAATTCTGTCCGCGAATGCTCTTTGTTCGGTATAAATTTCGACATATTGAACACAACAAAACAACACTATGCACACACTTTTCCAATTTATCACTCGTGCGCGTCTGACACTTGTTGATGACACAACAAAATGGCGCAGTGTCAAATCTTTATAGCACAAACTGCATTGGTGCACCATCTGTTGTCTCAAATCCGCATTTCATACTTGTACACCTGGTAATCCAGTCGTTCCAACCGTTTGAGCAGCGATCTTTTTCGACTGACATTGCTGCAGACTGACCACTTTTCATCGCCACTAACCATTCGCTAGCAAAGGATTCGTTTTTATTGTGTTTGAGCAGTAAATCGTAAGCTGAAATTCGGTCCATTCAATTCTTTTCGCTCATTTCATGCATCAGTCAAACAACAAGCTCGTTTACCAACCCAAGATTCCGTAAATCTCGCGAGACAGTTCGATAGGTAAATGTTGAGGTTATGTCTGATCTCTGTAGTCGTTAAATGCCGGTCGGAGTCGAATAAAGCCTTGATTTTATCGACATCAGTAATGAATGGCCGACCGGAGCGAGGAGCATCTCGGAGAACAAAATCTCCACAACGAAACTTTGCAAACCACTTCTGACACATACTTTCGCTTACGACAATCCATCGGTACACGGCGCACATCGTTTTGTAAGTTTGCGACGCGTTTTTGCCTTTTCGGAAATAAAAAAGCGAAATACATCGAAAATACACACGTTTTTTCCTTCCATGTTCAAAATATAATAAAACTTCCTATACGTCATGGATCTCGATGGATACTTTTTTTAAAATATCGACACAAGTTTCAGTTTTCACTTAATGTACGACACTTCATTTGGTTGGCACGTGTGCGAGCCGAGAAACAACTGCCAACGACATCTGTCGGAATTTCGTTACGGAATTATCCATTGAACCAATACATCAAACGAAAGAACGTTTAACCGTCTTCTAAAAAGCACAAGAAATTTAATTCTTGTTAAAATATTGGGATGTTGTATGAGTTCTCGCTGTTTTTTTTCGTCAAAATTAGTGCTTTATTTTTAAAAATTAGTTAAAAAAACATGTCACTGAAAGTATTGTCCATAGCTAGCTACTACTTTTTGCTATCTTTCCGGTAAGCATTGACGCTTTGCCGGCTGCCCCGCAACGACCTTGAGCAACCTTCCTAAGTTCATTGGGGCAAAACTTTTGAAAACGAATATGCCGTGTCTCGGGGCCGTCGCAATTTTTCGGTCGCTTAACTGTTTACAGCTTTGTCGTATAATTTGGTACGGATGCGTCGGAGAGCCGAACGAAAAAATTACCAGAATTTCCATACGTTTCAATGACTTACACTACAATTATCCAGTGAATGATTGGGAAATTTCTCAAAACGTTTCGTACATGAATGACTCACAGAAAAAATCTTGAATCTTCCCGTATCATTTTTTCAGCATGCTTTTTCTCATATTTTTCCGGAGGGAAAATTATGAACGGCCCCCATAGGAACGCACGCAAAGCTATAGGAGAGTAAAAGTGTTTTAAGGGGAAAAATACATGTAGCGGTATAGAAAAATCGATTTTTTCTATACCGCTACATGTATTCTAACGTAAAATGTTAGAAGCTGAAGGACTATTGTATGGCCCTGGAAACACTGATTAGCCGGTAAGTCACTGAGATCATTGAGTTTTCGTAGTTCGAAACTTTAAACACGGTTTTCTCAAAATTACATTTTTTAAGTTCATGGGAAACATAACTTTAAAACGAGTTGACTGGTCGTGCTATTCTATACGCAACTCAATAACAATATTACCTTGAACTTAAACCTACTTGTTTATGTAAATCACTTTTAAAAAGTACTATTTTATTGCAAAAAAAAAAACGAAAATTTTGTGTAAATTTACCATTTTGTTCTGATCCGTCCCATTTTCTACATTTTCAAGTTTCAAAATGTTTCTCGAATATAAGTTCAGTATTTGGATGTTTAAATACTAAACATTCTCGACTCATATTTTTCAGTTTAATATTGAAGTCGTTGGATTTCTCAAAAACGGACAATTTCTTAAATTCAACAATGTATTTGAACAGTTTAATTATGTAATAAATGGTACCCAAAGTTTCTTAAATGTAAAACATTTTGTTCCTTTCGAAAAAAAATGACCGAAATTGGCTATCCTTTAATCGTTTACATATATTTCTCCCATTAATTCTGTAACTGTAATTAAGGGATCATCGCAGTGTAACGGCTCGAAAAACAGCTGATATTCACCATTTTTTTTCGATGGTTTAAATACGCTAATCAGTCTGTTCTTTTAACGTCAAATCAAAGCAGTCATGAAGAATAAAAAATACATATTGAAACGTTTATTTTTACTTATTTTTTATATTTTTTTAACGGTTGAAATTATCTTCAAAAAAAGGAGTCCTCACGGTGTACACGGTTGTGGCCGTCAATATTATCGGAAACAAAATTTGTAAAAAGATTATTAATCAGCATGAAAGCCGCTATTTTGCTGTGGAGATTTTTTTTTAAATCAAATTTGACAAAATGGCGGCGGTTTGAAAAAAAGTATCGAATTTGGCCTATTTTTTCGACAGTTTTCCGTTATAAAAAATATGAAAATAAAAAAAGCTTCTATAGCAAGATAAAGAATAGCACGAAGAATGTTCTGTCAAAATTTGAGACTGCCAGCTTGAAAACTCTTCCTTTGAGAGTGTACAGCGTTTTGAAAAACGACATTTCGAGAAAAACGCGTTTAAGGAGGGTGCGTAGGATCTTTGCGGGGCAGACGGCAAGCGGGGAACGCGTATGCTTAAACACGGGTACCTGTAATGGCTGTCAACCCCGAATGATCAAATTTTCAGTTACGTAAAATAAACAAACTTCAGCTCATAAATATGTGGAATGCATATAATTGACTGTTTTGAAATGTTATTAATCGTTTTTTGTTTGTTGACATCGCGAATACGTTATTAACCAAGTTGAAATGCGGCAAACGCGTAATTTAGTTCTCAGTAACTGGTAGCATTGAGCTCAGATACGAACGCCACATAGTGAGCGCTCATCTGTCAAACTTCCTTCGCGAATGTAGCTTTTGTGTTCGACGAAAATGAATAGATGGAAAGGAAAAATCCGAAGTAAAAAACAGTATAATCTAGGGTTGAAGCAAGTACAGAATGGAAAATAGCGAAAAAAGTAGTAGTTGAGCCGGAAAATGAATTCGCAGTCGAGGGACGACGCATAATTGATTTGAAGGTTATGTCAGAACATATGCATTGCAGCTTCGGACACGAGGAGTTATGGATAAAGAATATTAACACTAGATTTAACAGACCAGTCATTTTGACTGGTCGTGCAATTTCAATTCAAAATTCCTACTGCATGTAAATTTGCTTTCCGAAATGATGTTATGACTTTTGTAGCTATAAGTAGAGAATACATTTTATGAACTTAATGTTACTTTATATATATTCGTAACAAATATATTTTTTGTTATTAACACTTATACCAGTACCTGGTCTGGTAAATCTAGTGTTAAAGATGAAGAAAGACATGAAAGATAACTGTGTTGTTATAATAAGGAACAAAAATAACAATAGTGATAAAAAAATGTTTAAATATTCTTTATGAAACCGTGGTAAGAAATTTATAACCAGGAAGCAATACTTTGTGAGTTTCAAATTGTGGCCTTTTTTCGCCTAGGCTGCAATTTGAAGCCTAGACACGAGGAGTTATGGATAAAGAATATAAAAAATGAAGAAAGATATGAAAAATATTTTTATGAAACCGTGGTAAGGAATTTATAACGAGGAAACAATACTTTCTACGCTTCAAATTGTGGCGCCTATTCAAGATGGCCGATTTGGTAGCAACGTTGTCATGTGTCGTAGCGCGCTTCATCGTTTTACGCAAATCAGCTACAATTTTCTGTTTTCTTTAAAAAATATCTCGATAACGAGGCAAACAAAACGCTTCACTCTTCGTTGAAATCATTCATAAATATGTCAAGATTTTTACCGCCTATTTGTATTCAATTTTCTTCATTTTTATTATATTGCAAGAGTCGTATCAGAATTATCGTATAGCTTTTGCTATGTCGCCCGTGTATAAGAGCCTAACTTCAATAATTAATTGCTCAACAATCATGCAGACGAATGACTTAAAATTTTGCACGGAATCGTAATACCTGTTCGCAAAAATCCTCAATAAATTTCAGCAAAGTCTCATTATTACGCGATAGCTGAGCAACCTCCTTAAAGTTTCGAGTGCGGAATTTTCATAGAAATTGCCTACTAACGATCAATCAGCATCTTGAACCGCATGTTTATAACCGAATTTTTGAAAATTTTACACTTAATGGAATGATTTTAAATATGGCATACAGGCTAAGAGAGTAAGATAGAAGACCGACGACCGAAATTTCCGAGCTTCGAATAATTGAAAGTGTCATTACGTTTTTCCAGGTTATTACGCCGACGAAGGAGCCGGTTGTCAGGTATTTCACGTATGCGACGGTAGTTTCGTCGTCTCCTCGTTTCTCTGCCCGATCGGTTCGATCTTCAGTCAAAAGCTACTGACCTGTGACTGGTGGAACAAGGTCGATTGTTCATTGACGCGTAACTATCACGCGGTGAACAGTAAGAGTCTCGTGAGCGAGGTCGACGACGACGAGATATTGCGCAAGGCATTTGAGATGGCACGGGTACAGCCGGCAGGCGAAAGAATTCCGTTGGAGACGATGAGTCATCATCATCATCATCATCATCATCAGCAGGAGCAGCAGCAGCAGCAGCAGGAGCGTCATCAAGATCGAAGACAACATCAGAGAATCTTCAATTACGGTGGTTTGGTTAACGAGCGAGTCAACGATCTACCGGTTGGTCAAGGTGCCTACTCCGACTATACGGACTACTCGACGAGGCTCTCATCGCGATACAAGTCCAACGGTAGCGACAAGCCACGTAATCGAGAAGACGATTACAACTCGGGCGACATCACCGGAGCCGATGACACTCGAGAGCGCGAAAACGCGAATCCTTCGATAAGTGTGCATAGCCGTGGTGAGAGTCGCAGAAATGAGCAACGTCAGGGGTCGTTCAGAAACGAATTCCGACCGTCTTACGCACCAACGGTGCCAACGGTAGCGACAACCGCGAGAAGATTTTACTCGCCCACCGTTCCAACGACTTACAAACCACCCACCACATCCACCAGCTCGAGCGACACCTTTGGCCGATACGATCTTCAATTCGAAGGCTCCGATCATCTTTACACCGCGCACGGACGTGCCGACGATACCGCAAAAGCTGCCACACCCTCGTCCTTCACGACAAAAGACGAATTGCCAGACATCGGTGCACCCATCGGAACTCACCTCGAAAAAGATTACGACAAGATCCAAGGATCGGCGAGTTCTCCCAAAATTAACTTACCGATCGAAGCAATGACGGATCGGAATATAATCACGCTCGAATCTACCAACGAGACGGTGGATTCGCTCGACCATAAAGAAAGAGCCATTCAAGAGGATCTGGACAGATTGACGCAGAAAATAACCGAGACACTTTCCATATTGACGATTGACCAGGCGAATAGTCATCCAACCGTTTTCTCCGACAGCCACAATGAGAATCGGAATACTTCTTATGAGAATAACGTCGAGAAGCTTCCCATTGTTGGAAATTCGACGATCGCGACGGCTCCGAAGCAGAATATCGAACCAGCCGATATATTGGAACCACCCAGCGAAAATGAAAGCATTTTTCGCATAATGATTATTGATGAAAACTCGACGAGGATTGATGAGAAGACGTCAGATGCGAGAACATCTTCAGGACGAAATTTGACGGAGGAAGCTCCAGCGATCAACGTGCCAGCGATCAACGCGACGAAACTTCCGGTCTCTAGCGATCGAAAAGACCAACGAGAATCCCGTATATTTCGCATTGTCGTGAACAACGGGACTGCGGATAATTCATCGCGAGATTCCGACGAGTCGAAAATCATCATCGAGAAAAAATCCATTGACATATCGCCGCAGAGATTTTCGGATCCGAAGAATTCCACAGGAACGAGGCTTTCGGGAATCGTTGACGAGGAGAACTCAAACGTTGCGGAATCGGGGAGCTCGTTGAGTTGGAAATCATTGGATCACGTTTCAACCTCGACCACTCTCAGTCCCGATCATGTAACCCGAGAAGAAGTAATTTTCAAACCGGACGTTCCAATCCACATTACTCGCAAAGCGACAACGGCTGAAGATTCAAACGTGGCGACTGTACCCGAAACGACGACGATTGTACCGAGCGGAAATAACGATTCCCAAAGAGCGATTCTACACCAAGAGATTTTGGATAAAATCGAGGACCCGATAGAACTCGCTTCGTCGCCCGTTCAGTTCACGCTAACTCTGAACAAGAGCGAAGAAATTGATCCTAGTGGCGACGAGATACGTAAATTAATAGCGCAACGGGAGATCGGCGATTCGATCGGTGCTGCCGATTACAAGAGTTTCGAGATCGTTAGATCTGACGAGCCACGATCCAGCGCTCCTGAAGATCCTCAGATTCCTCCTCGTCTCAATTACAACGGGGCGGAGAGCTTGAGGGCGGAACGAGCCAACTACAAGAGTCGAATCGAGGACGAAAGTATGGAGTTGCTTCCATCGAACGGATTGCAATCGGCTAATTATCTTCGAAGTATCGTCGCGTTGGTCAATGGACCCAATTCACCGAGGCCTTTCGCCCAAAACGTTGACATCAAGACACCGTCCGATCCTGACGATTTACTCGTTTCAACGAGCTCACCGCTTCTCCCTCAGACACCGAAAAATCTCATTATTACGAAAAGTACGCGAGCACCGATTCATCGACCAACCGAAAAGATATTTTCCACTAGTAGAGAATCTAACGTGGAGAAAAGTCTGGAAAGTTTGGAGGCACTTTCGTCAGGCTTGCCGAGAAATTTGAAAGTTCATCGCGCCGTTTCCGAAAAATCGGGCCACACTCTCCATGATACGGAACGGAATAAGAACGAGGAAAAATTGATCTTCACATTGCCCGAAGCTAGAAGATTTGTGAATTTCGACACGGGACTTCCACTCGGAATTCCTGATCGATCCAATCCCCGTCGACTCGAGAAAGAACACGATAATTCGAGTATGAACGGAACGCATGAAGCAATTGGCAAGGCTCACGTTGGGACTGTCGTGCAGACGGAATTCATTCCATCCTTGGGATTTTCTCTGAATACGGATGAGGAGATAGAGACGTACATGGATGCCGTTGTTAAGGGATTGTTGCACGATGTTAGAGCTACCGAAACGACGAATGATGCTAATGTAACGACGACTGCCGAGAGTTAGATCGATTCTGTGACATTAAAGTTATACACGTAGATATATATAGGCGCGTATATGATGATTGTACGAGGTATTATTATGTATTAGCAATTATTGATGACGATGATTCTTTTTGGCGTTCAACATCGCATTAAAAGCTCAGATTCGACGAGTATTTTGATTAGATCGTTATAAAATGCAGATTGAGGAATGACAAAGGGACTTTTTGGAAACAGAAGTGCGAATCCTGATGATGATAATGCTAAAAATATTACACGGTCGTTAGTGGAACGTATTTGGCGAATGTTACGACGTTTTTAACCCCTTACCAGTGCATGCCGCATATATGTGTCATGACGAAAAAACTGATGAAAACTGATTGCTAATATCTCGATTTGAATCAAATTTGATTTCTCTTGGTTCTTGGGGTCACTGAATCCAAATGTGATGTCAGATTTTGAAAATACAAAATGGCGGATCTAATATTGTGCCCCAAAAAAGCAAAATTTATTCTATTTGGACGAAACCTCATACTGAGCGGGTTTTCGCGGTCACTGGATGCGAATCTGATGTCAGCTTTTCAAAATCAAAATAGGGAACCGATATGCCAGATCTTATCAGCAAGATTTTGAAAATTCAAAACGGCAGATCCAATATGGCGGACCAAAATGCAAAATGTTATTCTATTTGGATGAAATCTTGTACTCAGGGGTTGTTGGGGTCGCTGAATTGAAATTTTATGTTAAATTTTCAAAATTCATAATGGTGAATCCAATAGGGCGGACCGAAAAAGCAAAAAATTTCTATATTTGAACGCAACTTCGTACTCAGTGGTTTCTGTAATTGATGATGTCAGTGTCAGATTTCCCCGAGTGTCAGGTTTCATTTCAATAAATTAACATTTTGTTTTTTTGGTCTACCATTGTGAATTTTCAAAATACAGTATCCGATTCGGATTTAGCGACCCCAAAAACCCCCGAGTACCAACGTCCACTTAGATGAAAGAAATTTTTGCATTTTTCGTCCGCCATATTGGATCCGCCATTTTGTATTTCCAAAATTCAATACCAAATTTGGATTCAGCCACCCTAAAAACACAAGTACAAAAATTTTGGTGTATTTTTGAGGAAAAAAAAAATTTTCATCACATTTGTGGTACAAATAGTTATTTTTCGCGCCACAGGTTAGGGGTTTAATAATAGTTATTACCCGTACAACCCGAATCCAATTGATTAATTATTGTTTATTGTGAATAATGAGAAATTTGTTTTATTTGTGGATTTCAATTGTCGTTGAATCTGATTTTTTAATAATAATGATCACCTTAAATATCCTTAAAACGACGTATTATTTTGCGTGCCTCTGCGCGAGTGTATAAAGTGAACGACAAATTGTGTAAAGAGATATATATATATACATATATTAGTTTTAAGCTTTCGAAATTGGACCGACGATTGCAGTTCGTAGATGATGGCATTATAAAACAAAACGTGTAAAACGAATAAAGAATTTATACCTACCATTGAATATTTGTACTTCGTGAAGTTTTGAACACTATTTTATTTACGAATCAATATTCGGGGATTTTCAAGTAACCGAAGGGAGGATTAGTGACAATAATTTATTCAAAAACCAATCGTCATTATTTGCGACTGTTCTAACCTTATTATAATAAACATAATTTATGAGAAATCATTTAACATATATAAGTTTTTAAGGCGTCTTCTCACTTTAGACGCTATAAAAAGGCTATTTTCATTAATTTTTTTCATAGCAGGTTCATATTATAGATACTGATATAAAAGTTGTTACACTTAATAAATACACTTTCGAAATACAAAAAAAAATATTTATTTAAGTCACTATTTATAGACGAAAATGGTAGTTAAAAAAATGTCCTAAAAAAATTGTAGGTCTGCGCTGTTGATGAAATCTCGGAGATGGATCATCTGAAACAAAAAAATCAAACGGTTTTAGATTCAGTATGTTAATGGCTATAGCGCATATCATACAGCATTTTTGTTTATTCGATTTGTACCCCATTTTACACTGCGGTAATGCACAGGATTTCGGCACTTTTACTCAATTAAATTGTCAGGAACAGTTATTTAGACGTATTATACTTTTTTTTTTATAGACGTGAACGATCCTAATTCGCGCACGATCCCGTGTATCACTCATTAAGGGGGCACGATCGAGTAGACTGCAGAAAAAATAGATGAATTTTGGGAATTATTATCTCAAAAATTATTTGTCCGATTTCATCTAAGCTTGTTTTATTCGAAAGTATAAATTTTGAAGTATATTGACAATTTTTTGAATAAATATATCGATGGTCCCGAGCGGGTTTATCTTATCTCGCTTAGACCTTTACGCAGTAGCGTAATTGAAAGGGTCCCAGATGTACTAGCGTAACTCTCGCGTCCTCCGCGAAGTATCGTATCTCGGCAGACCCTGTTCATTCTAACGCATCTCCGGCCGCGCGTGAGATCCATCGTATCTCCCGCAGCCTGAGAACGGAGTATCGTAACTCGCCGACTGCGATATGCTCGATCGTATCTCAGATGCACCAAAACGTTTCATCGTATCTACGAATCGCAAGTTTTCAGTAAACGCGGTTTGAAAGTTTCGCATTCTCAAAAATAAAATGTCACTGAATCATCACAACATTTATGTCTAAATATTGCGCATTATATGCAGAATATTTTTTAGACATGAAAAGGGTTGTGAAAATAGAAACATAATATACTATTATCATAATATTCATAATATATTTCGGTCGAAAGGTCTTTGGTAGACTTTCCCCCTGACAGCCGTCATGCTTCGACGAAAAGTCTTTCATTCAAATTATTAGCACATGTATGTGTGCTAATAATTTGTATGGAACTGTATGAAAAATAGCTGCTTGTAGAGATATACCTAATGCATATTTTTTTCTAATGAAATTGTTTCATACTATGTAAAGTTTTCAGAATAAAATTTAAAAATAAAATATCTTGTAACTGGTAATCAATTTTTGCTTCAAATAAAATCGCGAAATCTCAGTCAATTTTCAAACGAATAGATATAGTGATAACCGTAATACAATTCTTGTGTCGCCCAATCTCAAAAGGTGTTAATAATATCATTACGATTATTATTTTTCTATATTTCATGATTAATTAATTATCTGTTTAAATCAATGAATTATTATATTATTTCCATTCACGTCATAATAATAACATACTTATAACTGTTATCGTTACATAACTTATTCTTTCATTGTAAGTCGTCGAGATTTTCGACGACTTACGATAGAGTAGAAACTAGAATGGAACTTTCAGAGCGCGGGGGGATACGATATCTTGTTTTACTTTAATTAATTACAGCACAAAAAATTATCAAAATGATTTAAAATGTTGTCTGGGCATTCTTCAAGCTCGAACGAAATTAGTAGTGATGTTTTTCAAAAATCACCAAATTTCGACTTACGATGAAACGTTTTGGTGCATCTGAGATACGATAGAGCATATCGCAGTCGGCGAGTTACGATACTCCGTTTTAAGGCTGCGGGAGATACGATGGATCTCACGCGCGGCCGGAGATGCGTTAGAATGAACAGGGTCTGCCGAGATACGATACTTCGCGGAGGACGCGAGAGTTACGCTAGTACATCTGGGACCCTTTCAATTACGCTACTGCGTAAAGGTCTGAGCGAGATAAGATAGACCCGCTCGGGACCATCGATATGTAGTCGGTTGATTCGAAGCAAAAATCTCGAAAAGATTTTCAAAATGTAATATAAAAAGCCCTTCGCATCGTAGAATTTTTTTTACTGGATTGTTATTTTTTTTTATCAAGCCAGAGCGGAAATTTAGGTTGAAAAATGAATGTAAATGACGATCAGGCGCTATTTTATGAAAAAAATCCTAAAAAATCCTACGATGCGAGGAACTTTATACATGGCGTTTTAAGAAACTTTTCAAAATTTTTGTTTCAGATCAACCGAATGCATGCAATCTTGGGGACAACGGACCGTGCCAGCGAGGGATATTTCTTACGCATGCCACAAGAACAGCGATCCCAGTTAATATACATTTATTTTAAAAAACTGTCAACCTACCTCAATATTTATACTTTCGAATAAAACAAACTTGGATGAAATCGGACAAATAGTTTTTGTGATAATAATTCCCAAAATTCACCTATTTTTTTCCGCCGTCTACTCGGATGTGCCCCCTCAAATGATCGTTGTCTCATTCGACTGTTCTCCTCGACATTTCGTAAGCAATTTTTCCGCGTGAAATTTTTTGGTTCCGGCGACTTTTCAAGATATTTTCTAAGCCGCGATCAATACGAGGCTTGTTTCAATTATTCGTTGCAAAGAGAATATGCGCGTTCCGGGTATTTAATTACGTAAGCTGACATACATCCTTAACTCATGCATAACTCTGAACAAGGTATTTACGTCTTATTAACAGGACGATCGAGCGTAACGCCACACGCCTATTCAAACGTACGAATACGTAGGTATGTATTGTACAGCCGTGCCTGCCGGTACACCCACACGCAATGAGACTTGTTTGTTCTCCATGGCGACGAGAAAATTGGGCAACTTCGCGCAAAGAAACATTTCTCTTTGCCCTGATACCTCGCTGTCATTCGATTATCCAGCTATCATCACGCCGCACAGTTCGTTCACTCACCAATAAGTAATACTTAATATATGAGTGCAAATCGCTATTGTGCTTCGCAATGGAGAATAACGATGCTGAAACGGATAACGTCAGTTACAACGTTGCTGATGTACACAGCGAAGAGGAGATCGAGATAAGTAGTGAAACGAATTTATTGAGGCCGGAGCCATCGGTGACGATGGATTATCGGTGAGCATTTCAACGAGCGATGCTTATTCTTCAAATTTGTCGTAAGTTAAAAAAAAATGTGAACTTGGGGTTCTCTTGTCGTAATATTACTCATTGTTGTTATTAGTATAATTATTATTATTTATTATTAGTTATTATCTCATTGTTATTATTATTATTATTTTAGTTATTATGTAATCATTTTATTTTAGATTTAGATAATTTATTTTTTAGATAATTTATTATCCAATTATTTTATTTTAGATTTAGACAATAAATTAGATAATTTATTATCTAAATTATTATCTAATTCGAATTAATTAATTAATTATCTAAATCGAATAAATTATTATTTTAATTATTAGTTATTACCTAATCTCATTATTAGTTTTTTTTTAGTAAGTTTTATTTGTATCGCCTTTTCGGCTTTTGACAAAGCTGTTCCACTGTTATTCCACTGTTATACATCGAGCTTTTTTACATTGTATCTTTTATTCCACAATTCCCTCCTCGTACCGGTCGGTTGAATGAAACCATAGTCGCAGTAACTGCGAGCGTTGACGAAAGTCCTTCCACCTCGATTCGCCATCGTGCTCAGCAATTGAACATTTCAAGATGCTCTGTAATAACAAACAATTTAACAAATATTTGGTAGATTCACATTTGCGTCATTTTCGCATTCCCGGGGATTCAATAATTCCATATAATAAGATAAGATACAATAAAGTTACGGTACATACGCTCATTTTTATTGAGAGGGCTCGGAGAGATAGAGAGAGGAAACCAGATAAATTGCCGATCCGACCTTTTCATTGACGGCGCCTGGTGCGGTTGGTGACGACGTTTCCTTTTTTGATGATTGGCCGAAGTTCGGTTCACAGCAACAGGCTGGCCCTCCTGATTCACGACGACGGGATCGTTTCCTCCGGGACCAGGTGTTGGTGTAATAACACCTCCACGTGGTTTAAATCGCCGGTTCATTTTTTTGTCTTCGGATTCCAATTTACGTGTAGTGACGGATACCCAGTACTTGAGGGATCCTTTTCTGGTTGTCGCCCCAGGGGTTTCCGAATTCGTCCGATATGTCCGTACTCGCGGGAGATAACTTCCGGACGCAACTTCTGTTTCTCGTCTCTCTAGCTCAATTACTCAATTTTCCTTTCGAAGTCTACTCTCCCTCTCCCTCCCTCTCTCTCTCTCTCTCTCTCTCTCTCTCTCTGCATCATATCTCCACTCTCCTTCCATAGTCACTTCCTCTCCACGGATATGACGCGAATCGATACGTTACATAGTTGACATCTGTCAGTCTCCGAGTTGATTCTTTTTTTTTAAAGAAATCTGTGGGCGTGATGCCGTAGGCAAGGTGACTTTTAAAACGTATGATCAATAACTCGCAATTAACACACTTAAACTGTCTTACTTTTTCCCGTGTTATTTTTACTCGTGTGTTGCTATCAACGTGTGTTGTTTAGTCCAATGTGTATAAATATGCGTCTTGTATGATGATTCTACACGCTTTATGTATGTTCGAATAATCGTGTTCTTGATGGGGACAGCTACGAAGGTGTGTAATAATCTAATGCGTAAAAATAGCAGAATCACGTGTGTAATTTTAACGCATTACGTGTTACCAAATGCATAAGTGTGTAGAATCAACGTGGGAACGTGTGTCCAACTTTTATTCTGTGTGTTACATCCCGAGCAGAAATTTGTTCAGGGTGAAATCCGGACCGGATCAGGCTGCCACAATAGCAAATCCGGGCCGGATCAGGCAAATTTAGTCCGGCCCTGATCAGGGATGTAACGCTTTTGCAAATTCAGGTCCGGATCAGGCACCTTATCAGGCTCTGATCAGGCGCTTTATCAGGCCTGGATCAGGCACCTTACCAGGCTCGGATTAGGCACTATATCTGGCTCGGATCAAGCAACTTATCTGGCCCGGATCAGGTGCCTCATCCAGCCTGAGACATGCGTGTCATCTGGCTCAATCATTTGATTAATTTTTTGTTTAATAATAGATCAACATTTATTAAATTATTATCGCAGTTACACGTTATCAAGTTTACTAACGTTATTAAAAATATGAAACATATGAAAACATTTTTTTAAAGTTTAAGTTTTTATTTTACTTGACTTGATCGTTTAGTTTTTGTTCTGGTTTTGGCGATGACCGTCCCAATCTTTCCGGCCCAATCTGTCCGGCGCAAATCATGCGTGCCTGATCAGGGCGCCTTATTGATACCTGATAAGGCTTCTATACGGCGCAAATGAGGCGTGCCTGATCAGGGCGCCTTATTGATCCCTGCTCAGGCCCCTGTCCGGCGCAAATCATACGTGCCTGATCAGGGTGCCTTATTGATACCTGATAAGGCTTCTATCCGGCGCAAATCAGGCGTGCCTGATCAGGGCGCCTTATTGATCCCTGCTCAGGCCCCTGTCTGGCGCAAATCAGGCGTGCCTGATCAGGGCGCCTTATTGATCCCTGCTCAGGCCCCTGTCTGGCTCAAATCAGGCGTGCCTGATCAGGGCGCCTTATTGATCCCTGCTCAGGCCCGTGTCTGGCTCAAATCAGGCATACTTGATCAGGGCGCCTTATTGATCCCTGATCCGGCCCTGATGGATCCTCAGGCAGCCTGATTAGATTTCTGCTCGGGATCCTAGCCAATATGCAGGATGTCTCTCCCCTCGGTTATTCTCAGTATCCTCATTTGCCATCACAAATGTATTATATATATTAAGAAATCTAACATATAACAGCGTAAACGCGTGCGATACCCTCTGTCCAAAGTTCTTCGTCCGGTTGAGCCTCAACGAGAAACGAGATCGAGCGTACCACCACAAGTAGACGTAAATAATAATTCAAGTATCCGTTCTAGCTTTCAATAAATACCAGGTGCACAAGTATGAAATGCGGATTTTTTTCTAAAAAAAAACACGTTAAATTCGGAAGAATGATAAAAAGTGTTTTAATCAAAGTATGCTCCATCGTTAATAAAAATCTTCCCTTTTTGCTGCGAACCATTCATCGAGCCATTTTTTCACATCTTCGTACGAACCAAAGCGCTGCTCAGCAAGTGCGTGGCCCATCGATGCAAACAAGTGGTAATCGGAAGGAGCCAAGTCTGGTGAGTAAGCCGCATGGGGTACAACTTCGCAGCTGAGTGCTTCCAATGTGTCGCGAACCGGTTTTGCCATATGTGATGGAGAATTGTCATGAAGAAAAATGACTTTGTGTTGCCTCTTTCGGTATTCTGGCCTTTTTTCAAGCAGCGAACGGTTCAAATCGGTCAATTGTTGTTGGTAACGTTTAGTATTAACAGTTTCCCCAGATTTTAACAGCTCATAATAGACCACGCCAATGTGGTTCCACCAAACGCAGAGCATCGTCTTTCTGCCAAAGCGATTCGGTCTTGCGGTCGATGTGGATGGTGCGCCCGGGTCTACCCATGATTTTTTTGCGCTTGGGATTCTCAAAATAAATCCACTTTTCATCCCCTGTAACTATACGATGCAAAAACGACTTCCTTTTGTACCGAGCGAGCAAAATGTCACATGTGTTTTTGCGCTTTTCCATTTGCCTGTCGTTCAACTCATGTGGTACCCATCTACCGGTCTTCTGAATCTTTCCCATCTCTCGTAGTCGATTGGAAACAGCTTGTTGACTAACGCCCAATTTCTGGGCGAGTTATTTTTGTGTTTGCGAATCATCTTCGTCCAACAATGCTTGCAATTCCACATCTTCGTATTTTTTTTGCGGTTTTCCATGTTCCTTGTCTGCAACATCGAAGTCACCACTTTTGAAACGCCGAAACCATCGTTCATACGTATCTTGCGATGGAGCATGTTCACCATAAGCTTCTCGAAGTAATCGGTATGATTCAGCAGCTGTTTTCTTCAAATGAAAATAAAAAATTAATGCTGTCCGCGAATGCTCTTTGTTCGGTATAAATTTCGACATATTGAACACAACAACACAACACTATGCACACACTTTTCCAATTTATCACTCGTGCGCGTTTGACACTTGTTGATGACACAACAAAATGTCGCAGTGTCAAATTTTTATAGCACAAATTGCATTGGTGCACCATCTGTTGTCTAAAATCCGCATTCCATACTTGTACACCTGGTATACGGTCCTAGGCGCACATTCCGTGTAGATTCATACGACAGAATCCAAACAGCGACTCGAGCAACGTCTAACTTCATCACCTCCTCTAGTTTTCATCAAAAACATGGTCCCGAGAGGATATTTCACAAACAGCCGTATCACGTAGAACCGTCCGGGAGAGATGGCCTTAGTATTACGTGAGAGTTGGCCAGTACTTGATTCTACTGGTTCTCCTTTTTCACCGTGTATTTTGTGCGTTTCACTTCCTTTTTTTTTGTCCATACTTCGAACACATGTCGTCAAATTCAGTCCAATTTTCGTGCACCCAAAATTGGCAAATGATACACTGAAGCCAGTCTTCGATAAGACGTGTTTCGAAATAGTTTTCTCGACAGCCCACACAGTTATTTACTTTTTTTTCCTTCATCTAATGCATCGCAAAAAACTTTTGTACTTATTTGGCATTTGAAATCACCACAAACATTTTTATCTTAGTCCAAAAGATATGAAAACATCGCTAGTAATACTATGGCCATCACACCCTGACCGATTGTGGCCATCTCTTCTAATTTTCCGGGAGAGATGACCACACCAGCTACGGAACAAAATTGGTGAGTGTTTGTGGCCATTTCGAAAACACTTAAAAACACATCATTTTTCAAAAACTACACAACCACAACTTGTAACATGAACTCCTTAACTAATTTTCACACTAGGCAAAAGAAAAGAGGTGGATTTTACTTACCTTTGGTACTTTATTCGCAAATATTTTCGCATGCATGTCTTCGTACGCACGAATTAAAGTGAACTAAGTGATAGCTAGCGACTCCTCGCGAGTATTCATAGATTCTTTTTCAGTTGGCCATCTCTTCCTTACGGTCATCTCCCCCGGACTTGCCCTATTTAAATATAGCGGCTGTACGACACTTACTTCAGAGACAGTCGCCGCCTAAGGTCTTTCACGACGTACAACCTAGCGTCGGGTGCATCGATCTGAAACATCAGAGCCAAGAAGTTTCAGTTTTCTAGAATCTGTAAGCTCTATGTGAACCTAAAAAATCCAAAGAAAAGTGAAATTTGGGTACGTGTTGAAAAGTGGTACGTGTTTGAATGTTCTATTTTTTATGCAATTTTCCTATAGTATTTGTTAATGAAAAAGTAGTTTAAAAAACAAAAATTCGCGGACCTTTAGGTTTACATAGACGGTAATTATATTATTTGAAAGTGTGCAAGATTTTAAAATGGTTGATCAGATAGTTTTTGAGTTATCTTGTACGAGGTTCACGGAAAAGTGGTTATCAGGAAAACGCGTTTAAAGTCTCAAGTATCAAACATTTGATGACCAAATAACCTACTGATTAATCTGCGATTCCGGTGCCATCAAGTAGTCCCTCAGCTTCCTCATGGAGTTCATTTTCGGCCATGAGCCTTTATGTTATAAAAGGATCTCCCCCCCCCCTAAAGCTACACTAGGCCGCATTTGCCGTCATATTTCATATTCTTTCGATTCTCTGGTGCCCAGACTTTTTACACAAGTATTTACACCAAGGTCTCAGAAGTCTTGGGCTTCCGCTCACTGGTTGATGCGCCAATCGGTCGTTGGTGCATCAACCAGTTTTGGCCAAGCACAGTGCTGCTCAAGTCGGAGGACGGCCGGAGCGGAACACCGACTGCTCATCCACCAGTGTCGGTTATTATTATTATTATTACTATTATTGTTATTATTAAATCTATAAAGAGTGGTATGCAAACGTTCCGGGCCACCCGATTTTTTTCGAGTAAAGTGATAAAATATTTAATACCTGCACTCGTCAATTTTTAAGAGAGCTACGATATGCATAATAGAGTCATACATTTTTTTTGTATGGCGTATTATTTGTGTACAGCGTCGAACGAGGTTCGTCGGTGTGCAAAAGTATCGGGCCGCTGTCTCGCCCGGCGTCGTACGCGGTGTTTGTTTATATTTTCTTTCGTTCAAGTTTCAAAACATGCATGGGAATGAAAAATCAGTATTATTTCTGCCGCGATGGCGAAACACACGAATATTGAGGTCCGTAAAATCGTGTTAAAACTTTCATCAGAAGGAAAGAGTTCTCGCGATATTGCGACTACTTTATCCATTGGAAAAAGTACGGACAATCGTATTATTCGTAAATATGAATTAACAAATTCGTTGTGTGAAAAAAGTCGAAGTGATAGACCGCGAAAAATTATGGAATACGTTGAAAAAAATTATAAAAAGGAAGTGCGTTATAGATCCACGAAAAACTGCAGCAGGCATTTCGCAAGAATCACGTACTGAAAATCGTGCCGACATTAGCCGGAGTACAGTATCCCGGCGTCTGAAGACTGTAGGATTTATTGGACGCATTGGTCTAAAAAAAACACTCATCCATAAAAAGAATCAAAAGGCCAGATTGAATTTTGCAAAAAAATATCAACTTGGGACAGCATCAGATTGGTGGAAAGTGCTTTTTTCCGATGAATCCAAATTTCAACTATTCGGAAATGATGGTTGGACGTACGTGAGACGTCCAACAGGTAGCAGATTCAATGTAAGGTATCAAATTTCTACCGTAAAACACGGTGGCGGGAGCATTCAAGTTTGGGGCGCATTTTCTGACGATGGCGTTGGTCTGCTGGTAGAAATTCAAGGCAATGTGGATGCCACAATGTAAAGAAATATATTGTAAGATCATATGATCCAATTTGCAATGAAAAAATGCCGCGTGGTTGGGTTTTTCAACACGATAACGACCCCAAACATGCTTTACGTCTTGTAAATGATTTTCTTCAAAGAATAAAAGTACACCCTCTCAACTGGCTATCGCAATCACTGGAGTTAAATCCGATTGACCATTTGTGGCAATACCTGAAATATCGTGTTGGAACAAGAAATCACTCTAACGAGACGGAATTGTGGAATCATTTGCGACATGAGTGGGAAACCTTGCCATAAGAACGGATATCACAATTAATAGCGTTCATGCCGCTATTAATTGTGATATCCGTTGCTAAGGGCAAGTCGATGTGCCGCAGTTATCGCTGCTAAGGGCAAGGCAATAAAGTACTGTATCAAGTGAAGACGGTGGAATCTCGTTTTGTTATTTTCAAAAAATTTTGCTATGTTTTCACACATAATAGTATGTGGCCCGATACTTTTTGCACACTCGTTAAATAAAAAGTGATAGACCATCCAATATTGAAGAACAAATATCCATGTATATAATTAATTGTTTTCAAATATAAGTGAATAGATTGTGTCATATGTCGTAAATGTTTTCCCCACTGTCGTATTCCAATGCAATTTGTTTGAAAAATAGGATGGCCCAAAACTTTAGCACGCAACCCTAAACGTTGCTATATGATCTTCATATGCAATTTTTGCTATTATGATTATTATTATTGTTTTTATTCTAAACGTACATAAATAAAAAAGTATGATATTATTATGACGTTGAATAAGTGATCGCTGTTTTTTCATGAAAATTAATGCTTTATTTTTAAAAATTAGTAAAAAAACATGTCACTGAAAGTATTGCCCATCGCTAGCCACTACTTTTTCTCATCTTTTTGGCAATATTTTAATTCCACGCTGGAAAAACGACACGTCTTTTGAGGCTATCCAAGAGTCGATCCATTTTTTGGCATCTTCATAAGAATGGAAGTGCTGTTCAGCCAGGCCATGTGCCATCGATCGGAACAAGTGATAATCGGGCGGGGCAATGCCTGGTAAATACGGCTGGTGGGGTAGGACTTCTCATTTGAGCGTTTGCTCGTAGGTTTGGACTGGTTTTGCAACATGTGGCCAAGCGTTGTCATGCTGTAAAATAACTTTGTCGTGTCTCTGTTCGTATAGCGGCAGTTCTTCCTTCGATACTCGTCTCAAACGCATCAATTGTAGTTGATAACGATCTCCCGTGATGGTTCCATTTGGTTTGAGCAGCTCATAGTAAACTACACCCACCTAATCCCACCAAATGCAGAGCAGAAGCTTGTCACCATGGATATTTGGCTTTGCCGATGATGTTGATGCATAGTCGGGTTTACCCCACGATTTTCTACGCTTAGAGTTATCGTAGTGTATCCATTTATTATCGCCAGTCACGATACGATGCAAAAAACCTTTCCTTTTTTGTCATTGAAGCAGCTGTTCACATGTGAAAAGACGCCGTTCGACGTCTCTGAGCTTCAACGCGTACGGCACCTAATGTCCTTGCTTTTGAATCATTCCTAATACTTTCAAACGTTTCGAAACTATTGTGTGATAAACTCCTAATGATTCTGCAAGTTCAGCTAGCGTCTGACATGAATCTTCATGAAGTAATGCCTCCAGTTCTTCGTCTTCAAACGTTTTCGGTGCGCCAGAGCGTTCTTTTTCTTCAACATCAAAATCATTATTTTTGAAGTGTCTAAACCAATCTCTGCATGTTATTTCCGACAGAGCATGGTCGCCGTAAGTCTCAACAAGAATTCTGGGTGCTTCAGCCGCAGATCTTTTAAAAATAAAGTAGTGCAGTAAAATTCCCCGCAAATACTCTTCTTTTGGGCCGAAATTTGGCATGTTCAATACTATGGAACAAAAAGTTGTTTACACTTCGGCGAAATGACATACACTGAATTTCAGGTTTGCTTATAGTATTTCTTTATAGATGCGTTACCATCTCAAACTACACGCACGTAATTCTGACAACGCCATCTGTTGGAAAACAGCGAGAACTTATTGAACATTCCGATAAAATAAATGTTATTCTTCATTATGCATCGATTGGATTGTTCTTTTGCTTCATAGGGTGAGATGGATTCGCGATAAAGTCATGAAGTTCCTTGGCCTGGCGGACAATTACATATTTTTATTCGACCGTCTTATAAGCGTAATTATTATTTTAAAGAATTTCATTACTTTGCTTCGTAAATTGATCGTTACTGCTTTTACTAGATACAGAGAGCGAATCATTAAAATATAATTAGCAAATGAATTATCTTATGCAAGGAGAATCATCGTTTTTACGAAGACAAACTGTTGAATTTGTTGGTCCACGATCTTTACGGTGTTATGGATTTGGAGAAGAAACAAGTATTCTTTTACAAGACGCACAGAAGCGAAATTGTGCAAGAGGAGGTCTCAGTCTGGGAAGAAAGTAAGACGAACATTACTCTCGAATTAAGATTTTTGGTCCGTCCTTTGTTTACCTATATAGAGAGAATGATTAATGGGAATTGAAAAATTGTATCGTCGAGGCGCTGGTAACAGAGTAAAATTAACGACTCTCGCGGCATTCGCATCGAAAGGCAGACCGCAAAGGTTGACCAAGAGTGCTCCTGGTAAAAAAACAAACCAACATGATTAGCATGATCACCGGACTGAATTTCGTAAACGCACCCAAGCATGTTGAAAATTATATTCCAAGCACACTGGTCCAATCTTCGCGCACGCGTAGTTACGAATGCGATTTGTGAATGGCAATTTTCCAATAATGTTAAATATTTGCGGCAGGCAAGGTCGAGAAGGTCGAGAAAGTCGAAGATAGTAAGAAGAAGGAGAAGAGAGGGAAAAAAGGGAAGAAGTTGAAAAAGAGTGAAAAATCAGAACAAAGCAGCACTGCGGCGAGTTCTATTTTCACGAGTGTATCGGCGATGCCTTTGGACGCCACGATGGTCGGAGGGAGCGAAGAGGACATCGAGGAAAATCGCGAAAGTGACGGAGAAGACGAACAAATTTCGGCCGATTATTCTTCGTCGCAGATGAAACAAAAAATTCAAGCTCACAGCACGACTTCGCGTAAAATCTCATTAATTAATTATATTATGTCATTAATTAATAATTAATCATTAATTTATACATTAATTGATTAATGAATAATTAGTAATTCATCAATAATTATCTCATTAATTAATTTATGTAATTAAATTGTTTTTTTGTTTCTACCGTTTCTTCATATGTCCATTTTCAAGCTTCATTGATCCTACTGCAAATCCATGTGTGTTATTTGCTACACATGGGCGCTGGGAGGAGGGTGCAAGGGGGTGCACCTGCATCCCCTGCCATGAAAGAAAATACACAGGAAAAGATTGAGAAATAAAATTTCATTATTAAAGTCAATGTTTGAATAATAACCTGAGACGTCTAAGTTGTTGTCCAAATTTGTTAAACATCTTGTCAATGAATTCAGTGTCCTCTACCCTTTTCCTATGAACACTGAGCATGCACAGGCCGTTAAACCTTGCGTCTCCCATAGCTGACCCACGTCTTGACATGGCTTAACGTACTAAATGAACGTTCAATGCTACATGTTGTCACTGGAATAGTTAGGCCAATCTTGATTACCTCGCATACCGCTGGGTAAAACGGGGTGGCTTGAGCAATCAAATATGCGTATTCAACAAGGGATTCATTTACAGAGTATCTACCGACCTGAAAAATCATGAAATTACACTCGACCCTGAAAGAGTCATGGAATGTCATGAAAAATTACCAGTCCACCTGATTTGTTTTAAGATCTCTGCAGCGCTCATTATCATGGCCGCATTTTTGTATTAATTTATCCAAAATAATTTCAAAATTTCGCGGGTTTGCGACAATCTACGGTATTAGCAAAAAGGGTAGTAGAAAAAAAAATTATTCGTTATTTCAACATATTAGTTTTTCATTGTTATTCGTTTGAAGCGACTAGATGATATGACTCAAAGTTCCTAAATGTGTGTAACATGCTATGTTAATTTCATCGTCGAAATAAAGCGAAAAAGCGCTCAGAACTTTTTACTTCATTTAAATATACTTCATTTAATATTTAAATTTACATATAAATTTTTATGTACTTGATACTAACATGACGTCAATTTTAAGATACTTAATACCTATTTAAAGAAATTAATCGAACTAGGTTTGTTAATTTAAATATAACTATTAAAATACATTATCGTGTTAAAATCTTTCTCCCTCTCGCTCATACCCCCCCCCTTTTCACGTATAAAACCTTTCTAAGATCTGTCTACTCTTGTATATACGAGGTGTATTCATAAAGTAATGCAGGTGATTTTATTGTGAAGTGACTGTACGTCGCAGCGCGTTCGGGCTAGATGGGGAGACGCTTGGCTTCACAACGTCCCCGAGATCAGTCTGCTTCAAGCAGAGCTTGCGTCAGTATCATTGATTTTGTGAAACTCGTCTCAAAGACCATGTCACGGCGCGTGATGTAGCAAACGATCGAACAACGGTTCGCCATCAAGTTTTGCGCCGTGAGTGCCTGGCGATGCACAACTTGGCAACGCTGCCCCAGCCCCCTTACAGTCCCAACTCGGCTTCGGCAGACTTCTTTTTGTTTTCGAGGATTAAGATCGCTCTCAAAGGACACCGTTTTAACGGCATTGATGCGATCCAAGCCGCCGTGGGGATCGCTCTGAACGAGGTTTCCGTCGAGGCCTTCCAGGGCGCGTACCGTGTCTGGGAAAATCGCTGGAAAAACTGTGTAGATGCACGAGAGAAGTACTTCGAAGATTTCTAAACATTTGTAACTATATCTTGAATGAATTTTTTTTTTACGACAGCATTACTTTATAAATACACCCTGTATGCATCGAAATAATACACTTGACTGCGTAATACAAAACGCATGAGGTGAATTCCGAAATTACACTCACGCAAATGTGTGAAAAGTGACAACAATGTAATAATACATGTAGGTGTGTTAAAATAACACACTTGGATTTGCAGTGCCCCTTTCACTTTAGCTCTACACTTGTTACTTCACCCGTTCAAGTTACTGATAGACCCCCGGAGTGTTGCCCACAGCCACTTCTACCCAATGCACTACTATATGGGCCTTGCACAAGGGCACATTGAAACTGTGGAAAACCTGTGCCGATGCAGGCGACGCAATTTTACCGCGTTTCACACTCGAAACTTCGAATTTTACAGCACGTACAATACCGGCGAAAAGTTTCCGGACAACAATTTAAAAAAGTTCCGGAACGATTTTTTATGCCACTTCGCCGATAGTTGACATAAATGAATTTAATAAACGGTATTTTGAAGGGGAGGAATTCACTTTCATTCCGTTTTTTTAATATTTTTTACTATTTTTTTTAGTACCCTTTTTCGAAAACGACCATTTTTCGCCTTTTTTGTTTTATTTCTAATGGACCCCGTTTACAGACAAAATTTTTTTAAATGCATTTCTTTGACCGGAATCATAAAGAAGGCAAGCTCAAGCATCAATTTTGTTTTTTTTTAAAGCTTCGTACGATTTTTTTCTGAAGATATTTTGATTTTTTTTAAAAAAGAGACAATTTGAAAAAAAAAAGTGTAACGTGAAAACGACAAGGATTCCAGGAAAACCTCAAGATAGTAAAAAGTTGAATCGATTTTCGTTGAGTTCGCGAGAATTTTTTCAGATTTTTGTTCGAAATTTTTTTTTTCACCTATTTTTGGTAAAAAATCAGATGATTTAATTACCGTAACGCGAGAACTAAGGGATTTGTGGTAAAATTTCAAGGGAGGAAAATTTATTATTTTTCTATTTTCAACGCAATAGAATTATTGCAGATTTTTTTTCGACATGTTTTTCTCGAGTTACGGTAATTAAATCATCTGATTTTTTACCAATAATAGGTGAAAAAAAATTTAGAACAAAAAATCTGAAAAAATTCTCGCGAACTCAACGAAAATCGATTCAACTTTTTACTATCTTGAGGTTTTCCTGGAATCCTTGTCGTTTTCGCGTTACACGTTATTTTTCAAATTGTCCCTTTTTTCAAAAAAGATAAAAATATCTTTAGAAAAAAACATCGTACGAAGCTTTTAAAAAAAACAAAATTGAAGCTGGAGCTTCCCCCTTTATGATTCCGGTCAAGGAAATGAATGAAAAAAATGTTATCTGTAAACGGGGGCCACGAGAAAAGGAACAAAAAAGGCGAAAAATGGTCCTTTTCCAAAAAGGGTACTAGACGTAAAAAAATAGTAAAAAAATATAAAAAAAACGGAATGAAGGTGAATTCCTCCCTTTCAAAACGCTGCTTATTAAATTCATTTATATCAACTATCGGCAAAATGGCATAAAAAATCGTTCCGGAACTTTTTCGAATTTTTGTGCGGAAACTTTCCGTCGGTAGTGTACTTCGTTGCCGATTTATTTTCATTTACAGTAGAGCGTCAATTATCCGAACGTGTTATCCGAAACGTCAGTTATTCGAATGGCGATTTGGGTTATCCAAAATATCAATTACACGGAGAGAATTAAATGTTAAAAATTACCGTGCAGTAGCGGTAACCAGATGACAACCCTGAAACTTCGCTTATTATTACTGAGTAAAACACAGATATTCACGAAAATAAAATAAAATTTCTTCTTCAGATAGAAAATTTTACCAGATTTTCTAGTAAATTTTCATGTGTAACAAAATACGCAAAACTTAAATTTAAAAAATATATAATATCAGCGGAATTTTAGTGTGCATTTTATTATTTTATGCCTTTCAAAAATGTCTATAAAAAAGTATCGTCTTTATAACAGTTATTTTAAGATTTATTATAAAATTTAATGAGTGTTATAGGAAAATGTATTGTGCTCTCGGTAAAAATTATCGTGCGCGCTACCCTTCTTGTATAGTAAAATTTTAGCTATGTATTTGAAATTTTCTGTAACGTGAGTTAAAAAAAACTTGTCGCATGCGAATTATTATGCTTTTCTCACTTGTCACCACATTGAAATATATCACGGTAATTTTTACCGTGAAATTCACGACAAAAATTACTTTTTAATTCTCTCCGTGTATCTAAACAATAATTTTGTTCATCCGAATGCTTAGTTATTCGAACGATTGCGCCTCATATATGACGGCAATGGAGTGGTACAAAACGCAGCCTGAATGTTGTTCAATGCAACTTCTCCTAAAACGATTGCAAGATTTGGCAGCAAAGAAAATCGTCGAATTTTTCAAAAAAAAATAAACAAGAACTCAAAGATGTACGAATGTTGATTGTATTCAAATACATATTTAACTTCGTTCTATATCATTAAATGATACAATGGTTATTTACAATTCACCAAAAATCTACTTGTATTATTAACATATTAATGTTCATTTTATGTTTAAATCTATATTTTTTATCATATTGAAAGAATCAACGTTTTTTTTTGCTCGAGGAATATTGCCGTTCGGTTGTCTGAATTTTCGATTATTCGAAAGGCGTCTGGTCCCAAATGATTCGAATAATCGACGCTTCACTGTTTTACTCTTTGAGGATCTTTTGTGCGATATAAAAATATTGAAATTGAAAATGACCACGCTTCCAGTAAGGTCCGTGCCGTTCGTTCCACCTCCTGGTGAAGAAGACAAATACGTACTTACGAAGGTAAAGCACTTGCTGGTCTCCTGTATCCTAAATGAAAAAAAAAAAAACGAAAAAAAAAATAAGCTCCTCATATACGAACTGAGGCACGAAAATGCTAATTAGTGTTTTTTGTTTTAATTCATTAGAAAGTCATCGACAAATTGGTGGAAATTCCAGTATTGCACATGTTCTTTGGCGAAATAGATGCCGACAGCGAGGAAATCGAGAATGCGAATCTATTTTACTTCATGAGAACGAGCGAGAAGGGAATTACAGCGTTCGAGACGTACGAGGATTGCAAGAAGGAAATGCCGAAATATTTGATCGTCGGATCAATCAACGGAAATTTGCTTCCGGCGATGAATAAAATTCTCGTCTACGTTAGTGGAAAACACATTATTCGAATTTGTGATTTTGTTTTGTTCGCCACTCGTTGCAATGATGCTGGCGTGGATATGGAAATAAAATTGTCATTTGCAGGCTTTCGAGTTCTATATGAGAATAAATACTCCATTTTTTAGGCATTCAAGCCATTGGTGGAGAATCAATACAGAGGGGCTGGTGCGGCACAGCAGCAGATCGAGGAAATTCACTCAGGCATAAAAAGTGACGAGACTCCCATGGGTCGAGCAACTGCAACTCTTTCGTCGATGCTCGATAATCAGGTCAATCAAAGCTGTCGATTTTTTCCGTAATAATCATAACCTTATTTTTGCTAAGGGTGTCAACAATAGTAGCAGTGTATTAGTCATAATTTATCATATATACAGTGGCGTGCCAAAGTTATATTAAAGAATAACTTCTTAGGTCTCAGCCAAATAAGAGAAAAACTTTTTGCCCTTCAGGCAATACTAAACAAATAGTTTCTGAAGCTCGCTCTGTCAATTTCATTTATTTGTGATAAAATAAAGATATTGTACCCATAAGCCAACAACTATCGTTGTATTTTGGCGTTCTTCCAATTACCGCTAAAAGCGCTCATAATTACTTAAGGAAGCCGAAAAGGCAAATTTTTTATTCTTGAAATTCTCATAATTTTGGTTCAAATATCAAGAATCAACGGTCACAACTTGGCGCCTCGGATATCGTACTATCCCCCTCATTATAAATAATGTTCCATTTATTTTTTATGTTGAAGAGTTTTTGTTCCGAACCGCGCGGTCTCCTCCTAATTCTTGGCATTATTAATTACTTTTCCCACGGCTTGCTTAAAATCTTTTGATGAAAAATATAGGAAAATAGACGCTCGTTCAATTCAAACACTTCGTAAATTATTAATTCGTGTTTTTCGGACATGAACTTGGTGAAAAACAAATTTTTTAAAGAATTTAAGCATTAATTACGTATTAAACGTCCATATACATTACTCCAAAAAATTAAAGGAACAGAACATTTCTTCAATTTTTTTTAGTGTTTATTGAAGCGCTGTATCTGTGTAAAAAGTGGCCGTATCGACATGAAAAAAGGGATTTTTAAGCTTCAAATTTTTTAGAATCTTTGAGAAAAGTTTTGAGATCTTTTGGTAAAAAATTTTTGTGAGCTACGGTTATCGCGCAATCATAAGTTGTGAAAAAAGTAGAAAAAAATGGTCTTTCATTTTGATGACGATTACACGATGTTTAGGAACTTGTTCCTCTAATTGTTTTGTAAAACTTTAATCAATCGGTCCGGAAAAACGGTTCTATGGAACAATTTGAAAATGTACAAGGCTAAGCTGAAAAAAAATATTAAAAAACTACATTAAGCTGAAAAAAAACCTGGCAAAATTAGTCTTTCCATCAATATTTGTAAAGTAGTAGATTCACTGAACAACCATAAAAAGTAATTTTTTTTTACTTTTTTTAAATTATTGTTAAGGGTAAAAAAAATTCTCAAAAATCAATGAAAGGATCTTGTCGGAAATTTATTAAAGCTTTCAAAAGTGAGCTTTAATTCCCTGTGTGATCATTGGTTGCTGAGATATCGATGACGAATGACAAAAGGATCCTTTTTTATTCAAAGTCGAATATCTCAGCAAAAAATAGACGTAAGGAGACCAACAAAAAACCAAATTAAAGCTGAATAAACAAGCTAACTGGCCTATGCATTGATTTAACTGAAAACAATTCCCGAACCCGTGGACTCTGGAAAACAAAGCAAAAAATTTAGAAAAATTTTGTCTCGCGCTATTTCTTATGATTCCGCGATAACCGTAACTCACAAAAAATGTTCGCCAAATGATTTCAAAACTAGAAATTTGTAGCTTCAAAATGCTTTTTGTTTCATCTCGATATGACCATTTTTCACACAGATACAGCGCTTCAAAAAGCACTAAAAAATTGAAGAAATGTTCTGTTCCTTTAATATTTTGGAGTAGTAGATAAATATTTTTAGGGCATACGTATCTTTTTCGCACGACGATGACACATTTTTTAATGTGTTTTGAGATTTCAAAATACAGCGGAATCTTACAACACGCATCCGAGTTGCGTAACGTTTTTTTTTTTCGTTACAGTCCACAACACCGTCCAAAAACGTTAAAAGTTCAAAGATCATATGCTGATGAATTAAAATTTCGACGTATACGTCGAAATTTGTGTTGATGGAATTCTGAGGTAGTTATAAGACAAGCCCCAATAGGGCCTTACGAGCCCAAGCCCTAGTATGGCCATATTAGTATTGCCTGATATACAGGAGTAAAAAGGCGCCCTGATCAGGCCGCAGTAAGGTATCCTCTCACTCCCGTACTACAGTTCCACCGATCCGGTGGACATCCGGCACCGATCAGGCGTGCCTTATTACGGCATTCCACACCGCAGCATGATAGCGGCCTGATCAGTGTTCAAGGCTGCCGGATATAAATTGTCACCCCTTATTTTAAAGGTGTATCTATTTTTTTTTAACCAGGCCACGGCTTTTACACGGCCATCGAGCTATCGTAGAGTATCGGTGATGATAAGCAAAATGGAAGAGTCGGGGAGACCTTCGACGAATGAACGAAAAAGCGAGGATTCTCATAGCCTAAAAGCGTCCACTGAACGAGGAAAAGACGAAATTTCGTCAGCTCCGAAAAAGGACGGAAGCAGCACGGTCGCGGCTGCCGAAACTTCGAAGCCGACGAAGGCAGCACCAAAGGAGTCTACCAAAAAAGACCTGCTGAATTACTTGGAAAAATTGACGACAACTGTCCAATGGTCAGTTTTGGATGACAGAGAAAAAATTAATTATCACATGAAGGAACGTTGCAAATTATTATTTTGCAAAAATTACGTTGCAAAAATTATTTAAATATATATTTTTTTTAGTATACCACGTTTTTAAAACGGACTAAAAAGTATAAAATAATTTCTCCTAGCCCCATACAGATTGTCCTGCAAATTTGTGATTGCGAATTTTTAAGGCGGGCAACCACTTTAGGAGACCGAAAATTAGGTGATTTTTTTTATTGTGAAAAAAACGGAAATTTCCGCAACCCTGACAGTAATTTATTCATATTTTCATACATTTCTGGTAATTTTTTCAAGTTATTTCATGCATTAAGGCCTTATACAGGGTGGACCACGCACCGTGTGCACCTCTTTTACGACCAAAATATGCGTTGCACAAAAAAAATTTTCATACAAAAGTTACATGGTTTATAAGGCTACACTATGTGGTGCATTTTTTTTTTTTATAGGTGGAGGCACTTCGAAGATTTGAAGGTCAACTTAATTTTTTCAAATGGAATGCTATATTTTTTATAGGGTAATATGATAGAGTATCGAATTCTGAGTAAAAAAGTATAGACCTTTATTAGCCCTAGAGTTAATAACTAACGAGTAATTTCACTTTATTACTTTAAAATTTTCTTCACGTAATATCAATCTCTAATAGTATCACTATTAGAAAAATTCATTTTCACTTTTATCTTTCTGATAATAACCACGCACAATCACCGAAGGATACTTTAATACTGGATTACAATCATTGAGAAGATTGTGAATTATGATAAGTGTGTGTGATGTGGTAAATGTGTTCATATTGATAAACACTGTGATGTAAACACTGCCATTCAGAAATTTGTAGTAGATTTGAATCTCCAACTTGATATTAGGTGAAGAAAATTTTAAAGTAATAAAGTGAAATTACTCATTAGCTATTAACTCTAGGGCTAATAAAGGTCTATACTTTTTTACTCAGAATTCGATACTCTATCATATTACGCTATAAAAAATATAGCATTCCATTTGAAAAAATAAAGTTGACCTTCAAATCTTCGAAGTGCCTCCACCTATAAAAAAAATAAATGCACCACATAATGTAGCCTTATAAGCCATGTAACTTTTGTATAAAACATTTTTTTGTGCAACGCATATTTTGGTCATAAAAGAGGTGCACACGTTGCGTGGTCCACCCTGTATACGCGATTTCGCCGATTTTCGAAGGTACTTTTCTAGACGCGGTTAAACAAAAATGACGCATATATTTACAACATTTTTTTTACAGATAATTTATGCACATGGTTAAGTATATGTAAAAAAAAAAAATCAGAAATATTAACAAATGGCGGAGATATAACATAATAAAGCAATGTATTTTTTTGCGCGCGCGTTGATGGTGAAAGTTCTCGGCATCGATGTGGGTGTCTGAAAAAAAATGAACATATTTATAATTGCATAATGAATGTATCTTCAGTGTGAACCAACAATATTATTTTAAAAAATTATTATAATAAAAATTCGAAACTTAAAATTTTTTTACTCAACATTCTGTCGGTATTTTATTTTTTATATTTTTTTGTGTCATTGAAATTTTTGTTTCTGTGGTTCACACGATAGGTGATGATACTAAGAATATGTTGTAAAAATTTCAAAGCGATCGAATCTTCGTTCAAGAGTTAGAACTTTCACAAGGTTGAAAAAAGTGAATCGTGGAAAAACGGCTTTGAAGTTGGCGGTCGGGCGCGCCGCGCGGTATCTATTATAAATGCAATCTTACCTTATTTAATACCATCCTGCGCTATGTGGGGCCTTCCTCGGCATCTAAAGCGTCTCCAGCATGTTTTTTGTCGTTTCTGGCGGCAATCCTTGCTTCCTTTGTTGCCTTTTCAGATTGAATTCCAGTGGCAGTAAGGCGTAATTCGTCCAGATGTTCGCAAGTCTCCATCGCGTTCGGCCCAATCGTAATACCAAGGTTTTTCATAATTCGGAGAAAGGCGACTGTTCCGTCGTTAAAAGTGCTAGCCGAAATATATGCGGCGATTTCAACAATCGTTAAACCACTTCGTGAATTTTTCGGAGCAATTTTCCAAATCTTAGAATTCAAACACTCGCTATTATTTTATGTGAAGCCTCCTAAACATCTCTCCAGTAACTCGTCGTTACTAAGTGCTTCATACACTGGTTTGATCGCTTCTGCCACAGTTTTATCGAGTGCAGGCTTATGGGTATATGAGTCGAGCGTGTTTGCGGCTTCGGCTTGTCGCCACGTGCACCAACTTCCAAGAAAATAAAAGTTTTTACGCTCTAAATGCTGTAACTTTAACAATTTTTGGAATTTTTCAATTCTGTAAAGCTTAAAATATTTCTAACCGTTTAGGCTAATGGAATCAAAAATAAAAAAAAATGAAACATTTTTCGCGTAAATAAGGCCTTAATTAAGATGTAATCCGCTGTGTCCCTTGACGTGTCCTCATCGTCGTTGTCAATTTGCGGGAATTGTGCAGCTCGCAATTCGCATCTGAAATAGTCAAAAAAAAATTTATACATTCTTGAGATGTTTTTTAAGAACATGAACCTGAATTTTGTAAAAAAAAATCGAGGATTGAATGTTGGAACGTGTTCGAAAAAAAATGATCGATTTTTAGAATTTGTTTCCCCGGCATTTTGCAATAATAAATATGTTTTAAACAATCTAATCTTTCCAACTTTAGGTTCATGTTTTCATAAATTATATTATGTAAACGTGTTCCAAATTTGAAGATGATCCATCCATTAGTTTTTGAGTTATGATTCCCGCAATTTGAAAAATGTCGCTTCGAGAAAAACACGTTTAAAGTTTCACAAACGAAAAACTCAAAGTCAAATGTGTTTAATCAAATGTTAAAGTGTCTTACCGATTAATCAGCGAATCCAGCACCATACAGCAGTCTTTCCTCTTCCTCATGCAACTCATTTGAAGCTTGCATTACCTCTTTACGAGCTTTTCAAGCTTCTTTTGTCTCTAATAAACTTTTTCTATTTTGCCGAGCCACGCGCATCTGATCCATTTGCTCGGCATATCCGTAGCTCTGCCTGCCAACTACGATTTGTAGTTCATTCATAACCATGAGTAAGGCTGAATTTTCTTCATTGAATAAAATAGCATTTTGTACCCAGAATGGAGATGTTTTGGAGCTAATCGTCAAATGGTCGAGTTTGGGTTTGTTTGGGTTATGAAAACCCAAACAAAAGCAAACAAACTACCTAACTGAGCGCTCGTGGATATCTGAGCGCGCTTGGGAGTCGAGCGGAGAGTCTTTATTATTTATATACATACCGTTAGAAGGAATCCGAATATCGTTTTGAAATTTTCAGAGTGTATTCTTAAGATATTTTATTTTGCTATGAAAATACTTGTAAGATTTAAAACGAAAAATGTGGGGCGCATGCAATAGATAATTGATGCATGAAAGTTCACCTAAGTCACTAACAATTTTATTGCACTGCAAATGATATGAACTGTTGTGTGAGTGTTCTTAACGACAGCTACTCCCTCCACTCTTTACTATTATCTGTTGCATGCGCCCCACGTTTATCGTTTTAAATTTTACAAGGATCTCCATAGCTATTAAAAATTCACGAGCACAAATTTTCAGGACAATCTGTATGGGGTTAGGAATCTGTATGGAGTTATAAATCTGTATGGGGCTAGGAGACATTATTTTATACTTTTTAGTCCGTCTTAAAAACATAGAATACAAAAAAAAATTATTTAAATAATTATTTTCTGCCTTTTATTCTTTTGTGTGTGGAATTCTGCAATCGATTTAAAATATTATGATGAGATTATGACAGAGACATGTGGCAAATTTCAGGTTTATTTCTGTTTCTTTTGACCTGATCATATCTGAAATAGAGAATTGTTTTACCGACCTATCAATAATATATCAATCCGTTTAATTGTTATTTTCCTGAAATATAAAATAAAGAAGCAAGCAAAATTTGTTTTATAAGATTTTTATTTCAATATTAAATTTTTTATTTATATTTATCCTGTCAGTCTGTTTGTTCGTTTGTCATCCAGTTCTTAGCTATGTTTAAAGTTACAAGTTTCCACCTCATCTGGAAGTTAGTTTAAAATCGATTGCTAAATTTGTACCGAACAGACAAACAGACAGACAAGAAAGCGAGTTAATGAAAATAAAATATGTATTTTTCGTACAGGACACTGGAGCATATCGATGGTGATATATTGCTGACTGTTCCAATAGTTTCGGAGCTGTTGAAAATCGACGGAACATCGTCGCCTACCCTCACGAGGAGGCGGGTGATCGAACAGTTGGAACAAGTCGTTGGCTCTTGGGGCAAGCACATACAAAAAGTTTTGGACACTTACACGAGAAAAGTTCCAGAGGGCAAGGGTCCTCTCGCCGAATACGATTACTGGCGCGATCGAGAGACCGGACTTTCCATACTGGTCGAACAATTGAAAACCACCGATGTAAAAGAAATATTATCTATGCTGAATGAGGCTGGTTCACCGATTGCCTCGGCTTTCAGTTTCTTTCGATTGGAATTGTGGAAACACTATACCGAGGCCAGAGACAACAACAAATTTCTCTTCACTATTCTGAGATACATCAAGGCACGGATAAAATTTCATTATAGAACGAATGTCGCTAATTCTAGATGGCTAAAATGTCATTTGGACGATTGCAGTTGATTGCCAAATCTGATTCGTTTCAAGCCATCGCAAAAGCACTGCCGCCTCTCACCGAGAGCATAAGAATGATATGGGTATTGTCGAAGTATTATTGTACGGAAGAAAAAATGGTACCGCTCCTCGAGCGTATCTCGTGGCAACTGTGCCAAAACGTCATGAAGAATTTGGCCATCGAGGATCTCTTCAAGTATGATCAATTTACTTTTTTGGTCCCTTGAATTAAAAATCTACGTAATTGCCGCATCATATTTACTAGCTTCCGCCCGCGGCTTCGCCCGCGTGGAATTTGGCTCATAAAAACTTAATTTACAGTTGCACCCCTTATTAGGGGTTGTGTTAAAAAATCCTAAAATACGCGCTTTATTATTTATTCGGAAGAATATTTATACCGAGTTTCAGGTCGATACACGCAAGGACTACAATATTCCATACAAACTTTTACATCCCACTTCATCCTCTTAGGGGTCGATTTTCGAAAAATTCTTACTTAATGAACTTCTCCACCTTGTGAGGAACATATCTTCCAAATTTCATTTCTAGCTTCAGCGGTTTAGGTTATGCGTTGTCTATATGTCAGTCAGTCATTCAGTCACAGAACTGGCTGATCTTTTACCATACGAACTTTGCTATCTCCTTTTTCCCTTAAGAATTGAATTTCTAAAAACGCTGGAATTTCATTAATTGTGTCTAGGAGCAGCTATACAAAGTTTCTAGTAAATTTGATTCGATTTTTTTTTATTTTCAATATAAATTTTGTCACTCCCTTTCTCCCCTTAGGGGTTGAATTTCTAAAAACGCTGAAATACGTGTTTCATTAATTGTGTCAAGAAGCACGAATACCAAATTTCAAGTAAAACCGACCAGAATTTTTCAAATTTCCATAAAAACTTTGCCACCCCTTTTCTCCCCTTAGGGATTGAGTTTCGAAAAATCCCTTCTTAAGGTATTACTGGATGGATGGTCGGGCAAAAAGTTAGTCCACAATGGGCGAATCATTGGTTTACAAGTCTAGATAATTTCGTACATGTTTAGCCTTAAAAACAGCTAATTTTACAATCCTTTACCTTACAAATAGCTAATTTAATAGACCAACAAAAAGAAGTCTCAATTTTTTACTTTAATTAATACGTT
The DNA here is from genome assembly GCA_963932345.1 of Ophion ventricosus. Lineage (NCBI taxonomy): Eukaryota > Metazoa > Arthropoda > Insecta > Hymenoptera > Ichneumonidae > Ophion > Ophion ventricosus. Next base: position 20,511,578 of record OZ010714.1, read on the forward strand.
CAGACCATCTTATTATTATCAATAATTACCCAAAAACTCAATATATATTGAGTTTTCCAATGATTGCTATTAATACATCGTTAAAAAAGGCGATACTCCTCATCATTACTTTAATTCATTTCTCAACAATTACTCAGTCGATTTATTTGAAACTTAGCATAATGAATCGCTTGATCATAAATCTTGATGATATAATATTTTCAGAATTTACAGCGATTTACTTCCATTCGTTTTGCAATCATTTACGTCTGCAGAAGCTATTTTCCCATAAGTGACTAAATATAACTTTATAACTACTAAATTATTTAGTGAAAAATTCTAAAATAATTCATATATTATTATTCTATTAAGAACTATTATTCCTCAAATGTTCGACAATTTTGGCATTTTTTTTATATCCATCCAGTAATACCTTAAATGGTGCCTACATAATCGAATCAACATGCCCTCTAAATTTTACGTTTCTACAAGTAGCGATTTAGGCTGGGCGATGATGAGTGAGTCAGTCCGTCAGGACTTTGCCTTTTATATATATATAGATAGATTATACTCAAGATTTGTTATACTCAACATTTATTATACTCTGCAAAGACGTTTTAAAAATCGCTGCAAAACAATGTCAATTATTGGGAATTGAATATGAAATAATGGCTCATTCAATGTACTCTTTGTTTTTATTAAGGGTGGGGTAAGGTTAATTCGGCGAAAAAAGCATATTTTCAAGAAGTATTTTAGACGATGCAGGTAATGCTCGTTTATTTAATTAATTTCCATATAATAATATATCTGAACTATATTTTCCTAAATTTTCATTGCAAAATATTGATAAATAAGTCGTTGGCAGCAAATCTCCGCAGGCGCCTCGAAAAAAAGTTGTTTCGCGGTGTACGCTATAACTCGTCACTGGATCATCTGAAACAAAAAAATCAAAATGCGTTTATTAGGTGAAATGTTTCTCGAGGTAACGCTGCCGAGTTTTTTTTTATCGATTTTTTCATTTTCGGTAGTACTTGGAAGTCAAAAACGCGATTTTCGCTAAAAAAATCGGCAAATTTGTTATTGTAAGATAAAAAATAATAATAAAAAAAAACTCGGCAGCGTCACCTGGTGATTTATGTGTAGAAATAATGTACAAAATTTCAAAAGAATCGGTGCATTAGATTTTGAGTTACAGCGTACACCGACTTCAAAAATGACAAGCTTCAGAAAAACGCTTTAAAGTTTTGCACACTAAAAAATCCAAAATAAAACTCGATAATTCTATTATACTCACACAGAGTCGTCGATGCCAGGTCCATAAAGTACAGAGCTTTCACCTGGAATGTCTAAAGCATCTTTTTGTACTTGTCTACGTAAAATTCTTTCTTCTTTACTGTCATGCGCAGCTTGTTCCTCCGCTCTGCTAATTCGCAAATCGTCAACTGTGCGCGCTCAAATGCTCATAACTTCGTTAATTTTGCTCCGATCGACTTGAAATTTTGACACAATATTCTTGAGATGTTATACAATCATTTAAAAAAATAAAAATAAATGCAAAAAAAAAATTTTTTAACCTTACCCCGCCCTTAATCGTCGGTATACATATGAACAAAATAAGTGTGCAATTTGGTGAAAAATATAAATAGTCAGTAAAGTTATTGTACATCGGGCCAATAATTGGAAGGATAAACGCAGTTCGATTATTTTAGGAGAATTGAGTTATCGCTCCGAAAGGCTATTCTCGGCATTTTTTCGGACAGCTTTGAATTTATTCGGATTGCTCCGAATCCAAGCACGTTTTTCGATACATTATTATTTTTGTCAAAATTCCTTTATTATCCTTTTAAATGTATTATTATTCTTTTCAATTTTCGTTTTAAAAAAAGTTAAAAGTATCCGCTACAAAAATGTCTCTTTATTTATCCCAAAAGAAGTGAACAATTTTCGACATCTTCGAAGCCGAAATATTTTGGGGAAAATTTGGCAATTTGGAGGCGCGCCCTCGAAGGATCAATTTATAGGCACTTCGTTAACGCATTTTTTTCCTCGCGATCTACAGAAAACCGTTGGAGGAAATATTGACCGTAACTGCGAATGCCCACGAGATGATGAGAAATTGGAAAATTTCGTATTTAGACACCCGCGAGAGTATCGAAGTATCGGGAAAGGGTTCGCGTTGGGAATTCGATCAAGACATTTTGTTCAAGGAAACGGAGTACATAGCCAACGTGTGCAACGATTTAAACAGAATAGCCAGTGTTTTGCAAGACTTTTACAACATATTTGGCGCCGAATTGAAATCGATAATTAACGATCCCGCGCAAATCGACGCTATAATAAAGAGAGTCGAGAAATTAATAGTGCCGCTGCAAAATGCGGATTTCAATGTATTCACGAAATTCAACAAGGAGAATTGGGAAGCAACGATGTCGTGGTTCTACGTTGAAGTCGGATATCTCGAGAATGAGGCGAAATTTTACATCGACGAGTGTTTCAACGTTCTCATAAGCGCCGAGCACGCCCTCGGCGTATTGCTCAAGTTTAAAAACATAAAAACTCGGCGAGCTATACAGGAGCAGCTGTTGATGAAATTCGATATTGTCATGCAACAGTTCAGCAAAGAAATCAGCGCGGTCGAGAATATATTCAATCGAGGTAACAGACGCGAATTCTTTATTTTTACTGTTTGGACAATTCGTTGTTTTTTTTTGGCAAACAATTGTGCCGATCGAAAAAAAATGTCTGTGCAGGAAAACGAAATCCTCCGTTGCTTCCTTATCATCCACCTGTCGCCGGTGGTATTTTTTGGGAGAGACAGTTGTTTCACCGACTTAAGGATCCGGTGTTGAAGTTCCAACAGATCGAAGAGCTCAAGAACAGCGAGCTTAAAATACTGGCGTTTCAGCAATATCTTGGCATCGCCAAACAGATGAAGACCTTCGAGGAGTACAAGTTTGATTCATGGATAAAAACCGCCAGTCCTATCGTAACTGTTACCATGAAGAAGAGCGTGTTGAAAATGACTTCCGTTGATCGTGACAAAAGTACGTATTGCGAAAATGTTGCTAATACCCGTGCAGAAATATTGTCATGGATACAGTCCGATTAGTACTAGAATCCTGGTTTTTTAACCGGGATCCAATCGGATATCGGATCGGATCCGGGAGCTCGCAAATCGGATTCCAGCCAGGATCCTAATCCAGAACTATTAAGGGGTGAGGGCTACTTGTAATGCCGAAAAAAACGTTTTTTTCGGGATTTTTTTTACAGGTTTTATTATTTAGTGAAAAATGTTTTCCCATATGAATAATCAATATTTCTAGTAGCTACAGTAAAATTTTCATTGAAAAATAATGATAAATAAGCGAGATGCAGTCAGTCTGCGAGGGATCCAGAAAAAAGGTGTTTCGTGGTGATCACTACTGCTCATCACTGAATCATCTGAAACCAAAAAAATTAACGGGGATTATTAGTAAATCATATTGGGCCCAGGATGGACGAAGGGTTAATGAAAATATCGAATTTTTACAAAATGGCGGATGTTCAAAGTAAAAACTTGTTTTTCGACCAAAATTTCACTCATATTTTCAGTTATAAAAAAATTATTTACCGCCGATAAAAATCCTTCATCCATCCAGGGAACAATCATGTACAGAATAAGTGATATCGGTCAAGCCGTTCTGGAGTTACAGTGATCACCGAATTTGAAAACGTGCTTTCGAGAAAAACGCATTTAAAGTTTTAAGTACAATTTACATGCAAATAAAAAAAATATTTTTGGACTGACATTGAATGATCTAATCCGGCACCATAAAGTGACCATTCCTTCGACTCAGCAGTCGCAGTAGAAGCGATTTTCTTCCGTCGTCGAACTACTCTGGCATCTCGAGTGTTTCCCGCTGAACGTCGGTTAGCCACTTCAACTCGTAGAGAGTCCTCCTTTGTGGCAAAATTGTGGGCGTTTGGTCCTAATTTAATCCCCATAGCATCAAAAACTGCTAACAAGCCATAGGAACCTTCGTTGAAGGTGCAGGTAGCAATGTTGGCTGCTATGCTAACAGTGGTGAAGCTGGCAGGTAACGTTTTTGGGATGACCTTCCAAACGCTCTGGTTAAAACTTTCATTACCATTTTGCGTTAATCCTTCTATACATCTTTGTAGTAATTCGTCTTTTGTAAGTTTTTTCGCCGACGTACTCGGTCCGCCATCGTAACCCTCTGCGGTTTCTGAATTGAAAGTCTGTTTTCTTTTCTGCTTCTTGACTTGTAAACACGATCAGCCTTTCTCGTTTCTCTTGAAACTTTCCTCTCCATTTCGCACTCAAGAAATCTCAACTATTTTAAAAAGGAAGACGCTACAAACGGACAGAAACACGACTTGTTCACAGCTCGGCGTTTCACGTTCTGCTGCTGCAAAAGCAAATGCACAATGTACCACAATGTAGCACAAATATCTGAATGTCTGACATTCGGTTATAGCTATATATATACCTTATAGGTAGAAAAAAGACCCCCTATAATCCCTTAGATCTTCAAGCGCGCACCTGTCGCTAACTACCTGGTTTTACCCGCTCGAGGCGGCTGTGCTCAAAGTTGTATATCTTCATGAATAATACTCCGATTTGTCTGAAATTTTCAGAGAATACTTTTGAAATGTTGTACTTTGAGAAAATGCAAAAAAAACGATTTTTTGAAAATGCTGACTAGCCCTGACCCCTTAATCATTTATTCATCTGTTCCGTTGAAACTGCTGCCGTTGTATCGGTAATATAAATTTTATATTTTCGTATTTTGCATATTTGCTTCGGCGAGGGCCTAAGGGCCAGCCCTTACTCGCCATGTTGGAAAGGCTTTCACGCTATTTCACAGTCCTGTATAGAAGCACATTTTCAGTCCAGGTGCAAATATATATACAGGGTGGACCATTTAATCTGATCACCACAAATACCTTCGTTGCCTTTAGAGTGACGAATCCAGCGACCTATGATATCATGACCTTGAAATGATTTTTCACCAAAATACACGTGCAAAAACGAGAAATCGTGATGGTATTGACAATAAGAATATCCGAATAATGTACTTGAATTTTTCGTGCAGGAAATTTATCATAAGAAATGTTCGGAGGGATGCCCATTAACCTCGACACATTTTTGAAGACGTCAGATGAATAATTCTCTTGGCCTTCGAATAGTTTCTGGTGTGATAGCGGCGCAGGTTATCCAACGGATACAATAATGTCAATAGTCGGAGATGTTTCTGATGTTTGTAAATCCTGGCATTGTAACGTATTAAAACTGTAGTAGAGTGAAGAATGTTTACCATCTACTAATATTAGAATCAGTAGACAAGTGTATCCATTCAAAGTAACATGTAATAACCGTATCAAAAATGGTATTGTACAGTCAAGCAGAGAAAGTGGAAATGATTCTGATTTATGGTGAGACCGGCAGAAACTCTGTGCAAGCGCAGGAACTTTATGCACAACATTATCCTGACAGAAATCATCCTTCCCGTCGATGTTTCGATCGAATTAGTCATTTATTCCGTGAAACGGGCAGTGTCAATCCACTCAAAAAGAAACGTCGCAAGACTAAAACAAACGAAGAAGCAGAGATTGCCGTTCTGGCTGTAGTAGTTCATGATCCGCAATTAAGTAGTCGGCAAATTGAGCGCTATTCCAGAATTTCCAAGGCCATCACTTCGAACATTTGTTACAATAAATTTTCTGCACAAAAAATTCAATTACAATATTCGGATATTCTTATTGTCAATACCATCACAATTTCCCGTTTTTACACGTGCATTTCGGTGAAAAATCATTTCAATGTCATGATATCTAGGTCGTTGGATTCGTCTGAATATCAGCTATAATGTTTTAATTTAAAAAAAACAAGTTCCCATTTGAAAAACCATTGATGACCTTGAGAACACGAAAACTATGACCTTGGCAAAAATGAATTTTTCACCACTGTATCAGCCCGTCGAATTCAATCAAATTACTTCCTGACATTTTTTTCGTCACTCCAAAGGCAACGGAGATATTTGGGGTGGTCACGTTAAATGGTCCACCCTGTATATATATATATATATATCAATACCATTAATAGTAAATAAGTGGTATATACAAACTTGTTTTGTGTTAGGTATTTCTTGGTTTTCGCGATATAATTTTCCATATACTGATTTTGTATTGCTCCGATCTGGTTGAAACTTGAAAATTCGTGATCTGCCGACGATTTTGCATCAACAATTATCTTGCTGACCCGATAGGACGAATAAATTAAAATCAGACGCAATAAATTTGCCCAAAGAACTGAAATCGTTTCGGGTACGTGCACAATGCCGGGCTAGACAGCCCACGATTTATTCTTTGCTGGGCAGACTTGGACAAAGGCTTATTCGTACTGAAAATATTCTTCTATGTGGACGTGGAAATATCGCGGACCACCCCTGCACATATCAAGCAAATATGCTCAATTTAAATATGCAAGTATACATAAATATTCAATTCATACTGCCCATAGAATGGCAGCAGTTCCAATAGAATAGGTAGGCAAATATTGGAAAACGGAACCCGTTGCGTTGGTCTAGTGGTTAGCATGCTGGCCAGCGGATCAGAAGGTTGCGGGTTCGAATCACAGTCGCGTTACTTTCGTCGTGAAATGTTTTTCTTCGACATTTTCTTAGCAAAAAGCGACTAGTTCCGTGACTGGGAGACGAACTTGGGACCGGCTGTATCGGTATAGGTTTTCTGCATTTTCCTTGTGCCCATGACAGACATGTCATGGTAAATACGATACAGAGGGGGAAGTCGGCTGCGGCAGCAACGTGGGGGGGATTGTGGAATGAAAGTAACAGTGTAAAAAAGAGCAATGTTATAACAGTGGAGCTATGTATAACAGTAGAGCATTATAAAAAGCCAAAAAGACGATGCGAGTAAAACTTTAAAAAAAAAATTATTGGAAAACGGCGGATGAAAAGGAAACGAGAAAGGGTGGTTTACCCTCTAAAATTGTAGGTATAAAGTAAAAACTGGAAAGTAATATTTACAAGACAGCTAGCAAGCAATGTTTTTGTTCGATTCTTGAAGGAATAGATCCGAAAACTGAACCAGGAAAACTCGTCTCAGGCACAAGTGTGAAAATGAAGAAATCAAAGAGCAAGGATCACGGAACTATAGAAAGGATCGATGGACCTGAATCTATTATAAAAGTAGCTGGAAAGCAGACCGATGCTGTCATATCAAAACCAAGTATAGGTATGTTGGAATGATAAAGCTTGCGTAGTTGGAATGCAATGGCAAATAATTTTTTCGAGGCTCCGAATTACGTTGGCAAAATCGTGCGCTGCAATAAAAATATTCAATGCAAATAGGATCTATTTAAATCAAATAGGTTTTTCCTTGTCTCAAGCCTACTATGAAACTATTTCTTTCAAATATATTTTTTTATTTGTTCAAGCTATTCTTTTTAAATATTAAATATATTCAAATTAAATACATAAAGATTAGATATAAATTAAATAAATACACTGGCAGAAAAATTCTTTTGATATTAACTAGATGCGTCTATTTGATTTTTTATGTATGAATTAACCAGATTTTTCCTGAAATCAAAATTATCCTATTGCATTCCAATATTAAAATTATCTATTTTAATAGTACATTGTGTACCAAGCAGACAATGTGTGACTTCTACGCCGAGCGCGACGTTTTAAATAGATCCTATTTAAATTAAATATTTTTCTTTGGCAATCTAAAGACAAAACACGATACATCGCATGAATACGAGAAAAAAATATAGGTTCATGACATAAAGTTGCGGTGAAAAAAAGTTAAATTATTTTTCCTTTTTTTTCACTAACAAGGCTGTTATTCGGAAAAAAAGAAAGGTATCATTTTATTAACAGGTGCAACCCTTGTCCTCAACTGCAGAATCTTACAATAGTATTCTAATGAAAACAAAGCCATGAGATTTTTGAGAGACTGAATCGTGTACCATTTTTCCATCTGTCTCTTTTGTCTTATACTACCAGATGAAACCAAATCACAGATTTATCATAAATAAATGAAATATTTAGTTTATTAGACGATATTAAATAGATCTTGATTTGAATAAATAAATATATTTAAAATAAATCATTTTAATAATGGAATGCAATGGGAAACATTTTATTTCACGAAAGATCTAGTTGATTCAAATTTTAAAAAAATCAAATAGACGCATCTAGTTAAAAAATCGGTCGGTGTGCCAACGTTTTCAAGGATTCTTATTAGAGAGATCCACAACTTAAATCTGCATAAGATCTTGGATTGTAATAAAAATAAAGAAATGAAGAATGGCTCTCAGTGCAACGATGCATATTTCAAAATCATATACTGAGCTTTTACATTTCAATCTTCATTCCATCTAGCATATTGATCATGCTCTGCATAACTTCATGTAAAAGATTACCAATGAGCGTACTGCAGTGAAGATGAGACACCACTTTTAACCCTTCGTGGTCACCCTGGGTAGAATCGACCCGTCGATCAATTTTTGGCGTAAATATATAATAGTTCCCGGCTTCGAATGGGACTGTATTCACCATCTTACCTGGAGTTCGAAGTATCCTTATACCATAAAACTTACCCGCTTCACATGTCGGAATAAATACCTTTTTTGGAACGCCCACTATGCTATAATTTTTTCCCAAAAGTAGCATATCTAAGGAGTATCACGTCCAAATTTTAGGTAAAAAAGTTGAAAATTCACCGAACTATGATTTTTTGAGCGAAAAATGGTCTTGTTTGCGTTTTTACCTCATTATGAATTTTTGTTTAACATGTCGCCATTTTATTTCTTATAAATAATTTTTTTGGACATCATCTAGAAAGTAGCATGTTCCGTAATTTTTTGTACCACTACGGACGGATAGTTTGGTCACAATAATTTTGAAAACAATGAGTAGAATCGACCCAAGTGTGACCACCGCGGAATTTGGAAGAGTGACCACGAAGGGTTAAAATAGTTCGTGGTATCCAAAGATGCCGAATAAATTGATAATGTAAACATTAAGAACAACAGTTAATTGTTCCGTTTCTCATTGTCATTTATTTAAAACAGACACGGTTCTAAGTATGGTCAGTGAGCAAAAGGTCGTACTGCCGGGAATAAGATCAAGATCCATCAGCAAAGCGGGAGGAGACAGTTTAGCGAGAGACCGCAAAGCCTCGACGAATTCGAGTTTGATGGACAAGCCAAAAGTTACGTGGAAGGAAATGTTGCGCGATGGTACAATCATGGAATTGCAGTTTCGTTTTGAGATCAATTTCAATTGGGACGTTTTCGAGATCATACGCGAGGTACGAGCAATTTTGTGAAAGATAATAAAAAGTAAAGAAATAAAAGAGAATTGTCGTTGCGTTAAAAAAAAAATATGATCACGGATACCATGTTCTCGGGTCGAAGGCTGAACTGCTGGAGCAACTGGGCTTCGAGTTACCTGAGATCGTGAGAAACGTTGGAATTCAAAGAGACAGACTTCGCGCGGATATCGAGGCGACGAAAAATATGATCGATCGGTACAACGAGATCGTGGCAAAACTCGACGATGCCGATGTTAGCTCATCATTGAAATGTCCTCCATTTCTTTCCTAAAGTCACTTCCAAATACTTGAATAATACTGCTCGTAATACAGCGTAATGCAGTTCGATGATTTTTTTTTCAGTTACAATTGTTGAGTAGGAGCCTGAGAAACATCGAGAAGAATATTCATCCCGGCGTGACTAGACTTAATTGGTATTCACTTGGGATATCGGACTACGCGATGACCTGCGAAAAATTGTTGAAGAGCCTGAGCTCGATCGTGACGCAGGTTAATCAAATGAAGTGGGATCTGGACCAGCGTATAGAGACGGGCATGCAATCCCACAATCTTTTTAGCACGTCCAATGAACAGGGTGAAACAGAAGTACAATTAAGCCCGTGCAAGGTTAATAAATATAACAGGCTACTTTAAACATATCTGGATTTAAGGAGAGCTACTTCTGCGTTTGCGTAGCCAGGGGAGGGCGTTGGGGTGGGCACCCCCCCCTCCGAAAGCCCATTGACTCCCCAGAAAAAAATCGATAAAAAATAATTGACGTCAAATAATCGATTTATTTTATTTCAGTTTCACCCAAGCAAGTATAAAAAAATAATTAAATAAAACTTGAACTATTTCCTTGGTCGTAATTTCGTAGTTTTTATAAAAAGTCGCAATTTCATTAGGTAAATTAAATTGATATTCAAATTTTGCAATTAAGTCAACTGTGAGCAAAAGCAATACATTAGATTTGTCGGCCGATACACAACCAGAAGAATACTGGAAGATCAACATTTGATACTATGTAGAAGATATTATCATTGTAAATATAGCACGCTGATTTGAGGATCTACCGTTAACTCATGCGGTTGATGCATTTTTTATATAGGACATGAAGAACGGAGAGAATTTTATCAATATCTATAAAAAAGTATTAATAACTAGCTTGCACCCGCAGCTTCGCCCGCGCGGAATTTGGCTCATAGAAACTTCATTAACAGTTGAACCCCGCATTTAGGGCTTGTTTGTAAAAATCCTAAAATATGCGTTGTGATATTTGTTTTTGACGAATATTTATACCGAGTTTCAAGTTGATACACGCAAGGAATACAATTTTCCATACAAATTTTTACACTCCATTTCAGCCCCTTAGAGTTGACTTTTGAAAAATCATCTCTTAATGCACCTTTACACCTTGTAAGGAACGCGTCTTCCAAATTTCATGTTTCTATCTTCATCGGTTTAGGCTGTGCGTTGTCTATACGTCAGTCAGTCATTCAGTCAGTCACATAACTGTTTTATCTTTTGTCATACAAACTTTGCTACCCCCTTTTCCCCTTAAGATATTACTGGATGGATATTAAAAAATCACCAAAATTCTTGAAAATGCGAGAAATGATAGTTCTTGATAGAATAATAATACATGAATTATTTTAGAATTTTCCACTAAATAATTGAGTAGTTATAAACATATGAATTTAACATGGTCGCTTATGGAAAAACAGCTTCTGCAGACGTTAATGGTTGCAAAACAAATGGAACTAAATAGCTGTAAATTCTGAAAATATTATATTATCAAGATTTAGGATCAACCGATTGCTTATGCTAGGTTTCAAATAAAACGACTGAGTAATTGTCGAGAAATTAATTAAAGTAATAAGGAGTATCGCCTTTTTTAACGATTAATTAATGGCAATCATTGGAAAACTCAATATATATTGAGTTTTTGGGTAATTATTGATAATAATAAAATTATCTGTACGTGATAATTAAATTCAAAACGTGAGAATTTTTTTTTGTTGAACAGTTATAACAAATGTACAGTCACTGATAAAACCTCAGTCAAGCACACGCCAACATAGTCGAATTTGACTTCGATTATTATTAAAAGTGGAAAATTAACATTTCTAAGCGTTAATTTATTATTAAATTAGCTATTTGTAAGGCTAAACATGTACGACATGATGTAGACTTGTAAATCCACGATTCGCCCATTTTGGGCTAACTTTTTGCCCGACGGTCTAGCCAGTAATACCTTCAAAATTGAATTTCCGAAAACGCTGGAATTTCATTAATTGTGTATAGGACCAGTTATACAAAGTTTCAAGTAAATTTGACCCAATTCTTTTTTATTTGTCATACAAACTTTGGCACCCCCTATCTCCTTTTAGGGGTTAAATGTAAAAAAAAAACGGTGAAATATGTGTTTCATTAATTGTGTCAAGAAGCTCGAATACCAAATGTCAAGTAAATCCGACCAAATTTTTTTAATTCCCATACAAACTTTGCCACCCCTTTTCTCCTCTTAGGGGTTGAATTTCGGGAAATCCATTCTTAAATGGTGCCTACATAATAAAATCAACATACCCTCGATATTTCACGTTTCTACATTTAGCGGCTTAGGCTAGGCGATGATGAGTCAGCCAGTCAGTCAGGCCTTTGTCTTTTATATATATGTAGATTGATACATCAGCCTTGGAATCTCAAGTCATGGTCATGAAAAACCTACATCAATTTAAAAATGATGGAATGAATGCAGAAGGAACTGCCCAAACTTATATAAATTTTTCCAATCAGCAATAGTGCCTTAGAAGCACAGTGCTTCAGAAATGATTCTCCCATATGTCAGTGCTGAACATGGAGAATGACATTGTTAAAAAAAAAACATTCCCGCTGAAAAAGTGTTGGGCCGATTTGCAGGAAAAAGATAGAGACTAGGTACTAATTGAGTACCTACTGAAAGTAAAGTTGAAAGACTGGTAACTGGATTGAAGAAAATGATGTCAAATTAGTTGCTTATCTTTTAAGGTATCGTAAGAGTTTAATATTAATGTTAACACGAACGTCCCGTGCGGAAATTGAGTTTGGGCTTTGATCGGGGCCATCTTAATTTTCCCTAACTTTATTAAGGCCCTAGTCTGGAAGCCTCACATGGACCATCAGTGGCCGGTCACACTTTCCTACCGAGGGCCATTGAAGCTACAAAATTGCCTCAACGGTGCCTCATAAAAATTATTGCAGGCATATGCGAGAGTGTGCATTATGAAAAAGAAATGCGTTATTTCAATACATTTGAGGCTTAGAATTCTGTCGCATATGTTGTTCCAATGAACGCACTGCATGCGTGTTGGTTCAAGGCATCACAGCTCATCTACTAAACGCATAGTTTAATTATTATATTTAATTGATCTCGATAATTATTATACCACAAATTCTTTAGTCAAGCAATTTCTACTGATTTGCCCCTATAATAGCAAAGTCTGGTAGTATTGGGGAAATCGCTACTAGGTATTCTACAACTACATTCCTTAAAGGCTCTATCACGGAATCCACAAATAATCCCTTGAAGGCCCCGAATTTTATTAGGGATGCCCTGCCAATTTTCCACACGGGGTATCATTAAAGCAGGTTTCATATTTCATGTGTGTTACGTGATTCTCGACTATTATGTAAACTTTATTTAAAAAAAGATTGATTTGTTAACAAAACCACTCTCTGTCAAGCCGGCTCCCCCTGCCCCCCCCCCGCCCTCCAGAAAAAAATGCTGGCTATGCTAATGCACTTCTGCGAGAAAATCGATGATGATAGTTTTGAATTTCAACAGACGTATTTTCTCGATATCGAGGCAAAGAGAAACGAGCTTGTATGCGCTATGCTGAAAGCGTATAATTCGATGAGTCCGATGTTGATAAAGTTGGAGAGCCTCGTCGAGGGTACATCGAGCGGCAGGAGTCCCGGAATGCAATTGCTCTACGAACGTTACGAGGGCAAAGTATTCCGAGCTTTCATAAGCTGCGTTCTAAAAAATCTCGAGACCCTCAACACCCTTTTATCAGGAAACAAGGCCATCTTCAAAATCGACGCTGTCCTCGTCGCTTCCGAAGTCATTTTGCGACCTAGCCCGAGCGAGATACGTGCCATTGTAATGCACGACGTTAAAGATCTGCTCGAGAGATTCAAATTGTTTCCACGATGGATGGTGACCACTTGTCACGAGTGTAAACCCGTAAAACAAGCCGATTCCGAGGACTTCGTCACCTTTAGCTTCTTCGAAGACGTTATGACCATACAGGTATATTTATCGAAATATGGAGCAAAATAGTCGTGTAGCGATTCCTCGCTACTTCACGCTGACGAATGTCATCATTGTTCGACGCGCTAATATCCAATTGCTCGTTTCGATCCAAGATCATCAACGACCGTGTATTCGGCATACAAGATACAATACTAAGGCTGACTACCGATTGCTGGAAGTATCTTTATCGCTGGAAAAAATATCGCAATCTTTGGCGTTTGGACAAAGTTCAGATATGCGAGAAATTCGCGGCTGAAAATCCCACGCTGTTGCAATACGACGAGAAGTTTACTTTCTACGGTACCATAGTCGAGGAGATTGACGATATGAGGCCATGCTTCGACGTCTTGAGTGTCAGGTAAATCATAATTTATCGATATCCTTTTTTACCACGTTTTTTTTTAATTAACTTTCTTTCTTGTCTGTTTGTTCGTTTGTTTGTCTGTTCGGTACAATTTTTGCAATCGGTTTTAAACTAACTTTCGGATGAGCTAGAGACTTGAAATTTCAAACATAGCTTAGAACTGGATGACAAGCTAACAAACAGACAAACTAGATAAATATAAATATAAAAAATATATAGTATATGGGGCATTCCATGTCAAATCGACCACTTTTCGGCCTGGACCCGTTCGATTTGGCTGAAACTTCAATGTGTTATTGTTTTCATCTTAAAACGCTTATGTGATTTTTTTTTCAAATTTTTTTACATGATCACAAATACGTAATGAATTTTTGAAAAAAATCGCCCGTTTTTTTATGCTCATGACTTTCTGAAAAATGGACCGATTACGATTTTTTTTATTTTAATTATTCGTTTTGAAATGTTCTTTATGAAAAAAAAATATTTGAAAAATATTCAGTCATCTTCGACAAGATTTTTTAGTTCTTTGTAAAAAAAACGCCATTTTCTCAAAGAATGCCACTTTTGATTTATGGTTTCTTTTTTTCTAAAAAAAAACATGATAAATTTAGCACTTTTTGCTGCTAGACTCATCGTGGTAAGATTTTTCTTTCCATTTTTGTTCTAAATTAAAAAAATGTTATTCTTAATTTTTTCAAATATCGCTGTTTCCTATGATGCAATAATGTCCATTAATACATTATATGGTTTAAAAAAAAATGCAGTGTACTATTTTAAGAGATTCAAGAGATCACAAATTATGTAAATTATTCAAACGTCACAGAAAAGAAATGAGTAAATTCATCATTAATTACTATTTAACAATTAAGTGAATCATTATTTACGTCATTCCCCATTAAACAATCCTTCAAAAATAATTTAACACGATTGGAAAAGTTTTTAAATGAGTTAATATTATTATACAAAGTATAGGGTATGATAGAATTAATCATTTGAATTATTATATCCTCATAGAAAACAGGTATATGTGAAAATAATTAAAAATAAAAAAATTGCAATTTAGAAAAAACAATCGAAAGAAAAATCTTAGCACGATGGGTCTGGCGGCAAAATAAATTTAATTCATCATATTTTTATACAAAAAAAATCAAAAGTGGCGTTCTTTAAAAATCGCGTTTTTTAACATAAAAACTAAAAAAAATCATGTCGAAGATGACTGAATATTTTAAAAATATTTTTTCCCCCGAAGAACATTTCAAAACGAAGAATTAAAAAAAAAGATCTCAATCGGTCCATTTTTCAGAAAGTTATAAGCATTTGAAAAAAAACGGACGATTTCTTATATTAGGTAAGTATTTGTGAATTATGTGAAAAATTTGAGAAACATCACACAAGTGGTTAAAGGTGAAAACAATAACATATTGAAGTTTCAGCCAAATCGAAAGTCGGTCGAGCCGGAAGGTGGTCGATTTGGCGTGGAACGCCCCATATATAGATAATAATATGAATAATATAATATACGAATAGATATTATATATATTTAAATAATACATACAATATTTAACAGTTTGCAACGAGTATCAGATTGAAGAATCAAGTGTGTAACAGAGAGAGAGAGAGAGAGAGAGAGAGAGAGAGAGAGAGAGAGAGAGAGATAAAGTGGGAAAAAATTGTAAAAAAAATAAATAAAGAAATAAAATATAGTTTACTGAAAGAGAAAAATAAAAAATAAAATTTAAATAATTTTTTTTTTAATATACCTCGTTTTTAAAACTCACTAGAAGTATAAAATAATTTCTCCTAGCCCCATTCAGATTTATAACCCCATACTGATTCCTAACTTCATACAGATTGTCCTGAAAATTTGTGATTGTAAATTTTTAATAGCTATGAAAATACTTGTAAGATTTAAAACGGAAAACGTAGGGTGCATGCAATAGATAATTGATGGATGAATAGTTCACCTAAGTCACTAACAATTTGATTGCACTGCAAATTATATGAACTGTTGTGTGAGTTTTTCCAACGACAGCTACTCCCTACACTTCTTACTATTATCTATTGCATGCGTCCCATGTTTTTCATTCTAAATCTTGCCAGTATTTTCATAGCTATTAAAAATTCACAATCACAAATTTTCAGGACAATCTGTATGGGGTTAGGAATCTGTATGGTGTTATAAATTTGTATGGGGCTAGGAGAAATTATTTTATACTTGTTAGTCCGTTTTAAAAACGTGGTATATTAAAAAAAAATTATTTAAATGTTTCTTCCCGAGCCCTCGCAAATCTTCGGCATTTTCATTATGAAACGTGTGTTCTCCATGAAGAATCGATTTGGCACCTCTGCTGACGGGCATCAAGAATCACGCGAACGAATGGAAGCAAATTCTCGGCAATTATCTATTGGCCGAAACACGCGAGTCGATGAACAATCTCAAGCAGAGAATCGAGACGTTTCGTAGTGACGTTGAACTGGTTATCAATGGATTGGACAGATTCAAAGTTGTCATGCAATCGATCGCTGACATAAAGAAATTGGCTGTACAATCGGAGGTCCAATATTATTTGCACCAGGTGAGAAGAGATCTTTGACAATTGCGAGGAACGATGAAACATTCGCTCGATCACCATCGATCTTCGGCCAAATGAATTTTCAGGAGACCTTCCGAACTCTCGGCAATCACGGGGTAAGTTATTCGGTGGAGGATGAACAACTTGCGTATAGATTGGAGGAGGAATGGAACTCTCTGTACCTCGGGGCACTCTATCGAGCCACGACGCTGGAAAGTACCAAGGATCGTTTTCGCGACATGACCCGAGAACAGATTGCCAGTTTTGGCAACGAGTGCAAAGAGTTCGCTGAAAACTTCGAGACACACGGCCCTGGGAGCGTTGGAAGTGATCTCGATGCCGGAGTAAGAATGATGGAGGTGAGAAGGTAGCCATGTAATAGACAATAAGGATAGCACAAATCTAGTAACTTTGAATTGCCATTGACGTGTCAAATGTGCGCTAGGAATACGGCAAGCTGATCGACAAGATGGAGGAGAAGCGGCTGGATCTTGCAAACGCTGAGATACTCTTCGACCTCGAGCCCGCCGATTATTCGGCGTTCCTTAAAATCAAACAGGACTACGAGGGCATGGAGATGCTTTACAAACTCTACCGAGCACAAAGAAACGCCCGCGACTCTTGGTCCAAGACTTTGTGGATTGATCTTAATCCTCAGCAGTTGATGGAAGGAATGGAACAGTTCATCAAAGAGTTCCGTCGAATGCCAAAGCTAGTTAGACAGTTGAACGTTGCGTATACACTCGAGGCTACCATGAAGACCTTCAAGAATTCCGTTCCCTTGTTCATGGAATTGAAGAACGAAGCGATGCGAGAGAGACACTGGGAAGAATTGATGAACAAGACTGGCATTCACTTCGACATGGAACCCAGCAGGTGCGTCGGCGATCAATAAGACCCGTCATCATCGCCGCCACTGCAACAACAACAAAAATACGACAGTGTTTTCTCGCAATGAAACTCTTACAGGGACAATTAAGAATCTCATCGTTCAATCATTCACAATTATTATTCGTACAGACCAACCGGTTATGGGAACAGAGTTTGCAGGATCGACAGCAACGAAGACGTATGTCATTCGATGCTGTCGATCCTCCTGGCTACAAAAAAAAACTTGCACTATTTACATTCACGTGAAAATGATAGGATTAAAAGTAGTTTTCTTTTCGCAGCAAGCATTAATCTCGGATTCGTCGCATCTTATCATGCATACTTAACGCATTTTTTTTATTATTATACTATTCACGAATAACGCACACACGCGGAAAGCGAACATGGAACGGTGAGGAATCGAATGTCCTTTGATGATAAAATTAATGAACCAATTTAAACTCATGATATCTTCACTCTCGTCACAGATTCACTCTTGAGAACATGTTTGCCATGGATCTAGCGAAGTTTCAAGACATTGCCGAATCTATTGTTACGAATGCGATAAAAGAGTTGGCTATCGAGAGAGGAGTCAAGGAAGTGTCAGAGGTCTGGAAGAGCATGGACTTCACGGTGATAAGACACTACAAAGGTAAGAAAGATAATAAGGTTATTGGAAAAAAGCGTTGCTTAAATCAAAATAAACGACGTCAAAATAGCCATTGCTGATCATTTTTTTTAAGGAACAAAACGTTTTACATTTATGAAAGTTTAGGTACAATTTATTATATAATTAAACTCTTTGAATACAGTTTTTTATTTAACAATATTGCAAAATGTCGCCGTTATGGCGTGGTCTTCTAGGAAGGCTTTGGGTGATAGTTGTCCGTTTGTGGGAAACTCAACGACTTTAATATTGATCTGAAAAGTCTTAGCCAAGAATTTTTTAGTATTTTAACATCCAAATGCTGAATTTATACCTAAGAAACATTCAAAAAGAAACATTTTAGAAGAAAAAAGTTCAATTTTTACACATTTTCGGTCTTTTGTGCAATAAAAAGTACTTTTCAAGAGTGATTTTTATAAACAAGTAGGTATAGGTTCAAGGTAATATTGTTACAGAGTTGTGTATAGAATTTTAGCACGTTTCGAACTACTGAATCATTTTAGTGACTTACCGGCTAACCAGCGATTCCAGAACGGATTCTTGAGGTGTTTAACTAACATTTTACACTAAAAAAAACGTTTTTTTAAATATCGCTACATGTTCTTTCTCTCTTGAGGGGTAATTTTACTGTGATGGCTCCAAAAATAACCTATTTTTAATAATTTTTTTTTCGAAAACTGTTGCATGTATCGGTACAAACTTTTTTTGCCTAAAGGTACACTCTTACAGAATAGAAAACAATATTTTTTTCTTGAATACAAATATATATTTAACAATTGATAATCGTGAAAAGGCGTGAAAAAAGTATGGTCGCTGGAGTTGATGATTTGCGCTCTCCAGATAATGTGAAACAAAAAATTCGAAAAGATTCTTCATCTGTATGAGTGTCGCTAGCGCTGGAACTAGAATTATTATTTTATATTGCAAAATAACAAAATGGCGTCTTTTTTGCAAAAGTGTTCGAAAAACACGTTTTCTTCTGTCATAATTCGGGCGAAAGTATAAGTGAAAGTGAATATTTTCAAATAATTATAGTTCAGGCGATAGTGACACTCACACAGATTTCGAATCTTTTTGAATTTTTGGTTTCAGATTACCTGGAGAGCGCAAATCATCGACGCCAGCGACATACGTTTTTTCATGTCTTTACACGATTATAAATTGTTAAATAAATATACATTTATATGCAAAAAAAATTGTTTTCTATTCTATAAGAGTGTACCTTTAAGCAAAAAAAAAGTTTGTACTGATACATGCAGCAGTTTAAAAAAATATATATATTAAAAAATAGCTTATTTTTTTGAGAATTCACACTAGAATAGCCCCTTAATTGCCCGATTTTTTCTTTGGCAGATTTAGGCTATGAATATCACCGAAATGTTTTTTTTAATCCTCACCAGAGATGTTGCACCTCAATTTGCGAAAAATTATTCAACATGATACTAAAGTAGGAAACGAAAAAAATAAAACAGAATTTTAATTGTCTTCCGAGGATGAAATATTGAACACCAAACTGAAACAAACATTTTGAAAAGATTCTTAAAATGTAATGTATAAAGCCCTTTGTATCGTAGGATTTTTTTCACCAAATTATTTTGTTTCGTCAAGCCAGAAAGGTCGGAAATTTACATTGAAAAATGTTTGTAAATTTGAATTAGGCGCTATTTTGTGATTTTTTTTTGAGTCTACGATGCAATGGCCTTTATACATTACAATTTAAGAAACTTTGCGAAATTTTTGTTTCACATCAATTGATTGCATGCAGTCAATATAAATTCATTTAAAAAAGTCAAGATACCGCAATATTTATATTTTCAAATAAATACTTTCAAATAAAACAAACTTGGATGAAATCGGACAAATAGTTCTTGAGATAATAATTCCCAAAGTTCACCTATTTTTTCCGCCGTTTAGTCGGACGTACCCCTTTAGGGGGGGGGGGGGGTACTATTACAAGGCTAAAAAATCGATGATTTTGTGGAATTTTTTTGGAAGGGAAATAATTATTTTAGATTTCTGAAACTTTAGCATTTATAAGGATGTAGTTTGATCTACCAAAGCGTATTTTTTAAGTTACAAAAAAAGTTACCCGCTGGCTTTGGAGCAGGTCGACTCGGGACTTCGAAAATGGCATACACTCTGGTGCTCGTTGTTTTTATTTGAAACCAATACGGTTGAAGATTTTTATTGAAAACATTCATAGTTCGTCTGCAAGCTGAAAAAAGTAAAAAATAAAACATTGGAGGAATTATTCAACTTTTAAATAGACATTGCGATTTTGGATGAAATTTTTTCTATATTTTCATCTAGAAAAGTACTTTTTTGGCCGATTTTTTAACACATTAGGCTCACAGACAAGATAGTGATGTTGTTCAGTCATGTGCCAAATTTGGTTAAGATTGTTTGAACAGCTTTTACGTGAGGATGCATGCCAATTTGAAAGAAGTAGTTTTGAGTAAAACGCGTTTAAAGTTTGGTCACAGAAAAAGTCAACTATAACAATTACGTCCGGCTAATCAGCGATTCCAGGGCCATGTACTAAGCCTTCAGCTTCTTCGAAGAATTGATTTTCTTCAGCCATTTGATTTTTCCGTGCTTTTTGAGCCTCTTTGGTCTATAAGGAGCTTTGCTGCTCCTGTCGATGCACTCGTCGAGCGTCGGCGCTGTTGGCGTAATTTTTGCATTGAGTTCCAATGATGATATCCAATGCGAGCATGGTTTTCAAAATCAATGTATATCCTTCGTTGAATAGTCCAGCCGCAAGATAGGATGCAATTTCGACGATTTTCAGTCCAGAATTCAGATCCAGATCGTTGAGTTGATACTTTCATTGGCATTGTGAGTATTTTGAGTATGCTAAAAAAATAAATAAAATAAATAGACGCATTTGGAAACAGTAGAGTATAAAAGATAGGTAGCCCTGTCGGTAACGCACGACTATGCATGCAGTGTCTTCAAGCATCGGGAAGTTGTGTCACGTTTGTGGCTATAACTTCCAAACGGCTTCGAATTTTGGTTTAAAATTTCGATACGATATTTTTAAAACATTGGACTATCGTTTTATGGGAAAAAATCGATTTTTTGAAAGTTGTAAAGGTATCTCCCTCCTGAATAAGATCGACTTGATCGAAAGTGAAAAAAATATACTTTAGGCGCGGAAGATCGCGGCTACATCCTCGGTCCCGTGGACGAATTGAACCAGGTCCTGGAGGACAATACGATAAACTTGCAGAGCATGGCGGCCTCGCAATTCATCGGTCCGTTTCTCGGGAATGTGCAAAAATGGGAGAAAACGATGCAAACGATTTCGGGCGCGATAGAGGCGTGGATGGAATTGCAAAAGAAGTGGTTGTATCTCGAAGGAATATTCGTGGGTGGTGACATACGATCGCAATTGCCCGAGGAGGCGAGAAAATTCGATGATATTGACAAGATGTTCAGAAAAATTATGCTCGACACGGCAAAACGTCTCAATGTTCTCGAGTGCTGCACGGCGCCCGGTCGCAAGGATGAATTCGAAGCGCTCATCGATGGCCTCGACAGATGTCAAAAATCATTGACCGAATATCTCAGCGGCAAACGCGCCGTTTTTCCAAGATTCAATTTTATAAGTGACGACGAGTTGCTGGGTATTCTCGGGAGCACCGAACCTACAGCGATTCAAGAACACGTGGCCAAGATGTTCGACAATCTCGACAAATTTCGCCTTGTGCGCGACAACCGAGAAAAAATTATCGCGACCGCTCTCATATCGAGTGAGCGAGAGATCATGGAATTTTGTGATCCCGTGGCGGCAGAGGGGAAAATCGAGGATTGGATGGTTCTTGCACTCAACGAAATGAGAAAATCCAATAGGTACATCACCAAGAAGGCGGTTTACAATTACGGCAAGGTGTGATAATTATTATTATTCATTGGTAAAATCGTTCTCATCGAATATCTCAGTTCATACAATCTTCTATATATCTATCTATATACAGGGTGGATCATTTAACGTGACCACTCCAAATATCTCCGTTGCATTTAGTGTGACGAAAAAAATGTCAGGAGGTAATATTGGGTGAAGTAAAAAGTTCTGAACGTTTTCCGCTAGATGTCTTTAGTGATCCATATCTTACGATGTTTACATCGCATCGGGTCATACTATACAGCGATTTAAAGGTGACATTACGCTTCAAAAAAAATTCTTTGACAGTTTTGTGTTTGGTGAAGCCAGATGTGTGTTACAGCGTTCCAAAATGGAGGTAAAAAAAAGAGAAAATTCGATACATTCTTTAGTACCACTACAACCAAGGTGAAAATCGCGGAGCAGGCGGCCAAAAAATTTGTGCTGTTTATGGACCCACTACAGTTATTGAATGCAACAGCAAAGCGGTGGTTCCAACGATTCCGTTCTGGTAATATGGACGTCGAAGATGAGGCACGCTCTGGTAGACCAATCGTCGAAAATGTCGATAAAATCATGGAAATCGTCCGGTCGGACCAGCATGTGAGCAATTATTCTATTGCCTAGGAACTGAAGATGAGCCTGAAAACCGTTTGGAACCATTTGCATAAAGCTGGTCTCAAGAAAAAGCTCGATGTATGGGTGCCACACAAATTGACGCAAAAGAACCTTTTGGACCGAATTGATGCCTGCGATTCTTTGCTGAAACGTAACGAAATCGACCTATTTTTGAAGCGGATGATGACTGGCGATGAAAAATGGGTCACATACGAGAACAACAGCCGAAAAAGATCGTGGTCCAATTGCGGTGAGCCGGCCCAAACGATCGCCAAGCCCGGATTAACGGCCAAGAAGGTTTTGCTGTGTGTTTGGTGGGATTGGAAGGGAATCATCCACTATGAGCTGCTCCCATCGGACCAAACACTCAATTCGAACCTCTACTGTCAACAACTGACCAGATTGAAGCAGGCGATCGACCAGAAGCGGCCAGAATCGGCCAATAGGAAGGGTGTTGTATTCCATCAAGACAACGCTAGGCCGCACACATCTTTAACGACGCGCCAGAAGCTCCGAGAGCTTGGATGGGAGGTTCTATCACACCCGCCGTATAATCCAGAGCTGGCACCAAGCAATTATCACCTTTTCAAGAATTTGCAAAATTTTCTTGATGGTACAAAACTGGCCTCAAGAGAGGCTTGTGAAAATAAGCTGGTCAAGTTTTTTTACCAATAGGGGTGAGGACTTCTTTAATCGCGGAATTATGAAATTGCCTTCAAAATGGACAAAAGTTATCGAACAAAACGGCGCAAATTTGAACTAAATCGGATAATCCTAACTATGTTAATTTCATCGTCAAAATAAAGCGAAAAAACGCTCAGAACTTTTTACTTCATCTAATATATCTTCCAAATGTTATGTTTCTATCTTCAGCGGTGTAGGCTGTGCGCTGTCTATATGTCAGTCAGTCACGGAACTATTTTATATGTAGGGGAGAGTGGTCCTGAGTCGGCACTGCGGGTTGAGCCGGCACCATGGTGTTCCTCAGAGATGGAGTGCGTGTTGGCTCAATTATTTAGTCGTATGACATGTTGGTAAACACTGATGCAAATTATGCTTACAATTGTCAGTTTAGATTGTTCTGCGCAGCGTGAGCGCATTTATATTTTTCGTTTGTGACATAATTTTATTTTCGTCATTCATTCTGAAGCAGCTACAGATATGTAAATATTTCAAAAATTTGAAATGAGTGAGTGCATTGGTTTCTTTATTCAATGTTCTAATTGATTGGATTTGTCAATTTTCCATTCGGATATGTTCGCGTGCGTAATCACGTGAAACGGATAGAAAGTCGTAGTGGTCTTGAGTCGGCATCAAACAGGTGGTCCTGAGTCGGCACCAATTTTTTTGATCTTGTTGCTTTTTTGTATTGTTTCTGTTATTTTTTTTTGCATTTTCGGTGTTTTTGCTCTATAGTCATGGGACGCAATTTCAAACGCAAGACACAAAAGATAAAATACGACGACAAGAACGCCAGTCTTCGCAGCCCTCCACAAGTGGATTGCACTTGCGTTCGGGTTCGCTACAGAGTTTAGTACGCCCCACGTACTGCGAATCTGACGACGATAGCGAGTGATCATCCCTTTTTCAATTATTTTTTTTTCATTCAATTCAAAATTCATATTTTTTAAATTTTCAACATTGTACTCAAAAAATATTTCCATATAAAATTGGACAAAAAATGCATGTTTTATTCTTCTAAATCGTTCAAATTCATCCATTTCCTGTCGTAATTTAGAGAATCTGCGCTTTTTCCTGCATTCGAGTGAAAAAAATGGGGTGCCGGCTCAAGACCAGGGGGGTGCCGACTCAGGAACACTATTTTGAGAAATGGTCAAAATGTACTTTTTTACTCCGCACTGCATTGCGACTCCAAAAGCCACACTACACCTTCCTAAATGACATTGGATTGTAGGCAAGCGATCGCTGTACGCAACTAAACACTTAGCAGCGCTATGAAAACCGATTTACCTTCTGTTTTCGGACAAAAAGCTTAGTGGGCCGACTCAGGACCACTCTCCCCTATAGATGACAAATAAATTATTATGTACACGATTTTGGCGAACTTTCAAGTTAAGTAGCCTTGGCTTCGGTCAATACGTGGATGGGTGACCGCTTAGGCCGGCTTGCATTCCGACTGCCGAACGGGTGATTGTGGCCAAACGCTATGGGGGAGGAGGGGGGGGGGGGCTTCTCAGGAACTGGGAAAAGTTAATTGACAATGTGGAGTAAAAGTGAATCGAAGTAGGTCCAATAAACTCCAAAGAAAAAAACATTGAGAAAAAATGATTATTCTTGATCCGATGGGATGCATTTCTAATTGTCGTATGTCATATGGCTAATTCTATTCACCCTAAAAATATCGCTCGAAAACGAATGATGCTTTGACGAAAAGGTAAGAAGACCGCGGAGCGAATGGATGCTGGAATTTCAAGGAATGATGATACTCATTGCCAATCAAATATGGTGGACTGCCGAGACCGAAAATGTCTTCGAAAAAATAGCGAGCGGGAAAAAACGAGCTATGAAAGAGGTACGAAACGTCTCTATCAATTATTCATACTGGAATCGAAATCAAAGAAACATCAATCGATAAATAAATTTTGAAAAAACTATGCGCAGTATCTCGAGCAACTGAATTGTCAGTTGGAGGGAGTCGTGACGCTAATGGGTGCAGCTGGCGATTGCTTGACTCGAAACGACAGAAAAAAGTTGGACACCGTGCTGACGGTTGACGTACACATTCGCGATATAATCGACGGATTTGTCCGAGATAGTATCATGAATCCAATGGAATTCGAGTGGGAAAGTCAATTGAGGTGATAATGCAAGAATAATTTTTAAAATCTACTCATATTACACAAAGTGCAACTATTTCATGGCATTGAAAATGTAATCAGACTGTTCGGGTGATTAGAAAAAGGTACCTGTAAATATATTACTCCAAAGAATTAAAGGAACAGGACATGTCTTTCCTTTTTGTTTAGTATTTTTTGAAGCGCTGTATCTCTGTGAAAAGTGGTCGTAGCGAGATGAAAAAAAAGCATTTTGAAGCTTCAAGTCTCTAGTTTCGAAATCTTTTGGCAAACTTTTTTTATGAGCTCCGGTTATCTCGGAATCATAATAAATAGTGCGAGACAAAAATTCTCAATTTTTTTTGTTTCTTTTTCTAGGATCCATGGGCTCGGGAATTTTTTTTTCAGTTGAATCAATGCATAGGTCAGTTAGCTTGCTTATTCAGCTTCAATTTTGTTTTTTGTTAGTCTCTCTACATCAATTTTTTGCTGACATCCGACTTTGAATGAAAAAGGATCCTTTTATCTTTAATTATCGATATTTCAGCAACCAATGATCGCACAGGGAATTAAAGGGCAATTTATAAACTTGAATACATTTTCTACAAGACCCTTTCATTACTTTTTGAGAAACAATTTTTTTCCACCCTTAACATCAATTTGAAAATAGTACAAAAAACGATTTTTTCTGGCGTTTCAGTAAATCTACCACTAGTTTACAAAAATTAATGGAAAGACTAATGTTGCCAGATTTTTTCCGCTTAAGGCCGTCTTCTAGTCTAGAGGGCCCAAATTTGGGGATTTTTCAACATGCGATAAAAAAAAAAACAAAAAATATTTCCGTATCTATCTTTTTACCACATATGTATTCATCCTTTGACATTGTATAAAAAAAATTGGCGAAAAAAAAATCCATAATTCTGGTAGATGCAGGCTGGTAAAGTGGGGGTGGAAAAAAAACGGCCGCTCCTGGTTGACATGATTCCAACCCTCCTGGTCATCTGAAAAAAAAAATAGATTCTTAATTAGTAAGGATGTCATTATAGCCTCTACCTCAGGCAAAAAAAAAAACATTCGCAAAATGGCGGCTGTTTAAAAAAAAGGTCATTTTTTGCCGTTTTTTTCACGATTGTTGATTTTTTAAAAATAATTAGTAACAAAATTTCGCGATAAATCTGGTAGGGGCGATAGAGGGGTGTATAGAGAAGGTCCACAAAAAATTTCAAGTAAATCGGTTCATTACAACTTGAGATATTATGTCAACCGTCTCGAAAAAAGTAGTTTCGAGAAAAACGCGTTTAAAGATTCGAGTACAGTTTCAGGCAGTCTAAGTCATATAATGGTACATATACTTACATTTCGTTAATCGGCGATTTCTGGCCCATAAAATACTCCTTCTTCAAAATCGAAGTGAACATCACGAAGGGTAGGGCCTCAGGTAGTCGAGCAGACGGAACCGTCCATTGTTCGATTCGGTCCGGCAGCGCCGGTTAAGTTTCCACCTCACTAATTACAGCTGTAACTCCGTTAATATTTGGAATTTCCAAATTTCCTTTGGAGGGTATATTCTTGAAATACTAAACATTGAAAATATGCAAAAAAAATCGATTTTTTCAAAATTCTAGACTAGAAGACGGCCTTAATGTACCCCTGATAGCCCTGTAAATTTTCAAATCAATCCATCGAACCGTTTTTCCGGACTGATTGATCAAAGTTTTACAAAACAATTAAAGGAACAAGTGTATCGTTCCTAAACATCCTGTAATCATCATCAAAATGAAAAGAACCATTTTTTTCCACTTTTTTCACAACTTTGCACTAGTCACTTTTTAAATTTGAGAAAAAATAATTTAAAAAATTGAAAAAGAAAGTTTTTCATTTTTTTTTTTGAAAATCTGTAAAACATTTCAGAAAACAATACTGACTCATATTAGACACGATTCGGCCTTTGCGTACCATAATATCATTCATCTTCAATTGGATTAATTAAAAGTTGATATCCCCAAGCTGTATTCATTACTCGATCTGAGAACATTTTTGTCATTAATTCTCGATATTTTCTGCGAGGGTTAATTAGGGTTACAAAAAACAGTTTTTTCGAAAACTCATCTTTTTTCAAAAGAAAATATGAGTCAGTATTTTTTCCTGAAATGTTAAAAAAAAAAAATCAACATTTTTTTTTGAAATTTTTCGAATTTTTTTTTCTCAAATTTAATAAGTGACTAGTGCAAAGTTATGAAAAAAGTTGAAAAAAATGGTCTTTTAATTTTGATGATGATGACACGATGTTGAGGAACACTTGTTCCTCAACATCGCTAAATCAGACCTCTTATATACATCTTTAAAAGCATTTCCGATGCTAAAAACAACTTTAATGTTACCGATTATATCATCACTATTTGCCCAATTTTGGAGGTTTAAAAATGTTTCACTCATCATTCAAAAAATGAAAATCGACACAGTAACTACTTCAGATAAATATGTTATCGTGGCGATGAAACAGTTTGATAGGGAAAAAAATTGATTTGTCAACGTGATTTTTTAATTTCAATCCCGATTGTGCTAGATTTTATTGGGTTCGCGATCTCGACAATGTTTGGATGAACCAATGTTCGGGGTGTTTCGAATACGGCTACGAGTACATGGGCTTGAACGGTCGTTTGGTCATAACTCCGTTGACGGACAGAATCTATCTGACGATAACGCAAGCACTGACGATGCACATGGGAGGTGCGCCAGCCGGTCCAGCTGGCACCGGAAAAACCGAGACAGTGAAGGATCTGGCAAAGGCTCTTGGTCTTTTGTGCGTAGTGACGAATTGCGGCGAGGGCATGGATTACGTGGCTATTGGTAAAACCCTGGGTGGGTTGGCCCAGTGCGGAGCTTGGGGCTGTTTCGATGAGTTCAATCGTATTGACATATCCGTATTGTCAGTAATATCGACCCAGCTGCAGACCATACGTTCGGCATTGCAGATGAAAGCCAAACGATTCGTGGTAAGCTTCTCATCAACATTTTTATTGCTTTTCATGGAAAATGAATCAATCCAATTACTACCATGAATTGTTAAATGGGACGCGTTTATCGTGCTACCAAACCATCACCACAATGAGTTCAATGTTAAACGTGAACTTTCAGTTTGAGAGTCAGGACATCGTTCTAGACTCGAAAGTGGGAATATTCATAACGATGAATCCCGGCTATGCCGGTCGTACGGAACTTCCGGAATCCGTGAAGGCTCTCTTCAGACCGGTAGTATGCATTGTGCCCGATAACGAGATGATCTGCCAGATAAAGTTGTTCAGCGCGGGCTTTCTCACCGCCAAAGTGTTGGCGAAAAAAATGACCGTGCTCTATTCTCTCGCTCGTGAACAACTGAGCAAGCAGACCCACTACGACTTTGGTCTGCGGGCCTTGAAATCAGTCCTCAACATGGCAGGCCAATTGAAGAGAAGTTCCAGCGATTTACCGGAAAATGTTGTGCTCATGAGAGCGCTCAGGGACATGAACCTTCCGAAATTCATTTACGACGATGTGCCGCTCTTTCTCGGTCTCATCAAGGACCTGTTTCCTGGATTGGATTGCCCAAGACTCGGGTATCCGGATTTTAACGGGGCTGTCGAAAAGATGCTTCAGCAGGATGGTTACATCGTTCTTCGAGATCAAGTATATTGATCAATTGGATAAATTATATTGTTATCAAATTCAGTCGGCCCAGTTAAAATTGTTCCTGTTTGAATCAAGTTGCTCTAGAACGGAATCCAAAGTCTATTAATTAAGTTCGATTGTCCATTAAACAATTCCAGGTGGACAAGGTCGTGCAATTGTACGAAGTGATGATGACGAGGCACTCGACGATGATAGTTGGGCCAACCGGCGGTGGAAAAACGGTCGTCATTGAGACCCTTTGCAAAGCGCAGACTTACCTAGACAAACCTACCAAGCTTTATATTTTGAATCCAAAGGTAATTAGATGTGCCCCGATTGTCTCGCATGCAAAAAATTGCTTGACTCGTAAAAAATGCGAAATGTTATACAGCTATCTACTCTTTTGTATTAGGCTTGCACTGTTATAGAACTGTATGGTATTCTCGATCCGTTGACGAGAGACTGGACCGATGGCTTGCTGAGTAATATCTTTCGTGAGATGAACAGGCCTCTCGAGACTGAAAAAGACGAAAGGAAATACATTCTTTTCGACGGTGATGTCGATGCTCTGTGGATCGAAAATATGAACTCGGTTATGGACGACAATAAAATTTTGACCCTCGCTAATCAAGAGAGAATCAAGTTACAAAACCACTGCAGCCTTTTATTCGAAGTAAGATCCGTGGCATAAGAAGAAAAATCTTCGATACTAGCTGTCATCAAAGTTGAATTGTTCTTTTGGTATTTATTTTTCCTTGTACAGCATTTTTTATCAACAATCGTGGACGCGCGGTCGGTGCGCGGCTGTCGCAATATTTTGTCACAAGCAGCTTTTACCTGTCCCAATACTTGAAGGGGAACCCCCTAACAGCGAGCAGTTTTACTGAGTTTCCGATGGTAATGCAGCTGAGACTCGGTAAAATTTAGCTGCCTATATTGGAGGCGGTTTTCCACAGTTTCCCTGTGCCCCCGTACACACACGATGCAATTCTGCGTCAGAAAAGAGTGTTTGTGTACAACACTCTGGGGACTTTCTACGGAACCGGAGATCGTTCACTTTTACCCCACGCTCGCGTGGTGAAAAATGAAAGGGATGGGGTTTCAACAGCTGTCGAGGGCTTGCGAAAGATTATTAGATATATAAAATACACTGCTTGTTAAAAGTCCGGGAACATCACCCAAAACCAAAAAAAAATCATATATTCCCGCGTGTTCGAGGCACCTAATGCGAAGAAATAGTATAAGCATGCACAAATAGGATATACGTGTCGTTTACATTACACAGATATTGAAAATAAAATTCGAAAAATACAAGTTTCTGAAACCGATCCTCATCGCGCCTCCCGAACTGAGCTGATCGAAGCTTGTTTACAAGTTACTGTTGCGTGCTGTGAGTACGATACACTCTGTTGACAAAATTACTCGGTAGGTTTATGTCAACAGACTTCGTAAACGAGCAATCACATTCGCGGAACCATAGAACTTATTGAAGTTATGTGTGTTCTCACTTGTGGTTTTCACTGTGTGGTTTTCATTTACTTATGCTACAATGCGGCAAAAAAAGAAGCTCGGTGTTGAAATCAGATCACAGGTATCTCTTTTAAGAGATCTGAAGTGGTCCCTACGAAAAATTGCTGCAAAGTTGAAGATTTCACTAGGCGCCGTTATTCGAACCATGAACAGGGAGGCGAAAACTGGCTCAAATACGAATAGAAAATGGACCGGTGCTCCTAGAAAGACAACAAAATGTGAAGATAACTTTATTGTTACACATTCCAGGAGATATCGAAAGCTAACGGCTCGAG
This sequence comes from Ophion ventricosus, assembly GCA_963932345.1. NCBI lineage: Eukaryota > Metazoa > Arthropoda > Insecta > Hymenoptera > Ichneumonidae > Ophion > Ophion ventricosus. Next base: position 20,542,422 of record OZ010714.1, read on the forward strand.
AAATTGCAGCCGCGTTGAACGGAACAAGGGCAGAATCAGAGTCATCTAAGACGGTGGCGCGACGTTTGTGTGATGGACGTCTAGGAGGCAAAGTGGCTGTCAGGAAACCTTTATTCAGGAAGGAAAATGTCGCTGAGAGAGTTAAATGGGCCAAAGAACATAAAAATTGGACAGCGGATCAATGGAAGAACTTGCTTTGGACCGATGAGTCCAAGTTCGAAGTTTATGGTTCTCAACGCTGCCAGTATGTCCGTCGTCGGCCAAATGAACGCTTCCTTCCGGAATGTGTGATGGAATTATGGATAAAAACGTTTATCATAGGGTTCTGATAATACATGCAATACCATCTGGAACACGAATTCTGCGTCGTGGGTTCATCTTCCAACAAGATAATGACCCAAAGCATACTTCTTTGCTGTGTAAAGACTATTTGAAAAAAAAGGATCTCCGGTGCTGTAAAAATCATGGAATGGCCACCTCAGTCCCCGGACTTGTCTCCGATTGAACTTTTATGGGAAGCGCTCGACAGAGCGGTACGCAACGAACACCTCACCAATCGGGAAGGGTTATGGAAGACCCTACAGGATTCGTGGAAGAAGTCCTCACCCGAAATACTGGAAAAATGGATCGCAAGAATGCCCAGAATCTGTGCGGCGGTTATCAGAGCTAAGGGTCGTCATTTCGATGAGAACCTATTATAGCCAAAATTGAACTGTACGGGGCAACTTATCGTATGTTTCATTACTAATGCGCAATAATGTTTCGTACTATATTATTTGATGTAAAATACATAAGTCATGTTGTTTTTTTTTTTGCATAAAAATTGTGTTTTTACTACCTATTCTCAGACTTCTGATAAGCACTGTATAGAATACTGAAGTGATAAAAAAAATTGTTTAGCACTTGAGTTCATCTTTTATTTAATGCATTCCATATAATTTATTTCATTATAACGGATTATGGCGAATGTGTTTTTTTTTTCTAATCGATTAAAGACTAATACCACCATGCTAGGCCAGAAATCGATATGGGGACTTTGAAATTGATTTTTCCAAAGTTTATAAAATTTATCGGTAATTGCCAATTGGTTTTTCAAAACATACAACAAAATTGTATTATTTTTTTTTAATACTACGTAGGGAAACGCTGGCAGTCTGTGCGAAACCGTTTTATTGGCTGGACCTTTCAGAGGTTGAATTTTTTCCAGTTTTGTGATCAATACTGGTGCAAGATACCAAGGTGTTTATGAATGTGAACGTAATATTGCGTCTATGCATAATTCCATCGCGAAAATCCGACAGGCTTTCGCAGTTGTTTCATCGCTCAATTAAAAAAGTATACATCTAGTTCCGTAGGGTATAGGAAGTTTAATTATATTTTGAACATGAAAGGAAAAAACGTATATTTTCAATGTATTTCGTTTTTTTTATTTCTGAAAAGGCAAAAGCGCCTCGCAAAATCACAAAAAGATATGCGATATCAATAAAATCAAGGCTGTAATCAACTCCGACCGGCATTTCACGACTTCAGAGATCGGACATAACCTCAACATTTACCATTCAACTGTTTCGAGACATTTATCGAAGATTGGGATGGCAAACAATGGTCCAGCACGAACTGAGCGAAAAGAATTTAATAGACCGAATTTCAGCTTGCAATTTGCTGCTCAAACGCCATCAAACCGAATTATTTTTAAAGCGAATGATTACTGGCCGTGAAAAGTGGATTGTCTGCAACAATGTCAGTCGAAAAAGATAATGGTCGAAGCTCAGGGTAAGGATGTTCGATCTTCTAAAAAAAATCGATTTCGGGATCGATTCTAAATCGGATATCTGAGAACAAATTGTGCAAAAAATCGAAACGTAAAAGATCGATCTTGTAAAAATTGATTTTTTTTTACATTACACGGTATAAAAAAAAGCTCAAACGTACGCGGTTGAACTAAACAGCACATATTCTGAACAAAGAAAGGCATACATCTTCTACCCTTCAATCCTTCATTCCTCAACAACGTGAAAATTGAAAAATAGTGGACTTTATGGTAGGTTTTAATAAAGTAAAAAAACACGTATTGTTTATTTTTTGAAAAATGCAATCAGGGGACTAGTAATAAAGCAACAAAGGGAGTGTGACAGACATGTTACATTGTGTCGTAACATTCTTTTATGATGTATGGAATACTTTGAAGCAGTTGTTTTGCTTATTGTAGCTCAAACTAACTCAAATAAATACACAGTTTTTGTCGTTTATATATATTTTTTTTCAATTTTCACAAACTTTACATATACTCGAATCTATCAATCTCGCAACAAGTGAACTTGGAACAAATTCCGATCTAACTAACGCCATCTAGTTTACATAAATTGTACTCAAAAACCATAAAACGGTTTGTCTCTGTCCTGTGACATTGATTTAAAAAAGGACTAAATGTCAATATGGGATTTTGTGAGGACTTAGATAGTTTGTTACAGAACTGTCACACTGTAATATAAAGAGTTAAGGCTGCATTCTCTTTCCTGGTGAAAAAAAAGATTTGCGCCTCTTTCCTGATGCGTTGGAGAAGTAATCGTTCGATTACCTTCCATCCGGACAAAGAATCGATTCTGGTTTAGAAAAAGGGATTCTCAAAAAAATCGAGCGCCATAGAATCGATGCAAAAAATCGATTTTTTTCATCGAGAAAACCGATTCTCCTGAAAGTCGATTCAGAATCGATCATCCTTAGCTCAGGGAGGCTGCTCAGACGTTTGAGTGGGATAGTTTTGTGCACCCACCGTATAGTCCGGACCTTGCACATTCAGACGATCACTTGTTCCGGGCACTGCAGAACAGTTTCAATAATACAACCTTTAGTTCCCTGGACGTCCTCAAAAACCACTTGGACTGACTTTTTTGCCCAAAGATCTGAAGACTTCTATGAAAGAGGGATAATGAAGCTCGTGGAGAGTTGGCAGAAAATCATTGAATAGAATGGAACATATTGGGCGAAGTAAAAAGTTCTGAGCGTTTTTCGCTAGATGTCTTTAGTGAGCCATATCTCACGATGTATATATCACATCGGTTCATACTGTACGGCGATTTAAAGGTGATATTACGCTTCAAAAAAAGTTCTTTGACAGTTCTGTGTTTGGTGAAGCCAGTTGTGTGTCACAGCGTTCCAAAATGGAGGTGAAAAAGAGAAAATTCGATACATTCTTCAGTACCACTACGACCAAGGTGAAAAGGTGGAGCAGGCGGCCAAAAAAATTTGTGCTGTTTATGGACCCAATACAGTATCGAATGTAACAGCAAAGCGGTGGTTCCAACGATTCCGTTCTGGTAATATGGACGTCGAAGATGAAGCACGCGCTATGGTAGGCCAATCATCGACAATGTCGATAAAATCATGGAAATCGTCGAGTCGGACCGGCATGTGAGCACTTATTCCATTTCCCAGGAACTGAAGATTAGCCAGAAAACCGTTTGGAACCATTTGCATAAGGCTGGTCTCAAGAAGAAGCTCGGTGTATGGGTGCCACACGAATTGACGCAAAAGAACTTTTTGGACCGAATTGATGCCTGCAATTCTTTGCTGAAACGCAACGAAATCGACCCATTTTTTAAGCGGATGGTGACTGGCGATGAAAAATGGGTCACATACGAGAACAACAGCCGAAAAAGATCGTGGTCCAATCGCGGTGAGCCGGCCCAAACGATCGCCAAGCCCGGATTAACGGCCAAGAAGGTTTCGTTGTGTGCTTGGTGGGATTGGAATGGAATCTTCCACTATGAGCTGCTCCCATCGGGCCAAACACTCAATTCGGAACTCTACTGTCAACAGCTGACCAGATTGAAGCAGGTCGACCAGAAGCGGCCAGAATTGGCCAATAGGAAGGGTTTTGTGTTCCATCAAGACAACGCCAGGCTGCACACATCTTTAACGACGCGCCAGAAGCTCCGAGAGCTTGGATGGGAAGTTCTATCGCACCCGCCCTATAGTCCAGACCTGGCACCAAACGATTATCACCTTTTCAAGCATTTGCAAAATTTTCTTGATGGTACAAAACTGGCCTCAAGAGAGGCTTGCGAAAATGAGCTGGTCAAGTTTTTCACCAATAGGGACGAGAACTTCTTCAATCGCGGAATTATGAAATTGCCTTCAAAATGGACAAAAGTTATCGAACAAAACGGCGCATATTTGATCTAAATCGGATAATCCTAACTATGTTAATTTCATCGTCGAAATAAAGCGAAAAAACGCTCAGAACTTTTTACTTCATCTAATATTTAATTGATTAAAATCATTTATTTTTCGTAAATATTTTGCGTTTGAAATTTACTCGATTTTCGCTACGGAATTATGCATAGATCCAATATACCAGAGGAGTACCTATAATTAAAAAAATATATCGATTTTTGAGAACATGACGCTCACTTTCACTTGTATTGCATTATTTACTTATAATTGCAAAAAGATTTTTCAATATTTCGCCAAAATATTTGGTACTTCTCTAGTTTTTTATATCTGAATTAAGAAACACTTCGATGTTTTGCAGGTTATTGCATCTTAATCAATTATGTTTTGTATTTTAATATAGATAATGTTTCTTCGTGTAGGATTTCCTAATAATTAGAATTAAATTTTCTTATTTGCTATTTCGTGGTGAAAAATATCTTCAAAATATTTAGTATATTCTCTCTCTCGTGTATATTTTGCAAAACCGATGGTACAATTTTCAAAGTTCATTGATTTTTAAGAAATCAACTTCAAAGTTCCCATAACAGGTCTTTAATTCAACACGGTGATGTTAGCCCTTAATTACGTGAGAAACCGACTTATAAAAAATATTTAAAAGTAAGTTTTCTCAAGTACGATTGGATCGCAAGGTGGGAGATTTGCAGCATGCATCACCGGCCACGGTGTCCCGTGCGGGAATGGTTTACATCGATCCGAAAAATTTGGGCTACCAGCCTTACATGGATCGTTGGATAAACACGAGATGCAAATCCGAGCAGGAATTCTATCGCGATATGTGCGATAAGTACGTGCACGGTGCTCTGAGTCTCATAATCGACGGAATGCTCGGAATGCAGCAAGTTCTTCCTCTCAAGATGATAGTACCGCAAACAGCGTTGAACATGGTCAGTCAATTGTGTTACATGATTGACGGCCTCTATCCGCCTCGATCGGAGGACGAGCCACCGATGAAACAACCCGGCGAGGCGCCGAATCGCGAGGAAGAGATCTTGATAAGCGAAAAATTGGCCCAGAGAAATGAACTTCTCGAAGCGGTTTACATACAATCGTGTTATTGCTCTTTGGGCGCTCCTCTCGTATCCAAATCGAGGACCGACTTTGACGAGTACATGAAAAAAATTGCCGGACTAATGATGGTGGAGGACACTCCGGAGAAATTGGCAACTATACGTAAGAAAAGGAGAAAAAATTATATTAAATTTTTTTTTTTTAACAAGCTTTTATTTAACGTACTAAAAAGTAGAAAATAATTTTTTTTTACCAAGTCACTTATATGTGACTATGAATGAAAGCTTTTGGCGCTCACCTTTTTAAATATTTAGTATATTTGATCAATTCAGTTTCATTAAGACCTTAGGCCACTTTAGGATTTTCCAAAAATTGATTTTTTTTTGTTAAAAATGTACCTTGGAAACCTATAAAATTATATTTTATAGGTACTATAGGTACAAAAGATTATGGGTGTGAAGAATCTCTAAGTACTCGATGTTCGAATTCTAGCGCAACCCCTCTTGATTCATATTGTGACTTCCTACTAACTTTAAAAGCGTTTATCTCAAAACTACATTTTTCAAGTTGGCCGCACTCATAACTCAAACAAATTTCAACCGATTCACTTGAAATTTTAACTGTATATTTAGAATTACATTTTCTGAGACATATCGTAGGATTTTTTTATTATATTGCATAGTTTCTCTTTTATAAACAATTTTCTGACGATTTTCTCATGGCATTTTATACTTTTTGTTTTAGAAATACGCCATTTTGACAAACAAAAAATATCAAAAGAAATCCTACGTACTTCTTAGCTATTCTTATATATAATCGAAAAAACTTTAGTGTCTCATCATAACTCAATAATTATAGGAGCTGTTGGTCCAGCAGTTGACCTTTTAGAAATAAAGGCGTCATCGGAAAAATGCTGCACAGTCGCCATTTTGACATGTATCGTTGTGAAAAAATTGCAAAAAGATTTTTCAATATTTCCCCAAAATATTTGGTACTTCTCTAGTTTTTTATATCTGAATTAAGAAACACTTCGATAATTTTGTATAGTCAATTACGTACATAATAAAACCCCTATTTTGTAATTCCGATTTATTTTATGGTTTCGCTGAAAAAAATCACAAAATATGCCCTTTTTTTGCCTCTAGAGTGGTCTAAGCGGCCTTAAGCGTATTTAATTTGGCACAATAGTAATTAGAGAAATTATTATCACACGTTTATACTCAATTTCAGGATTTTCATTTAAGAAATCTGAGGTTGTTTTACAGTAAATTAAATACAGCTGATATGTTAATGGATTTAGGTAAATTAAAGATTATATGTCTAAATTTTGGGCGCCCCAAGTTTTTATTTATAGTCACATATAGGTGACTTGGCAAAAAAATTATTTTCTACTTTTTAGTAGGGGAGAGTGGGGCACAATGTGCCACGGGGCATTATGAGCCACATGCGGTTTCTCGGAGTTTTGTAGCTCGTAAAATCCGAAATTTTTTATGCTGGACCGTGATTTATATTAAGTTTCGACTGGCCTAAAAGAAAGACAATAGCAGTGCACAAAGAATTATTAAAAATATAAAATTAATTCGAGCGACGAAAAAAAATTCGTTTGCCGGGGAAAACGTCAAATATTGTGGGGCAATTGTGTGGCGAGCAATGTGTCATCGATGATTCGATGTGTCGAGGTGTCATTGATGCTCAACAACTCGATGAAGTCATCGAGTTGTTGAGCACAATGAGTCGACTCCTAATGTTATTGGCAAATAATACCCGTTGTGAAATTATCGGTATGTATGAAAATCTTTGATCTATTTCAGGAAAATATAAGAGTTTCAACCGGCTCGTTGTACCCTACGTTTCGCAGCACTTCGCACCACTACGTGGGGCACAATGAGCTAATCCGCAAATTTGTTTCGATCCCATTATTTTAGGATTTTGTATGTTTTCGCAAAAAATATGGTAGCTTTAGTGTACGCCCGTATGTCTATAAAATCGGTTGTGACCTTTTTTTTCTTCTAATCAGACTACTTTGGTAAGAGTAAAAATTCGTTAGGAAACAAGTGACACACTGTGCCCCAGCTTAAATTAAATAAAAACTTGTTAAAAAAATCTACAAATAAATTATTTTCTACTTTTTAGTCTTTGATTTTTTAAAGTTGAATCATGCATTGTCACCTCTTAGAGGCATGTTTGTAAAATTTCAGAGCTCTAAGTAGTCGGGAAGTGGGTGAAATATCGATTTTCCGTTTTGCATCTCACACCAAATCAAATTAAATAAAAGCTTGTAAAAACCCGCAATAACATTATGTGGCAGGTAATAATTTGGATGATTTTTGTCCAGGCTACATACCGATTTTCTTTCGATCCCTCTTCGATTACGTGCTCGATATCGATAAGAAAGTCTGGATGCCCTGGAAGTGGCTCGTACCCGCGTACATTCACGACAGGACGAAACATTTTTCGGAAATTCTCGTACCCACTATCGACACTCTGCGGACGAATTGGTTCGTCAAATTGATGAATGATCTCAAGAGGCCAGTTCTCCTGGTCGGTGAGACTGGCACATCGAAGACCGCGGTGATACAAGACTTTCTCAGAGGATTGGATCAGGAAAAATTTGTGAGCAAGCCGTCTCATTCATGGCACATAGCAAGCTTTATTTTCACATCGATACTTTATCATTCGTCGTTTGTCTAACTGATAAACATCGTGCCGTCTTCTCCAGAATCAATTGCTTATCAACTTCTCATCGCGAACCACGTCCATGGACGTGCAACGGAATATCGAATCGGCAGTTGAGAGACGAACTCGCGACATATACGGTCCTCCGCCGGGGAAAAAATTGATCATATTCATCGACGATATGAATATGCCACTGGTCGACACTTACGGGACTCAACAGCCTATAGCGTTGCTCAAGCTACTCATTGAGCGAGGCGGATTTTACGATCGTGGGAAAGACTTGAACTGGAAACAAATCAAAGACATTTGTAAGATTGCCAACGCCGATCTATTTTAGACACTTTAGAGGGTATTCTCGTCTAGAGGCATACATTTTGGGCGTTTTTTCGGGCTCGTTAAAAAAAAATATATATTTTCACCATCCATTTTTTGACAGTCTTTTGATTGATGTATAAAAAACTGACAAAATAAATATTGCACAAAAAGCATAAAAATTGTAAAAGTTATGGGCTTCTAAATGTGACCAAAAAAAAAGGGTTGAACCAATTGACATGATACCAAAGGTCCCATTCATCTTAAACAGAAACAAAACCAATTTTATTTATCAATAAGAATGTCATTATGGCAGGTACCAAGGAGAAAAAAAATGTTTAAATGGCGACTGTCTGAAAAAAAAGTTAATTTTTCGCCCTATTTTTATCAGTTTAAATTTTTTTTAATAATCATAATAAATTTTACAATGCCGGAGGTAGGGACGATAAAGGGATATATACTGAAGGTCCATACCAAATTTGAAGTCAATCGATTGAATAGAACTCGAGATTTCATGTCAACCAAGTTGAAAAAGGGTGTTTCGAGAAAAAAGCGCTCAAAGTTTTGAGTACAATTTCGGACAGCCGCAACTATCTAACAATAAGTGGTATAATGACATGTTAAATTTACGTTATATTAATCGGCCATTCCTGCCTCGTAAAGTGTGCCTTCCTCGCTTCGAAATTATGATTTTCTGAAGCTCGTTCTTCCTTGCGATCAGTTCTAGCTTCCTTAGAAGCGTCTGGAGCCGGTGCGGCCTCTCAATCCGGTCGTATTTACATCGCTAGAACTTTGTAAATATTGGGAATATCGAACTTTTCTTTTTAGGACATATTCTTAATAGTATTTCCTAGTATATTCTATATTTTTTCTAGTATATTTTAAGAAAATACGCTGAAGAATTCTTTTAAGTGGAATTTGCTATGCTTTAAGAAAATTAAAAAAAATCGATTTTTTCACATTTCGAGACTAGAATACTCCCTTAAGGCAGTATTGTTGTCTAGAAATTTGAAAAGTGGCATTTTTTTTACTTAATTTTATTATTCTACAGACCTTTCTGAATACATCCATGAAAACCGTTTAATAATCCTTATGAAATTATTCGAGTTAAAGAAATGATAAGGAGTACGCTCCGGGAGCGCGATCGAGACGTAGCAAACTTTAAGGGGTTGCATCACCTAGGCGCTCGGAAAAATATGTATAAAAAAAATTGACGCAACTATTAAATGTATAGAATATTTAATACATATAGTTTTATGGAAAATTTATTTAAGAAAAACGGATAAAAAAACAATGGCGGAGATATAAGTTGTTTAGTAGGATCCGCTTTTGAAAATCCTTACCGATAGTGGAATATTTTTCTCTGTCATGCATTGTCTAGAAGTAAATAAAAAATTCTTTACAACAAAAGTAATAGCTAAATAGCATAGGGGAAATTTTTTTTAAAAATTGTAGAAATGGCAGCTGTTAGAAAAAATGTGCTTTTACCAAAATTTGGACTTTTAACTCTAGAACTTATGACTAATTTTTAAAATCTTCAAACGCATGGCTGGGGTCTATATGCACCCCACGCCTTTCTTGATCATAAAACTGTTCTTACGGAGGTAAATGGACTTTATCATCATGATTTTTTTCGTCTTTTCATAAGGAAGAGAATGGTGTGCGTAACATTTGATTTGAGTAACATTTAAATAGTAAATAATCCATTGCATAACTGAAAAATGGAAAAAAATCAGCAAAAACCGCATATTTGAAAAAAAAATTGCGGTACGAACGGACCCCAGGCAGGAATTGTAGGGCTAAAAGTGAATAAACAATGAACGCAGCATCAAATAAAAAAATCGTATGCTACATCCTAGATAATACTATAAAGAATATGTGCTTTAAATTTTATCAAAATCGATTGAGTAGATCTCGAGATATTTGGTCCGCCGCCGCGCTCATTTCAAATTGTTATAACTCCGGTAATAAGTGGAATGGTGACATGTTGAAACGCTTAAAATATTCTCAAAAGTATTTTTGAAATCGGCAACCACGATATCTTAATAACCAATTCGCCGATTGAGCTCAGATTTGGCATATACCTTCAGAAGACGGTTTTTCAACGTTGGTAGCAGAATTGAGTCGAAATATTTTTTTAAATGATATAACTCGTACAATGGTCGGAAAAATAGGAAAATTTGATAATCAAAGGTTAGCATGCCGCCCTTTTGTAAATCTTTTTTTGCCGAATCTAGTATCAAACTTCAAAACACTCATACAGATTCAGAACATGTTTGGTTTTTTTTCACATTCATACAACGTCTACAACACTGGTCGCCAAATACAAAAGTATATGATAGTACTTTTTTTAATGTATTTATACATATTCCTAAGGGGTCAATAAACACCTGTAAAAAAATTCAGAAAGAAAGCAGGAACAGTTTGACAGTTATTCCATCCTAAAAATCACTTCCAAAGCAGCGCTCTAGACAACAATACTGCCTTGAATGAAAATTGAAAGTGTATTCTTTTTTAATTCCGGCTATTCGTATTGCAGTGTATTTAGCAGCGATGGGAAAAGCTGGCGGTGGAAGGAACGAGGTCGATCCACGCTTCGTGTCCATGTTTTCAATTTACAACGTAACTTTCCCAACCGAAGCCACACTCAATTACATTTACACGAATATACTCGCTGGACATTTGCAATTGTTTCCAGAAGAGGTTCAAGTCGTTGCGAATATTCTGATTCAGATGACCCTCGAATTGTACAAGGTAAATAGATCGAATTTGAGAAGCATGCTCATTTCTGCAATGATCACTACATTCGAGGCAACTGCAACCAGCTTGAATCCTGTAAGGCATAACTTTTTTTTCACGTACACACATGTGCAGGGTAAGGTGGTATAGGAGGACGCACCTAAGCTTCAAAGCGGTGAAAAAAACAAAAAGATACATTTTACGAATTAGTTTTTATTTTAATTGAAAGAATATCTAGCATTCTAATTAATTTATAAGCGACAATTAGGAATCTGAATTTTTTTTTAAATAACAAACTGAAAACTACAATAAGGGATTTGCGAACTGTTAGACATACGGACGTTTAAGAGTACGGACGAGGGTCGATAAGAGTACGCAAAACTTAATCTGGTGAGCTGGGGGGGGGGGGGGGGGGGACTGATAGACTGAGAGACTGAGAGACTGAGAGACTGAGAAACTGAGAGGCTGAGAGACTGAGATACTGAGAGACTGAGAGACTGAGAGACTGAGAGACTGAGAGAGAAGATCGTGACGTTTGTGAGATTTGCGAAGTTTGTGAAGTTTGTGCATTTTGTGAAGTTTGTGAAGTTTGTGAAGATCGTGAAGTTTGTGAAATTTGTGAAGTTTGCGAAGTTTGTGAAGTTTGTGAAGTTTGTGAAGTTTGTGAAGTCTTTGAAGTTTGTTTAGGTTTGTGAAATTTGTGAAGTTTGCGAAGTTTGCGAAGTTCGCGAAGTTCGTGAGTTCGTATCTCCCCAGGGATGTAGCTGGTGTGGATCTCTTCAGCCTCTTACGAAGAGTGGCTTCAGTCGATTACAATGAACGTGCTACCTCCTTTACAGATTAACCATCATTAACTCGCTTCCTTGCATTTTCAAGATCCGTAATTGACCATCGACTTTAGTCGGTAGTCCGTTTCTTTCGGGACATGGTGAAAGTAAAAAAAAACATAATCTTTAACAACAACCGTATAAGAGTACGCGCGTACTCCTACACACCTAAGCACTGCGTACTCTTATACGACCTGCACATTTTTAACAAACATGACTGTTACTGTCATTTATTGGTGAGACGCGAAATGACTTTCATTTTGAACAATAACCTCAGTAAGCCGGCATACGAAACTAATAGTTGTTTTCGAAGAAAGTAAATTGTGTTTCGTACTTGCAATGCTTTGAAAATGTCAAAAATAAATAAGAAATTGCAACCAAAACTTTTGTTTGTCACAAAAACTTACGCTGTTAGGGGGTCTAAACACAACTAAAGTTAGCTTCCGTTAGCAAACCGTTTCGTCAGTAGCGTAAATGCGTACTCTTTCGCCCGCGTACTCCTATACCACCTTACCATATTTGTATATTATTATATGAAAGCAATATCACATTTTATTTGCAGATCGTCACAACCGAACTACCACCAACCCCGTCAAAATTTCATTATATCTTCAACATGCGCGATCTCTCGAGAATAACAGCCGGACTTGTTCAAAGTGATCCTGCGTACTTTTCAACCGTTCAACAATTCGTTCGTCTCTGGAGAAACGAATTCACCCGAGTTATATGCGATCGGCTGATAAACGATAATGTAGCTGCAGCATTTATTATTATTACTGTTATTATTATCATCATCATTATCGTAATAGCAATTATAATGAATATTATTATTATTATTTCTCAAATGAAACATTTTTGATAGGATGAAGACCTGGTGAGTCAAAATTTGGCGTCGAAAATTCGGACCCTTTGGGACGAGCAGCCCCAGGTTATTGAGTACAGTTTGCGAAATCCTCTTTTATTCGGTGACTTCAGAAACGCTTGCAACGAGAGCGAGCCACGATTTTACGAGGATCTGCTGGATTACGAAGCGGTTTATAATCTTTTCATGGAGGTACGTTAATGTCTTTTTTATATTTTTCGCTTACTCACGTCACAGTTAGCCGAATGCTTGATTTCTTCAATCGAAAGTCTGACGTTCCGTTGTTTCTCGATTGCCCGAATGTACGCTCAAAAACTCGTGCAAATTACAAAACTGGCACGTTGCTTCCAAAATACTTTTTTTTTTCTATCACAGAGTATCCCGTGGAGGCGAGATGTTTTTTCAGTAGAGGCGTTTTCATAAAGGTAGCTCTGTGCGCGAAATTAAATAATAGGATAGAAACGTGAAAGTTTTTAAGGGAAGGTTACCATCGAGAGGCATGAAAAATTCATGAACATGGGGAATTTTTTTTCATATAAAATAAATACTTTTGTAAATGGGTTTCAACGTATTTTATTCTTCTATCAATGGAGTGTAAATTTCAATTTTATTTATTTAAAAAAAAGCCAATATGGCAATTCCAGCTCCCGTCAAATAAAACCACGCACGGCCTGTTTTGGTCTGCGCGGAGCTCTCCACAGCCTTGCCAGTTTATCTTAAACGAAACGAAACGAAAACGGGGTAAGATTTATTAAACTAGACGAAATTTGGAGGGCCTTATCGTTTTTTTTGTTTTCTGACAAATCCCCGGATAACAAGATGGCAGCCGCTTGAAAAAAAAACCCACATTTTTGTCCCGTTTTATTTTGCTTCAACGGACGTAAAAAATATTTCGAAATCAACTTTTGACAAAAATTGCTTCCTGATGGCCCCGCAAATTGAATTTCCTTTCAATTGTGCAGAGATTCATGTGAATCGGTTCATCCGTTGAAGCTGTAAAGTGCCTCGCGCGCTGAAAAATGCTTTTTCCAGAAAAACGCATTTAAAGTTTAACATTTAGGCTGTAAATTCCAAAATACTTTAGATATGAAAATATCCTTTTACCAACGTGTTCTCAATACTTTAAGAATGCAAATGAGGTAAAAAAATCGAATCTTTCATCGTCATGAACGGTAACCTGCCTTTGAGGTGGGAAATATATCTAAACGGGGGAAAAATTAGGCAATTTTGAGGGATTTTTAAACTAAGAAATAATTATTTTACATTTGTCAAACTGTAGGTGTACTTTAATAATGTATTTAAGTATTTCGTATACAACATTTTTGTATACAAAATAAGTATTAAGTACACAAAATATATTTTTTTTAAATTAATTTATCATGGAAATAGACGCAGACTGGTACAGCAAAGTTGCCGCGGTAGTTGCTATAAAATTTAACTTTTTTTCCAGTTAGAACATGTATAGTTTCTATTTGACAGTAGTTAAAATAAAGAAAATGCAAGTTTAAGAAAATGACATGCATTTAAAAAAAATCAAAATTTCTGTAAAATTTGGATTAAAAAAGTAATTTTTTTCTAATTTGTCAAAAACAACTATTATCAACTAGAAGGTAATAATATTATCAATATTTCTACAAGCTTTCAACTCAATCGGATTGATACTTTTTTAGCAATCCTCCACAAGAATTTTGAAAATGCAGTTTTGAGAAAAACCCGTTAACCTCGACACATTTTTTAAGACGTCGGATGAATGATTTTTTTTACCTTCGAATAGTTTCTGGTGTGATAGCGGCGCAGATTATCCAATGGATACAATAATGTCAATAGTCGGAGATGTTTCTGATGTTTGTAAATACTGGCATTGTAACGTTGAAAAACTGTAGTAGAATGAAAAATGTTTACCATCTACCAATATTAGAATCACTAGACGAGTGTATCCATCAAAAGTAACATGTAATAACCGTATCGAAAATGGTATTGTACAGTCAAGCAGAGTAAGTGGAAATGATTCGAAGGTCAAGAGAATCATTCATCCGACGTCTTCAAAAGTATATCGAGGTTAATGGCCATCACTTCGAATATTTGTTACAATAAATTTGCTGCACAAAAAATTCAATTACATTATTCGGATATTCTTATTGTCAATACCATCACGATTTCCCGTTTTTACACGTGTATTTTGGTGAAAAATCATTTCAAGGTCTTGATGTCATAGGTCGTTGGATTCGTCTGAATATCAGCTACAACCTCTTAATAAAAAAAAACATATTCCCAATTGAAAAACCATTGATGACCTTGAGAACACGAAAACGATGACCTTGACAAAAATGAATTTTTCACCACTGTATCAGCCCTTCGAAATAAATCAAATTACCTCCTGACACTTTTTTCGTCGCTCTAAAGGCAACGGAGATATTTGGGGTGGTAACGTTAAATGGTTCACTCTGTATATTTCGTTATTGTATCTGAATGACATTTTGCACCATTTTTGGTTGTGTGCATTTTTCCAGTGGGAAATTTTCACATACAATTGTGAAAAAAAGACGTCAATCCGTACCGTGCTTCATTTCCAATGTTTTTTAGAGACAACATTTCTTTGCAGTTGCAGCAAGTTAACTTTTTTGCAAGTTCGTTCACTTCCACAACGTGTCTCCCAATCGGTTGTTTACTTTGATCAGCGCGACCGTCGTCACTTTGTCTCATTTTCTGTTTTTTTTTCATTTCGCTAAAACCTTAATCGTTTTTCTAAATGTTTTTTTTCTAATGAAACGTTCTTTATAATGCTCTCGATGTTGATTCATTTTGTAAAATTGTTTATTCGTACAATGCACATAAGACAAGAGCTGTCAACGAAGCGACTGTAAGTGAGGTTAGAATGGTATAGAATAGCTTCAGCTGGCGAGCGGCATTGCCACGCTTACGAATCCTATGCTCGATGTACCAGGTGTACAAGTATGGAATGCGGATTTTTTTTTCTAAAAAAACACGTTAAATTCGGAAAAATGATAAAAAGTGCTTTATTCAAAGTATGCTTCAACGCTTGTTATACATTTTTCCCATCTTTCGGGCAATACCACGCCAGTAAAAATCTTCCCCTTTTGCTGAGAACCATTCATCGAGCCATTTTTTCACATCTTCGTACGAACCAAAGCGCTGCTCAGCAAGTGCGTGACCCATCGATGCAAACAAGTGGTAATCGGAAGGAGTCAAGTCTGGTGAGTAAGCCGCATGGGGTAGAACTTTCCAGCTGAGTGCTTCCAACGTGTCGCGAACCGGTTTTGCCGTATGTGATGGAACATTGTCATGAAGAAAAATGACTTTGTGTTGCCTCTTTCGGTATTCTGGCCTTTTTTCAAGCAGCGAACGGTTCAAATCGGGCAATTGTTGTTGGTAACGTTTAGTATTAACCGTTTCCCCAGGTTTTAACAGCTCATAATATACCACGCCCCTCTGGTCCCACCAAACACAGAGCATCGTCTTTCTGCCAAAGCGATTCAATCTTGCGGTCGATGTGGATGGTGCGCCTGGGTCTACCCATGATTTTTTGCGCTTGGGATTCTCAAAATAAATCCACTTTTCATCCCCTGTAACGATACGATGCAAAAACGACTTCCTCTTGTATCGAGCGAGCAAAATGTCACATGTGTTTTTGCGCTTTTACATTTGCCTGTCGTTCAACTCATGTGGTACCCATCTACCGGTCTTCTGAATCTTTGTCATCTCTCATAGCCGATTGGAAACAGCTTGTTGACTAGCGCCCAATTGCTCGGCGCGTTGTTTTTGTGTTTGCGAATCATCTTCGTCCAACAATGCTTGCAAGTCCACATCTTCGTATTTTTTTGGCGGTTTTCCATGTTCCTTGTCTGCAACATCGAAGTCACCGCTTTTGAAACGCCGAAACCATCGTTCACACGTATCTTGCGATGGAACATGTTCACCATAAACTTCTCGAAGTAATCGGTATGATTCAGCAGCAGTTTTCTTCAAATGAAAACAAAAAATTAATGCTGTCCGCGAATGCTTTTTGTTCGGTATAATTTTCGACATATTGAACACAACAACACAACACTATGCACACACTTTTCCAATTTATCACTCGTGCGCGTCTGACACTTGTTGATGACACAACAAAATGGCGCAGTGTCAAATCTTTATAGCACAAACTGCATTGGTGCACCATCTGTTGTCTGAAATCCGCATTTCATACTTGTAAACCTGGTATGTGTGCGACTCATTCGTGTACACAAACTTTCTGCATGCTTATAAGGGTATTGGATAAGTCCTGCTAAATGTTTTCGACCGCAGCCAAGTGGACTTTTCAAATAATCCATCTCGATTTTATCACTATGTCATGTTTGGACTTTTGAATGGTAAAATATCTTACCATATGTACCTTGAAAATAGTTTAATTCATGAATTTCTAGAAATATCGCCCATTCGAAAATCTCAAATCATGTTCATTTTTAAACGGGGCTGTCGTGTCCTGCCTAAATGCATACATTTTTTCCATCAACAATACTCTTATAAATTCGAGAAAAAACTAGAGATATTTTTTAATTTGCTAAAGTTATAGCACTTAGTCCCTTTGTTTACGAAGTAAAGATAAAAATAAAAAATCCAAAACAGATATTGAAAGTTGAAAATAGATTTCAAAAAGCTTATAAATCTTGTCGAATTTGAATGAGCGATCATACATTGAACGTCGACAGATTTTGGAAGAGTACAACGAGAGAGGGACAAAAATAAATATGGTACTGTTCAACGATGCACTCGAACATCTGACGCGAGTTCATCGTTCACTGAGACTGCATCGCGGCCACGTGCTGGTCGTTGGGATCGGTGGTAGCGGAAAACAGAGCGTGATAAGATTGGCGGCGTTCGCAGCTGATTGCGAAACTTTCGAAATATCGTTGAGCCGCGGTTACAACGACGCCAGCTTTCGTGAAGACATGAAGAGGCTATACAACACGGTGGGCGTACAAAATAAAAAAATGGTCTTCCTTTTTACTGGCTCGCACATCGCGGACGAGAGTTTTCTAGAATTGGTGAACAACATGCTGATGACCGGTGTCGTGCCGTCTTTGTTCACTGACGACGAGAAGGAAGCCATCGTTGCCTCTTGCAGAAACGCCGCTAAACAAGCCGGCTACGGTATCACAAGGTGAGATGTGTTTCATTCGGGAACGATCATTTTTGAGGACCGGCAAAAATTTGCATAATTGTTTCGTTGCGAAAAAACGCCAATATACTTTATAGAAATTAAGCGACTGTAGTGTATGCACGATTGGTGTGCGGCTTCGGCGATCTCCCATGTCAAGCAGACTGGGCCAATAATTGAATGGGTGACCGTTTAGCCGCATAATTTCCCGCGCCCGAACACCGAGGGCGTGGCAGTTTTGCGGAGTTTCCCATGATAAACATAACTGAAACTTAGTAAAAACGTACACTGCCGGCGAAAAGTTTGGATACACTAGTCGAAATTCCTTACCGCACTGAAAGTTAGATAGCCGACTCAAAAATAATAATAATTGAATTTTCCAAATGGCGTTTTAAAGAGGAAAAATTTTATTTTGTTTTGATTTTTTTTTTAGAAAATTCTTCACGATTTTTTTCGCCCCGGTAAGCACTTTTGAACGTGGCCATTTTTTGGCCATCGAAAATTAACTCCAAAGTTTGTGCACAAATTTTTCTCGGATTTTTTTCATGGTAAACTTAAAAATAATATCTAAACCTACATTTTTATTTTTTAGAAACTCTCGTACGATTTTTTTTCGCCCCAGTATTGCATTTTTAACTAAAAAAAGACATGTTTTAGAAAATGGCGTCATCGAAGAACTATAGGGTTTTAGAGCAAATGTCAAGAGGGTAAAAAGTTGCATGCGTTCACACTGGAGTGGCTAGAATTTTTTCGGAATTTTTTTTTGACATTTTTTTTACCATTTTTTATTGGTACTATGAGTGGAGAGGCTCCACTTGAGAATTATGGGGTCTAGAACAATATATTAAGAAAGGACATTTGTTTACATTTTTATTTTTAATTAACTACAATTATTTTAGATTTTTTAGCATTGAAAATGCTTTGAAAGGGGCGTCTGATTTAGCGCTGACGCCTTGGGCTTGGCGCTTCTCCCACAATGCGCTACACCGATTGATGTTCGGCACCTAGTGGGGACTGAGTTCATTTATGGAGGTGCCGATCGGAGAGCTTGCAGTGTAAAGTCCTTAAAGTAGATGTAGAATGTTTATATTGAAAGTATATATACTATGTTGGGCTTCAAACATATATTAGAAATACAAACGCCTAACGTAACGTCGCAAAAAATTTCTGTACTTTTTTGTTCCGTATGCAATATGTAAAACTGCTCCCCACGACTACGCGTTTCTATTATCCGAACTTTCGATAATCCGAACTAGACTCGGTCCGGATGGGTTCGTATAATCGAGGTTCTACTGTATTTGTATTTTTTTATCACCCGAAAAGTCTGATTACATTTTCAATGCCATGATATAGTTGCACTTTGTGTAATATCTGTAGTTTTTTCTTAATTTTTTTATATTCATTTTTTTATTTAAATTATCAAAAAATATCACACTTTGCTACCGAGGGCCATTGAAGGCAAAATAACCAGGGCCTTTCAAATTGCCTCAACGGTGCCTCATAACAAATTATCGCAGCCATATGCGTACGTCGTGTGTGTGTGTGTGTGCATTGTGAAAAAGAAATGTGTTATTCCAATACATTTGAGGCTTAGAATTCTGTCGCATATTTTGACACGTTTGGTCCCTCGTTGTTCCAATGAACGCACTGCATGCGTGTTGGTTCAAGGCTTCACAGCTCGTCTACTAAACGCATAGTTTAATTATTATATTTAATCGATCTCGATAATTATTGTGCCATAAATTCTTTAGTCAAGCAATTTATACCGATTTGCCCCTATAATAGCAAAGTCTCTCACTATTGGGGAAATCGCTACTAGAGAATCTACAACTACACCCCTTGAAAGGCCCGTACTTGGTCTCCGTACTTAGACCATAGTTTTAGTCAACCTAACTACCGTACCATTCTCTAACAGGGGTCCGGTCCGGCGCTTTTACAGAAAACCCTACTACGGAATCGACAAATCATCCCTCGAAGGCCCCGAATCGTATTAGCGATTCCCTGTCAATTTTCCGCACGGGCTGGCCTCTCCATTTTATTCCATTTTGGATTTTTTTGTTGTCACAAACACTCACGCTATTAGGCGGTCTAAACGTAACTAAAGTTAGCTTCCATTAGCAAACCGTTTCGTCAGTAGCGTAACTGCGTACTCTTATCGCCCTCGTATTCCTATACCACCTAACGCTATAGTCGTTTTCCTTTTTCAAAATTTAATTTCATCCTTCTGCACATCGCGGCGTGGACATTTTTGCGGTATAAACTTTTCATCTTTATTCCGTAAAAAACTAGTAGATTTATAAAAACGTCTTCCGTTTTTACTGATCTTTATTGAATTGTTTTAAAATAATTTGAACACTTTCCGACTCCATCGTCATAATATATGAAAAATTCGACATTGCAGAGAAAACGTTTGGGCTTACTTCGCAAAAAGGAGTCTCGCTAATTTACGCATTGCACTTTCGATGAGTCCGGCTGGCGAGACGCTACGAGCGCATTGTCGCAGCTATCCAGGGCTTGTTAATAGTACCACGATCGATTGGATGTTCACCTGGCCGGAGCAGGCACTCTTGGCAGTCGCCAATGTCGTTTTGCGAGACGTGAGTTTAAAAAAAATATATATCCTGAGTAGACAAAAAAGATTTGGAAAAGAGGGCATTTCAATCATTTGCGATTATTCGGAAAATATATGTGCCAAATGTTTCATTGGTATCGATATAGAACTTTATCGTTCGACTATTTTCGGTTCGGCCTTCGTTCTTTGAATCACGAAACTTAATAATTTTTCAGAATCCAATTGTGCCGGAAGAAAATCGCGAATCTATAGTGAAGCACGTCGTTCACGTTCATATCTCGATCGGTCGTTACACCGCCGATTTTCTCGCTAAGTTACGACGCTTCAATTACGTCACACCAAAACATTATCTCGATTTTATAAACTCTTATCTCAATCTTCTGATCGAGAAAAAGGATTACATAAATACGCAGTGTGAACGTCTTTCTGGAGGTATTCATTGATAATAATTTGACTTTAATGGATAATGATAAATGATAGTTATAATCATAATACTGATAGGTATTATATTGGGTCCATGCAATATTCCGCAGCGGAAAACGAGTAAATTTAAAACGCAAACTATTTGTCAAAAAAATGCGATTTTAATCAACTATCCACGTAGAAATTTCAATGAAGTCTGATTCAGGACGCTTTCAGATTGCCTGACTGCCCTGGTAGGGCACTTATAAGGGAACCCGATAGCGCCCTGCTAGAAAGTGTAATGTTCTGTCACAAATGGGCCTTATCTGGCTGCCTGATCAGACCGTTATCCGGTTGTCTAAACAGGCGTTTATGATGCTGCCTGAGCAGGTTATTATAATGTTGCCTGATCAGGTCTTTATAATACTGCCTTACGTAGTCGATACACATACATGCTCGTACACGTACACACTCTTCAATGTATTTATACAAGGCCTAGAATGTATTTATCAATATACTTTTTACTAAGGAAAGATACAAAAAGGTTATAATCAAATTAATTAAAAATAGTATAGAGATCATTATAAATAATCTTCCAATTATGTTTTGTGCTGAAGTGTTTTTGTTCCGAACCGAGAGGTTCCCTCCCAAAGTTTGGCATTTTTAGTTACTTTTCCGACGGCTTGGTTAAAATCTTTTAATGGAAAATGGAGCAAAATGCACTCGTTCAATTCAAACACCTCGTAAATTGTTAGTTCGTAGTTTTCGAACATGATCGGGGTGAAAAACAATTTTTTTAGAAATTTAAGCATTAATAACGCATTAAATATCCATCTATATTTTTAGATTATCTTGTTCACACGACGCTGAGACATTTTGAACTGTCTTTTGAGATTTCGAAATACAGCGGATTCTGCTGACACGCATCCGAGTTGCATAACGTTTTTTTTTCGCCACAGTCCACAACATCTTTTAAAAACGTAAAAACTTCAAAGATAATATGCTGCTGAATTACAATTTCGGCGTAGGATATAAGAGGTTATGTGCGTTGATGGAACGCTGAGGCCTTATTAGATCAAACCCTAGAAGGGCCATATCCGTATTGCCTGATATACGGGAGTAAAAAGGCACCCTGATTTGGTCGCAATAGGGTAGCCTTCTTACCCCCGTATTACGGTTTTACTGATCCGGTGGGCATCCGGCACCGATCAGGCGTGCCTTATTAGAGCATTCCAGACCGCAGCATGATAGCGGCCTGATCAGTGTTCAGGCCGCATAATCAAAATTTCTTGTCAGGTAAATATGTTCCATTCTGTTCAATGACTTTCTGCCATCTCTCCACGATCCAGATAACCAAGCGTACCATTCAGAAATTGTATCCTACGGCGTACACGTACAGTACCAGTGTTGTACCGATATGCGGTGGAATCGTACGCCGTACTCTTACGGTACCGATACGTGATACTATCGTATGGCGTGGAGCCACCGTATTAGTAACGCGTACTACTCGGTACAAACCCGGTACACCGTACTGGTACCGTACCGCCACCGTACACTCACGGCACCAGCGCCGTGGCCGAACATTTGAATCTGAAAATCATACACAGTGGCGCTACGGTGGCAGTACGGTACCGGCACAACACCAGTACGGTGCACCAGTACTGGTACATTACCAGTACGGCGTACCGTACGCACGTGCGTGACAGGTACACCACAAAAGCAGTATGTGGTTATCTGTGAAGCTTCATTACCCCTCTTTTATAGAACTCCTGAGATCTTTGGTAAAAAAAAAGTAAAAAGAACTGAAGGTTTTATTATTCAAACTGTTCTGTAGCGCCCGGAACAAGTGATAGTCTGAAGGTGCAAGGTCCGGATTATACGATGAGTGCACCAAAACATTTCACCCAAGCTGCAATAACTTTTGTTGGGTCATCAGAGAAACGTGTGGTCTAGGCGTTGTCCTAGTGAAACACTACGCTCTTTCTGTTCGCCAATTAGGACCACTTCTGATCGATTGCCTGCTTTAATATGGCCAGCTGTGAGCAGTATTTAGTCGAATCAATCGTTTTGTTAGGTCGCAGCAGCTGATAATAGACGATTCCTTTCCAATCTCACCAGATACAGAGCATGACCTTCTTCGGGTGTAAACCAGCAGTTGCGACCGTCGAAGCAGCCTCCCCGAGCTTTGACCAGCTTTTTCGATTGATATTGTTGTAGACAATCCACTTTTCATCGCAAGTAATCATTTGCTTTAAAAATGTTTCGTTTCAATGACGTTTGAGCAGCAAATCGCCAGCTGAAATTCGGTCTATTGAATTCTTATCACTCAGTTCGTGCGGCACCCAAACATCAAGCTTGTTTACCATCCCAAGCTTCCGTAAATATCTCCAAACTGTTGGTTGGTCAATGTTGAGGTTATGTCAGGTCTCTGTAGTCGTCAAATGCCGGTCGGAGTCGATTAAAGCCTTGATTTTACCGACATCAGTAGTGACTGGCTGACCGGAGCGATGAGGAGCATCTTGGAGATCAAAATCTCCGAACCGAAATTTTGCAAACCACTTCCGACACATATTTTCGCTTACGGCATTCTCTCCGTACACGGCGTATATCTTTTTTTTGAGTTTGCGACGCGTTTTTGCCTTTTAGGAAATAAACAAGTGAAATGTATCGAAAATACACGTTTTTTCCTTCCAAGTTCGAAGTATAATTAAACCTCCTATACGTAGTGGATCTTGATGGATACTTCTCTTAAATGTCGGCACAAGTTTCAGCTTTCACTAAATATACGGCATTTCATATGGTTGTCGCATGTACGAGCGGAGAAGCAACTGCGAACGACATCTATCGGAATTATGCATGGACCCAATATAATAATAATCATGGAGTTAAGAATATTGTCAAATAATTATTAATATTGAACAAATTGACACATACGGGATTGGGAAGAAGTGACAATTTGTAACTTTAAGTTGCGAATGAATATGGACAGGCTTGATGAAAATCGCCGAAGCATCCGAGACCCTGGAAGAATTGAATTCCGTTCTGGCAGTTCAGCGAGTCAAAGTTGCCGAACAGACAAAAAACTGTGAACAATTATTGGCCTCCATTGGTACGAGTACGGACGTTGCTATGGAAAAAAAGACGCTTAGCACAGAGAAAAGAGAAGAGATCGAGGAGCAAAATAAGATAATAACAAAGGAATCAGCCGAGGCAAAAGCGGCTCTTGCCGAGGCACAACCGGCCCTCAATTCAGCCAGAACAGCGCTCGGCGAACTTGAAAAAGGAGACATTACAGAAATAAGGTACGTTATCATGAAACGAAAGAAAAAAATACACAAGTGCTTGTCCCTGTATTTTGATTTGGAAGCAAAAAAATTGATATTGAAAGCATCATTGGAATGCAATGAACATTGCGGGGTAATACTGATACAGGGATTTTGATGTTGCTTAAATGTAATGTGCATCATCATCGGCGTATCCAGCATTTTCTTCTGGGGGCAGGGGGGGGGCAGGAGGGGTCGACCTGACACTGGTTTCGTTGACAATTGTCTTTTTTTTAAATAAAATTTACGTAATAGTCGATAATCACGTAACACACATGAAATATGATACTTGTTTCAATCGCAAGTTCATGTTAACATTAATGCCAAACTCTTGCAATACCTTTAAAAATAATAATCTAATTTTTCATCTTTTTTAAATTAGGTTGCCAGGTTTTGAACTTTACCTTCAGTAGGTACTCAATTAAATAAATCTTAGGTAGATTTTTTTTCTGCAAATTGGGCTAACTCTTTTTCAGCTGGAATTTTTATTTTAACAATGTTATTCTCCACGTTTAGCAATGACATATGAGAGAATTGCTCCGGAAGCATTGTGCTTCTAAGGCATATTTTTAGCCGCCCCATGGCAGAAAATTTCTCTCACAGCCAGCGGAGCTCACTGGGAGTTGGGGAAGGTGGGGCACGATGTGTCACCTTTTTTGAACGAATTTTTACTCTTACCATAATAGTCTTATTAGAAAAAAAGGGCATAACTGACTTTTGTAGATCTCTTTGGGCGTACAATAAAGCTACCATTTTTTTTGCAGAAAGATGAAAAATACTAAAATAATGAGATCTAAAAAAATTTGCGGATTGGCCCATTGTACCCCACGGATGAGGTACAATGTCTCAGATAGGTGGGTACGGTGTGTCAAATACTGCGAAATCGGGAGCCGACTCATTGTGCCTCACTCGATGACCCATTGTGTCCCACAACTCGATGACACATTGTACCCCACTTGTAGAATATTTGATTATTGATAAAAATAATGATGAATTAAACTACGAATGGAAAAACATAAGTTACCGAGTGCATTAAAAATGATAAAACTATCGATTAGGACCGAAAACCCGAGCCGCTACAGGAAATGACGTTATATTTTACGTTTTCCCGGCAAGTGAATTTCTTTTGATTCTAGCCTCAAACCAATTTTTAATGTTTAATAATTCTTTGTGAGCTACTATCGATTTTCTTTTAGGCCTGACGAAACTAAATTTAAATCACGGTTCAACACAAAAAAATCGGTTTTTACGAGCTACAAACCTCCGAGAAATCGCATGTGGCTCACAGTGCCCCGTGAAACATTGTCCCCCACTATCCCCTACTATTGCTGCTTGGAAAAATTTATATAAATTCGCGCAGTACTCCTTTTTAATATGAATTCTTAAATTTTCAGCATTTTTGTCATCATTTTTAAATTGAAGTATGTTTTTCATGGTCATCGTTTTAGCTTCTAAGGCTGACGTATCAATCATTAAGAGTTTTCTATAATTATTGAAGAAATCCTCTTCGTTCTTCATATCCAATTTCAAAAATCGATCATATCTCCATGAGCTAAGGGTAGATTCTCAAATCAGCGTTTTACATTAACAACCATATTATCGACTACTATTCTTCTGGTCGTGTATCGGCCGGCAAATCTAATGTATTGTGTAATGTGAATTTGGATATCTATTTAATTTACGTAATGATATAGGTATTTTTCACACAAATTACGAAATTACGACGAAGCGAATAGTTAAAGTTTTATTGAATTATTTCTTTACGCTTGTTTGGGTGAAACTTAAATAAAATTAATCGATTATATGACTTCTATTACTTTGGATCGATTTTTTTTTTGGGACCGGGGGCGGTCCAGGCCGCCTCGCTACACCAATGTATATCATTGATTTTACGTGGCAATTTCATAGATCATTCGCGACTCCTCCTGAGCCTGTGCAAACCGTTTGCGAGGGTATCGCGATAATTCGCGGAGTCAAGGATATCTCGTGGAAGAGCGCGAAGGGAATAATGAGCGATCCAAGCTTTTTGCGGACCCTTCAGGAAATGGACTGCGATCAGATTACGTTGAAGCAGCAACAGCTCGTCAAGGCGCATTTGAAGAAGTCCACGAAATTGGATCAGATGCAGAGTATAAGTAAAGCCGGTTACGGACTCTACAAATTTCTTCTCGCGGTGCTGGATTATTGCACCGTTTTTCGGGAGGTAAGGCTAACAGACGTCGGGAGAATTCGATTGAACCACCTTTAAATTTTGAAAAAATCGATTTTTTCTTGATTTATTATTTAGATTATTAAGACAGATTTAAATTGAAGGTAACATAAAAAAAAAATATTTGTTTATAAGACGCTGACGCGGTACTTTTTTTCTTTTGGGTTTTTCTCAACACTACTTTTTTCGAACTAGTAGACAAAATATCTCGAGATCTAATCAATCGATTTTGATGAAATTTATACGACATAGTCTTTATAATATTATCTAGGATGTAGCATAGGATTTCTTTGATTGGATTCCGCGTTCATTTTTTTTTAATTAATTTTTATAGCTCAACATTCTGGTAAAAATCAGAGTTCATTTCAAACGGCTGTCATTTATAAAAAAAAAACATTTACAATTTTTTTTCCCTATGCTACACTTTAGCTATTACCTTTCTTTACAAGTTTTTATTTTATTTATGTTTCGGACGATGCCTGATGGAGAAAAAAATTCCACCATCGGCAAGGATTTTCAAAAGAGACTCCTACTAAACGACTTATATCTCCGCCATTGGTTTTTTTTGCTAACTTGTTCATAAAACTATAATGTATTTTTGAAAAATAAAAATTATTATATATCTTTAATAGTCGTGGCAACATTTTTTAAAAACTTTTATACCGATTTTTCCGAGCGCCAAGGAGGTGCAACCCCTTAATGATTGCCATTTGGAAAAGGAATTCACTACGGCTGCTTATTGTTATTACTATTTTAACTTAATTTTGCAGGTAAAGCCAAAAATCGACAGGGTGAAGGAGCTCGAGGCCGAGGCAGCGCGAGCTCGCAAAGCATTGGAGAAGGAAGAGAACGAACTGGCAAGAATCGAACGGGAGCTCAAAGATTTAAACACAAAGTACGAGACAGCGATGAAGGATCGGCAGAGATTGCAAGAGGAGACGGATCTGCTTCAAAGACGTTTGATAGCGGCTGACAAACTCATCGGTGGATTATCATCTGAGAATACGAGATGGCAGATTGAGCTAAAGAGCCTCAATGACGAGATGCAAAAGATAATTGGCAATTGTTTGCTGTCTGCTGCCTTCCTCTCCTACAACGGACCGTTCTCGTATGAATTCAGGAACGAGATGATCTACGGCGATTGGACGACGAGTATCCTGGAAAAAAGTATACCTCTCACTCAGCCATATCGTATAGAACAACAGTTGTCGAACGACGTAGAGATCAGCGGGTGAGTATCATCGCTATTCGCTCTAACAGCGAGGAACGTTTGAAAACCTGTATCAATTGCCTTTTTCAACGAATCATTGCAAAGTTGGAGCTCCGAAGGTTTGCCACCTGACGAATTATCCGTACAAAATGGCATTCTCACGACGCGGGCATCAAGATTTCCACTCTGCATTGATCCTCAACAGCAGGCACTGAATTGGATTAAAAAACGCGAGAGCCGGAACAATCTCAAGATCCTCACTTTCAATGATCCTGATTTTATCAAGCAAGTCGAGATCGCAGTCAAATATGGCTTTCCAATCGTTTTTGAAGACGTCGATTACATAGATCCAGTCCTGGATCACGTGCTCACCAAAAACGTTCAACGTAATGTCATTATTACAAGCCTTTATTTAACTTGACTTGGTGCGAGATGCAAAACGGAAAATCGATATTTCACCCACTTCCCGACTACTTTGAGCTCTGAAATTTTGCAAACATGCATCTAAGAGATGACAATGCATGATTCAACTAGAAAAAAATAATATTGGGAGTACAAATAAGTCTCCGTCGTTTTTTTTATAAAAAATTGGGCATTTATTGTGAAAGAACAGTACTTTATGTTTTATTCAAAGTATTGTCCATCGCTAACCACTACTTTTTGCCATCTTTCTGGCAGCATATGGATACCGCGTCGGAAGAACGCTTCATCTTTTGAGGCTATCCACAAATCGACCCAATTTTTGGTATCTTCATATGATGTGAAGTGCTGCTCAGACAGGCTGTGCGTCATCAATCGAAATAAATGATAGTCAGAGGGAGCGATGTCTGGTGAATACGGCGGGTGGGATAAAACTTCCCAATTGAGTGTTTCCAAGTAGGTTTTGACTGGCGCCGTAACATGTGGACGAGCATTATCATGCAGGAGAATAATTTTATCGTGTCTGGAGTAGTAGTGGGCCCGTTTTTCCTTGAGTGCTCGGCTCAATCTCATCAATTGTGTTCGGTAGAGAGCCCCAGTAATGGTTTTGTTCGGTTTTAGCAACCCATAATACACGACACGAAATTGATCCCACCAAATACACAACATGAGTTTTTTTCCATGATTGGCTTGGCTGTCGATGTTGAAGATGGCCAGGTGGTCCTCATGATTTCGTCTTCTTTGGGTTATCGTAGTGAATCCATTTTTCATCACCAGTGACTATACGATGCAAAAAACCCTTTCGCTTATGCCTGGCAAGCAACATTTCACATGTGCAAAATCGGCGTTCAACGTTTCTCGGCTTGGGTTCATATGGAACCCAATTTCCTTGCTTTTGAATCATTCCCAACGATTTTGAACTATGTGAAATTGTTTCTTGAGTTACTCCTAATGTAAGTGCAAGTTCTTCTTGCGTTTGGCACGAATTTCCCTCCAATAATGCTTTCAATTCCGCGTCTTCTTACACTTTTGGCCTTCCGCTACGTTCTTTGTCTTTGAAACCACTCACGACAACTTCTCTCACTTAAAGCAGCCTCATCATATGCTTCTACAAGCAATCGATGCGCCTCAGCTGCAGATTTCTTAAAATTAAAGAAGCAAATCAAAAGTTCCCGCTAATGACGCTTATTCGGCTCAAAACTCGACATTTTCTCACGAAAAAAATTATGCGATGCTGATACAAAATCGCTCATATTTCAAGGTTATGGTCTTGCCAGATGTCCAACCTTACGATATGGCGTTTTACATCTGACAATTTCAACCATAACCTCCTGGTGGGGCCACCTTTTGTCAAACGGTGAAACTTATTTGTACTTCCGATAATAAAAAAAGGACTTTCTGTGAGATGCAAAACGGAAAATCGATATTTCACCCACTTCCCGACTACTTAGAGCTTTGAAATCTTGCAAACATGCATCTAAGAAGTGACGATGCATGATTCAACTTTATTTCTTTGGGTTTAATTAATTAATATCTCTTTGCAAAAATTTCAGAGCTCTAGTAAAATCAATTAAAGACTAAAAAGTAGAAAATAATTTATATGTAAATAATTTTTGTTTTGTACAAGCTTTTATTTAAAGTAATAAAAAAGTAGAAAATATTTTTTTTTGCTAAGTCACCGATATATGACTATAAATAAAAGCTTGCGGTGCTCAAAATTTCGACATATAATCTTTAATTTACATAAATCCGTTAACATATCAACTGTATTTAATTTACTGTAAAACAACCTTAGATTTCTTAAATAAAAATCCTGACACTGAGTATAAACGTGTGATAATAATTTCTCTAATTACTATTGTGCCAAATTAAATACGCTTAATGAAACTGAATTGATTAATTTTATTAAACATTTAAAAAGTTGAGCACCACAAGCTTTTATTTATAGTCAGATATAGGTGACTTGGAAAAAAAAAATTATTTTCTACTTTATGTATGCTAAATAAAAGCTTGTTAAAAAAATTTCTTTACATGTTTTTTTAAACATTCACTTTCGAATTGTAACAAAAATTCATCGATACGTGGGCTACGAAGAATGTGACGCACGTGTTCGATTGCTGGAATTTCTGGCTACGTCTGCTAATGCAGTACTTATTTTATTACAATTTACGTAGATGTTGCCGGACGAGACTTCGTTCTGCTGGGTGACAAGGAAGTCGATTACGATCCAAGATTTCGAATGTATCTCACGACGAAGCTGTCAAATCCGATATTCAATCCTGCGGTCTATGCGAAAGCGACTGTTATAAATTACACGGTCACGACTACCGTGAGTACACGTCGGAGACTGAAATTTCTATAGCGCGTAAAAGAAAAATTGATAACAGTTTTTCCAATGTTCATCTATACATATAAAACAACTCCGCGACTGACTGACTGACATATTGACAACACACAGCCTATACCGCTGAAGATAGAAACAAGAAATTTGGAAAATATGTTCCTTAGAAGGTATAGAGCCGCACTAAGAAAGGATTTTTCGAAGATCAACTTCTGCGGGTGTGTCACGAGGTGTGAAAGTTTGTATGGAAAATTGCATTCCTTGGGTGTATCAATTTGAAACTTGGTATAAATATTCTTCAAAACAAATAATAAAACGCAAATTTTAAGATTTTTTAAGGTAGTAGTATTGCCAAGGCGTTTTTCTATAGATTTTTAATTTTATTTTGAGAACCCATTCAGGACACTATTAAGTGATTACCTGCAACAATTCAAAAGGATTCACCGTTGTGTATTCATGATATTGGCAATCAAAGGATGCACGGTTTTACACGTGTTCTTATGGGGAGCAATGGAAAATTTCACATTTCACGCAATAACTACGAAATTTTTCTACTGTATTCCTTGCGTATTCCCTGTATTCCTTGCGTGTATCAACTTGACACTTGGTATAACTATTCATCAAAACAAATAATACGAGGTGTATAAATTAAGTAATGAGGCCGTTTTTTTTCAATTTTTTTTATTCGAATAGAATTACAATTCAATTATGCCTCCCTCAAAATACAATAACTTTCTTGGGAAGCCACACAGCACTGGAAACGGTGCTTCCAATCCTCATAGCAGTGCTGGAACTCGGGTACTGGCCTTCAGCTAGTAGGTTACAGCTGTTTGAATGTTTCCGAGTGTCCTCAAATGATGTCCCTTGAGATGATTTTTCAATCTCGGGAAGAGGAAAAAGTCACAAAAACTCAACTCAGGCGAATACGTAAGCTGAGGAGCCACAAAAATGTTATTACTGCCCAAAAACTCGTTTATTGAAATCTCTGTGTGACCGCAATTTTTCTCATCCCCAATTCATTGGTGAAAATCTGATGAACAGTGGTGTGAGTCAAATTCAACTCTTTCCAGACCATTCTGACTGTCAATCGACGATCGGAACACACAAGATCCCGGTATCTGTCGACATTTTCATTGGTTCTTGAAACATAAGGCCTTCCGCTGCATGGTTCATCGTCAATCGACTGCCTTCCTTCTGAAAATGCCTTAAACCACCGAAAAAGCTGGGCCCTTGACATAGTACTGTCTCCGTAGGCCTGCTGAAGTTTTGCCAAAATTTTCGTTGCACTGTGCCCAAGTCTGGAACAAAACCTGACAGCACACACCGTTGCTTGAAATTGATGTCACTCATTTTTAGAACGCACTAGAAAAACCTGTTTCACGCAAAAAAAATCGCTGCGGACAACCAAAAGTTTCTGCCGTCTCTCCAAGTCGCGCGTTCCAAATTTTGCCAGATCGAACGCTACGTTGCTAGTCTCATTACTTAATTTACCCCTAATTAGGGGTTGAAGTTTGTATGGGAAAATCGAATACCCTGCTTTTATCTCAATGAAATTCGGTAGATATATTCGTTAAAGGAGGTTGCGCTAAGTATTTATCGAAAATCAACCTCTAAAAGGATGAAATAGGATGTAAAAGTTTGTATGGAAAATAGATTTTGATCAGTTATTTTTGTTCGAACTAAACAATTTTAGTGAGGTTTATTTTTGGATAAATCGTTATTATTTTGTCTATTTTCGATTTGAATGTAATCTGCTGAGAAACGTCCCTGCTATGAGGCCCTAATAGCTTGAAACCAAATTCCACGCGGGCCAAGCCTCGGACGGAAGCTAGCCATCCATATTTTTTTTTTCCGCACGTGAGAATTAATATCAGTACAATGAACCAAGAGTATTATTATACATACAGGGTGTTTAGCGCATGGACCGACACAATTTTTTGGGGGATGGGGCCGTCATTTGTTAGTTTTTTCACGCTTAGACCCTGTGTCCTAAGTGTCACGGTGATTGAGGTATGATTTATTTTCGTTTTTTTTTAATTACCCAAATTTTCGCCTTTAAATCGTCATAATTTTTTTGTTTGTGGTTGTAATAGCACGAAATAACTTTTATTGCATGCATACGGAGTAAAGAAGGTCAATTTGATCAAAATTTATCACTCAAGTTTAATAAAAAAAACATTGGAAACATAAAAAGTATTTTCTTATCCCTGACTCTGGCAAACTAGTATCTCTTATTTTGAGCACATAATGAATGATTTCTATTACGTGTACCATTCCGTTGTAAAGGGTATAAACTAGAGAACTTTTTTAAACAAAGCTAAGTTCAAAATAGTTTATTTTGGTTTACTTTTTTTTATAATGAATGTAGAAGCTGACATTTTTCATACATTTATACATTTTTCAAGACTTCGGAAGCTCATGAGTCATTTTATTGAAACCAATTGTATCAAATAATGATTTATTTATAATAAACATACATTGCAGAATACAACAAAAATTATTTCGTGCTATTACAGCCATAAATAAAAAAGTTATGACGATTTAACCCATTAACGCCGAAGAATTGTGTTTTTTTTAAATCATTTTCCAGCCAAGTTTTTAATATTAACAAAGGAGAATTTTTAAATAAAACTTATGCTTCCCTGTACTTTCAAGTGTGGTCTTCCAGAATCTGGGATCGAAATTGAGTTTTTTTTTCAATAAGAATAATAAACATGTCAGCAATGAAATAAAAAAACAGAGAAAATCGCAAATTTTTTTTCATGATTTTTTTTTCACTATGAAGACGCAGAAAAAATTAATAATTTTTTCAACCATGAGTGCACAAAATGGTTGTAGTTTAACAGTATATTTTTTTAATTTGTCGTCATCATCATAATTACTTCCAAAATGACGACTTTAACGTGAAAAATCTAGAATATCCTTATCCATAGCTATTATTTTACGTTTATTAAAAAATTGACACCCTATTATGAGTGTGAATAATAATCATTGAATTCATTAATGTTTTATGATAGAATATTACATTTTCAACGTGACGCATAAAAATGGGGGCCCCAGAGGCTCAGGAATCTTCGATCCTTCTATATTTTCCCTTGTTTTTTTGTACCGTTCATCACTCAACCATTGCTAATACACATATATTAGATGAAGTAAAACGTTCTGAGCGTTTTTTCACTTTATTTCGACGATGAAATTAACATAGTTAGGATTATCCGATTTAGATCAAATATGCGCCGTTTTGTTCGATAACTTTTGTCCATTTTGAAGGCAATTTCATAATTCCGCGATTGAAGAAGTCCTCGTCCCTATTGGTAAAGAACTTGACCAGCTCATTTTCACAAGTCTCTCTTGAGGCCAGTTTTGTACCATGAAGAAAATTTTGCAAATGCTTGAAAAGGTGATAATCGCGTGGTGCCAGGTCTGGACTATACG
This sequence comes from Ophion ventricosus, assembly GCA_963932345.1. NCBI lineage: Eukaryota > Metazoa > Arthropoda > Insecta > Hymenoptera > Ichneumonidae > Ophion > Ophion ventricosus. The sequence continues at coordinate 20,576,152 of OZ010714.1, forward strand.
GCGGGTGCGATAGAACCTCCCATCCAAGCTCTCGGAGCCTCTGGCGTGTCGTTCTGTGTGTGTGCGGCCTGGCGTTGTCTTGATGGAACACAACACCCTTCCTATTGGCCAATTCTGGCCGCTTCTGGTCGATCGCCTGCTGCAATCTGGTCAGTTGTTGACAGTAGAGGTCCGAATTGAGTGTTTGGCCCGATGGGAGCAGCTCATAGTGGATCATTCCCTTCCAATCCCACCAAGCACACAGCAAAACCTTCTTGGCCGTTAATCCGGGCTTGACGATCGTTTTGACCGGCTCACCGCGATTGGACCACGATTTTTTTCGGCTGTTGTTCTCGTTTGTGACCCATTTTTCATCGCCAGTCACGCCACGTTTTTGGTCGCCTGCTCCGCCTTTTCACCTTGGTCGTAGTGGTACTGAAGAATGTATCGAATTTTCTTTTTTTTTAACCTCCATTTTGGAACGCTGTAACACATCTGACTACACCAAACACAAAACTATTAAAACATTTTTTTTGAAGCGTAATGTCACCTTTAAATCGCCGTATAGTATGACCCGATGCGATGTATACATCGTGAGATATGGCTCACTAAAGAAATCTAGCGGAAAACGCTCAGAACTTTTTACTTCACCCAATATATTTCTATCTATGTATATATCCATGTATGTATGTATTTTCTCAATAGTTAAACTTATAGTTCCTTATTCTACTCTCAGCGTGACCCAGGGAAAATGACATGGACGAGATAGAATTTCTTTCTCCTTTGGGGTGCTTGATTTGAGTGAGAGGCAAGGGGACGGACTCAAATCAAGCACCCCAAGAAGCGAGAGGCAAGGGGACTCACTCAAATAAAGCACCCCAAGAATTGAGTGGCAAGAGGACTCACTCAAATCAAGCGCCCCAAGAAGTGAGCGGCATGGGAACTCATTAGAATCAAGCATCTCAACAAGTGAGAGGTAAGGGGACTCACTCAAATCAAGCACCCCAAAGGAGAAAGAAATTCTATCACGTCCATGCCGTTTTCGCTGGGTCACGCTGAGAGTAGAATAAGGAACTATAAGTTTAACTATTGAGAAAATACATACATACATAGAAATATACATAGATAGAAATATATATGTGTATTAGCAATGATGTTGAGTGATGTACTGTACAAAAAAAAGGTAAAATATAGAAGAATCGAAGATTCCAGAGCCTCTACGGTCGTCATTTTTTATTCGTCACATTGAAAATAGAATATTCTGTCATAAAACATTAATGAATTGAATGATTATTATTCACACTCATAATAGGTTGTCAATTTTTCAATAAACGTAAAATAGTGGCTGAGTATAAGGATATTCTAGAATTTTCACGTTTAAATCGCAATGATGATGACGACGAATTAAAAAGAATAAACTGTTAAAATATAACCACTTTGTGCACTCATGGTTGAAAAAAATATGAAATTTTTCTGCGTCTTCATTGCGAAAAAAAATCATGGAAAAAAATTTGCCATTTGCTCTGTTTTTTATTTCATTGCTGCCATATTTATTATTCTTATTAAAAAAAAATCAATTTCGACCCCAGATTCTGAAAGAGCACACTCAAAAGTACTGGGAAGCATGAGTTTCATTTAAAAATTCTCCTTTGTTAATATAAAAAACTTCGTTTGAAAATAATTTAAAAAATCACAATTCTTCGGCGTTAATGGCTTAAAGGCGAAATTTTGGGTAATAAAAAAAAACGAAAAAAATCATACCTCAATTACCGTGACACTTAGGACATAGGGTTTAAGGATGAAAAAGTCAGCAAATGACCCCCCTCCCCCAATCCTCTAAAAAAGTGTTGTCGGTCCCTCTACCAAACACCTTGTATCATGTCCGTTTGCGGATTTTTATGATTCTCTCACTTTTTTCTTTATCGGCGCTAATGAGTTCTTGACATCTCTTAAATGGACAACGACGTTTGCATCAAAGATGTCCAGTATTTTTCATACACAAATTATTAGATTGTAAAGTGGACCGTGAGCAATCCCCATAAGGTGGCGCACTAAAAAACCCTTTTTTTCGCAATCCTTTGAATGTTCGACAACCGTTCTTTGTATTGTTCGAGTGTAACAGTATGCGATTAGAATTTATCGGATAGTTATGGTCTCATCGTACGATTTCAGGGTCTGGAAGATCAATTGCTATCGGTGGTCGTAAGAACCGAGAGGCCGGACATCGAGGAACAACGCGAAAGTCTGATAGCCGAGACGAGCGAAAACAAGAAGCTTCTTCAGCTCTTGGAGAACAGTCTGCTGCGAGAAATAGCCACCAATCAGGGAAACATGCTCGACAATATTGACCTAATAGACACGCTTGAAAACACGAAATCTAGCGCCCTCGAAGTCACGACGAAACTTTATCTCGCGGACGTAACGGCGAGCGACATAAACAAATTGCGCGATTGTTATCGTCCAGCTGCGAAAAGAGGAGCGATTCTCTTCTTCGTTCTCGCCGATATGTCAATCGTAAACAGCATGTATCAGTATTCGTTGACGAGTTACCTCGAGGTATTCGTTTATTCGTTAAACAAATCATTGCCGGATCCTACTCTGGTGAAACGTTTGCGAAACATCATCAATACACTGACGCGAAACGTTTACGAGTATGGCTGTACGGGCATCTTCGAGGCTCACAAACTCCTGTACTCGTTTCAAATTTGCGCGAGGATCGAGGAGACCCTCGAGGCTTTTAATCAGTCGCAGCTCGATTTTTTCATCAAGGGTAACGTCACGTTGGAAAAAACTGGGCGAAACAATTCCACGGGATGGCTCGGTTCAACCGGATGGAACGACGTCTTGAAACTGGCCAGTGATTTTCCCCAAAGATTTTACGAACTTCCCGAACAACTGGAGAACCGAGGAAACGAGTGGAAAACGGTACGACGCGTCTTTTTCCATATATATTTGTCATTTATAGATTGGGCCGTTGAATAAGTTCTTAGTGTTTCCCATAGATGGCGTTATTGAAACTGCTTGCGTGTAGTTTAAGATGGTAACGCATCTATAGAGAAGTATTTACTATAAACAAGCTTGAAATTCCGTGTATATCATTTCGCCGAAGTGGAAAAAACGTTTTTTTTTTCATAATGTTAAACATGTCAAATGTCGTGCTAAAAAAGAGTATTTGTGGGGAATCTTACTGCACTACTTTAATAAAAAAAAAAATTCTGCAGCCCAAACACACAGAATTCTTGTTGAGATTTACGGCGACCATGCTCTGTCGGACCAACATGCAGAGATTGGTTTAGACGCTTAGAAAATAATGACTTTGATGTTGAAGATAAAGAACACTCTAGCGCACCGAAAAAGTTTGAAGAGGAAGAATTGAAGGCATTGCTTCATGAAGACTCACGTGAGACGCTAGCTGAACTTGCAGAATCATTAGGAGTTGATCACTCAACAGTTCCGAAACGTTTGAAAGCATTGGAAATTATTCAAAAGCAAGGACATTGGGTGCCATACGAGTTGAAGCCGAGAGACGTCGAACGGTGTCTTTTCGCGTGTGAAAGTTGCTTCAACGGCAGAAAAGGAAAAGTTTTTTGCATCGTATCGTGACTGGCGACGAAAAATGGATATACTACGATAACCGTAAGCGTAGAAAATCGTGAGGTAAGCCCGGCCCTGCATCAATATCGTCGGCAAAGCCGAATAACCATGGTCCCAAGTTTCTGCTCTGCATTTGGTGGTCTCAGCTGGGTATAGTTTATTATGAGCTGCTCAAACTGATCGAAACCTTCACGGGAGATCACGATCGACTACAATTGATGCGTTTGAGCCGAGCATTGAAGGAAAATTGGCCGCTATACGAGCAGAGACACGACAAAGTCATTTTGCAGCATGACAACGCTCGGCCATATGTTGCAAAACCGGTGAAAACCTACTTGGAAACGCTTAAATGCAAAGTCCTATCACACATGCCGTATTCACTAAACATTGTCCCTTTCGATTATCACTTGTTCCGATCGATGGCACATGGCCTGGCTGAGCAGCACTTCCATTCTTATAAAGATGCGAATAAATGGGTCGACTTTTGGATAGCTTCAAAAGACGTGTCGTTTTTTCCAACGTGGAATTAAAATTCTGCCAAAATGATGGGAAAAAGTAGTGCCTAGCGATGGACAATACTTTCAGTGAAATGTTTTTTTTTTTACTAACTTTTTAAAACAAAGCATTACGTTTCACGAAAAAACAGCGAGAACTTCTTCAACATCCCAATATGTTACAGGAAATGTGTTGAATTCGTTATTATATATAATTCCTAGGAAATACATATAATACCTACAATGGTAAGGAAATGTGTAAAAGAAAATTTGAACAGACCCTTTTTCTAGGAATTGTATACATATCCGAAGTAGTAATCGGGAATGTGTGAAATTCGGGATAGCAGTGATTGTGGGAATGTACGACGAAAGGAATGGAGAGGCACGCGCCATAGTTTTCGATATATCGATTTTTGGAAGTTATTTTTTTTACCCCGCTCCCACTGTATCTACAGCAGACGGGCTCAGCTCTGGCTACACCTATACAAGACGACACAAAAGTAACGGGGCGGCTGAATATTTCCGCAGGTAAGACAATTTCCCAAAATGTTAAGGTCGTTCTTGAAGTAACTTTTCCCAAGGAATTCAATGGTGACCTTCATTTTGACCTTGGCGATGTCCTTCAAGGTTATTTCAAGGTCATCTTTTGTTTTTCAAATGGGAACCCCCTTTTTTAACATCGGCAATCGATAGAGCGGAAAATTTTACGTACAGATATGTACTTAAGTCACCGGTCCCCTTTGACCTTGAAGGTCACTGCAGGGTTAATTAAACTTAAACACAGTATGGATACCTCGGACAAGAATAGAAGCTTCTTAAATTCTATCGTTAAGACCAAAGTTATCAATTTTAACAAGGCGCATCTAGTGGTCACCTCGATCGTGACCTTGACCATGACCTTCAAGGTGATTTCAAGGTCAACATTAAAGAAATATGGGAATCAGTACTTTTGAGTTTTTAAATCAATAGAATGAACAGTTTTACGTTTACATTCATAAATTCTTTTACTTTAAAGTCTTATAAATTTAAACAAGGTCTGGATACCTCGGGGGGTAGAAGCTTTTTAAATTGTTTCACATCACATTTTATAACTTGCGTAAGAGTCCTCGTCACTATTCATACTGTGTTTAAGTTGAATTAACCCTACAGTGACCTTCAAGGTCAAATTCGATCGATGACTTGAGTACATATGTGTACGTCGAATTTCTCGTTCTATCGATTGCGGATGTCAAAAAGGGAGTTTTCATTTTTTTAAAAAGTTGACCTTGAAATCGCCTTGGAGGTCATGGTCAAGGTCACGATGGAGGTCACCACTGGATGCGCCTTGTTAAAATTGATAACTTTGGTCTTAACGATAGAATTTAAGAAGCTTCTATTCTTGTCCGAGGTATCCATACTGTGTTTAAGTTTAATTAACCCTGCAGTGACCTTCAAGGTCAAAGGGGACCGGTGACTTAAGTACATATCTGTACGTAAAATTTCCCGCTCTATCGATTGCCGATGTCAAAAAAGGGGGTTTCTATTTGAAAAACAAAAGTTGACCTTGAAATAACCTTCAAGGACATCGCCAAGGTTAAAATGAAGGTCACCATTGAATTCCTTGGGAAAAGTTACTTCAATAACGACCTTAACATTTTGGAAAATTGTCTTACCTGCGGAAATATTCAGCCGTCCCGTTACTTTTGTGACACCCTGTATATGTTATCGCCCTCTCCGCTTTGTGTGGATCTTCGTCAAGTTTGAGCGGTAGAAGTGTATCACGCACTCCACCATTTCACCCGCACATCCGAGGTGACACGCGCCCATACTAGTGTTTCACGCAACTCACGATTCCACACGCACATGCGAGGTGTCCTCCGCCCACACTAGTGACTCACGCACTCCACGATTCCACGCGCACATCCGAGGTGCCCTGCGCCCACACCAGTGTTCCACGCACCCCACCATTCGCATAAAACAGAGAGCGCGATAACATATATAGGTATAGCTGAAATCTTTGGAATTCCTTAAAATTTAAGTATGGTGTAGACATGACCTTCATGGACTGATGCCCAAATTTTTCAATTCGATTCATCGTTTAGTTTATGAAATAATTGCACTTGAATATGGGTCTTTTTGTACGCGATCCCTATACCTAACACGTAAACGTATAGGACTTTGCTCACATTTTTCATTATGGGTTCTAAATGGATCTTAGGATTTTTAAATAAAACCACTCGTGTATGGAGTACTATTGTGGGATTTATTTTAAAAAAAATGGCAATTTTTAAACGTTTTGTTTCGGAGATATCGACTTTTAAAAAGTATTAATTTTATTCGTGTGGGAGTCGGAAATTTGATCGATCGATATTCAGAAGGGCCGAAGTTTCAAATTAAATAGTTAACGAATGTTACAATATCGATGGATCAACCTTATGGTAGTTTGTAAAATAGTTCATGAAAATTGCGAATACCAATATCTCTAAATTGATTTATAGCGAAAATATATATATATATATATATATATATATATATATATATATATATGTATATAAGATTCAACAAAATAATGAGAAGTAAAATATCGATTTGCCAATATAAACACACCGAACAAATCGAGACGTCAAATCATCGAATTGTAAATATTACGACGTTTTACAATTTCGAATTCATTAAAGCTAAGAGCCAAAAAGTCGATCAGTTAAAATAGCGGTAGGCCAAAAAGGCGAAGGGTCAGAATAGCGAAAGCTTATGATCGAGAAAATACATTACTTGCGCTTCAGAATGAAGCTGACAGATGGCGCTGGCGGTCAGTTGGGTAAAATATAGATTAAAAAAATCTCGTACGTGTTAGCGAAAATTGGCTGAAAATTATTATGTGAACTTGTCCACTACTTTGATGTTCGCTATTTAGGTATTTTCTATTCTGCACCATCGATCATTTGCGTATCTAAGATCTACACATTCGAAGTTTGTATTTTCGGCATATGGCTTTTTGATATGTATACGGTATTACCAATATTAGATACTTGTTTCTATTTCGGAGATATGAATTTTATAGATCGTTTGAATGTGTATTTGTATGACTCAAAGAACGGACTACCTGAATACACGTTCTCGAATAAATGAGCTCTCGAATAAATAATCCTTTGGTGGAATAGTTATTCGATTTCGTCATTCGTCGAAGGATAACATTTCGAATTAATTAAACTTCGTTATTTTGGGTTGATAATGCTGTAATTTCAAAATCTTTGCCGTTCTACAATTGGCCATTCGAAGTTTTAACCCTCACCATTTTATTCCACACGGAACTCGGGAACAACCAGCTGCGACGAGCTGATTGGCACGTAGCTGGGAACTACTAAAACTGATTGTTGCGTGGCTGAGAACTTGAAGTCTTTTGTCACGCACGATTGCAACGCCGTTCTGTAGGACATACAGAGTGTACAAGCTCTGTGAAAAATTTACAACCAACAGCATTACATAGGCATTGAATTTTACTATACGTTGCAGCCGAAACTTTTAGTTCATACGTGTACTAGAGAACGTCCTTAAGGCAAGTGTTGTAACATTAAAATGAAGGTGTATGCCAAATTTCAGATTGAAATTCGGCATCCGTTTTTCGGAAGTTAATCCAAGGGCATTGTTGTGAAGCCTATTCTAGCGTCTGTAATATCTTACCTGCGTCCATCTATTTCATACATTTCCTTGTACCATTTAGTAAGTTTATAAAATTCCTAGGAATTGTATACATTTCCTAGGCATTCTATATATTAAGGCGGGCAACCACTTTAGGAGACCGAAAATTAGATAATTTAAAAACCATTTTTATTGTGAAAAAAAAACGGTAATCGCCGCAACTCTGACAATTATTTATGCATATTTTCATACATCTCTGGTAATTTTTTCAAGTTATTTCATGCATTAATTAAGGTGCAATCCGCTGTGTCCCTTGGTGTGTCCTCATCGTCGTTGTCGATTTGCGGGAATTGTGCAGCTCGCAATTCGCATCTGAAATAGTCCAACAAATTTTTATACATTCTTGAGATGTTTTTTAAGAACATGAACCTAAATTTTGAAAAAAAAATCGAGAATTGAATGTTGGAACGTGTTTGAAAAAAATGATCGATTTTTAGCATTTTTTCCCGGCATTTTGCAATAATAAATATGTTTTAAACAATCTAATCTTTCCAACTTTAGGTTCATATTTTAATAAATTATATTATGTAAACGTGTTCCAAATTTGACGATGATCCAACAATTAGTTTTTGATTTATGATTCTCGCAAATTAAAAAAATGTCGTTTCGAGAAAAACACGTTCAAAGTTTCACAAACGAAAAACTCAAAGTCAAATGTGTTTAATGATAAAGTGTCTTACCGATTAATCAGCGATTCCAGCACCATAAAGCAGTCCTTTCTCTTCCTCATGCAACTCATTTTAAGCTTGCATTTCCTCTTTACGAGCTTTTCGAGCTTCTTTCGTCTCCAATAAACTTTTTCAATTTTGCCGACCCACCCGCATCTGATCCATTTGCTCGGCATATCGGTAGCTCTGCCTGCCAACTACGATTTGTAGTTCATTCATAAATGGGTAGGGCTGAATTTCCTTCACTGAATAAAATAGCAGCAAGAAATGCCGCTACCTCGATTATTTTGTATTCAGAATGGAGATGTTTTGGAGCTAGTCGCCAAACGGTCGAGTTAAAACTTTCGTTTGCATTCTGGGTATGACCGCCTAAACATCTCTGCAATAAATTCTCTCTTGATAGATCTTCATATAAAGGACGAATATGCTCTTGTACATCCGGGTGTAATGCGGGTGGATGTGGCTCGCTTGGGCCTGAGCGCGTTTGGGAGTTCTGCGGAGAGTCTTTATCATTTATTTATATATATCGTTAGAAGGAATCCGAATATCGGTTTGAAATTTTCAGGGTATATTGTTAAGATATTTAGCTAACGATTTATGAAAAAAAAGACTTTTGAAGCATCTAAAATGGTTGCCCGCCTTAATAAAATATTTCACACATTTCCTGAATCATCTCGGCATTTTATCAATTTCCTAGGAATTATATACATTTCCGCTAACATATACACCGTCTGTGCTCGTCTACGTCATTATGATCTTTGTTGATTTTTTTTTCGTCCAATCTTCTTTCTTACGAGTTCTTTCGCAGCTTTCTTCTTATGCTTGACCTTTGATCGAATATTCTTGTGTTTTTTCCTTTTTTCTCAGTGGTACGACTCGGACACTCCAGAGTCCATAGATTTTCCCTGCGGTTATTCGGAAACGTTGGGAGCCTTCGAGAAATTGATGCTCATTCGATGTTTTCGCGTTGATCGGGTCTACCGTGCTGTCATCAATTACATCAACGAGACTATGGGCGAACAATACATAACACCACCGAACGTTAGTTTCGACATAATCTACGAGCGCAGCACGCCCAGTATGCCGGTCATTTTCATACTCAGCCCTGGATCCGATCCGACCTCGGAACTCATGAAACTCGCCGAACGTTACGACTCCGGCGGTGGAAAGTTTCGATACTTGTCACTCGGACAAGGACAAGAGAAGGTTCGATTGCAAAAACCCACGTTTCTTTTTATCTCCTACGGAAGTTTTGACTTGGTTCTCTTTTTTACCACAAAAAATCGACGTTTGTGTAACGTCTTAAGAGGGCACACCCGAATAAGCGGCGGAAAAAAATAGTTGAATTTTGCGAATTATTATCTCGAAATCTATTTATCCGATTTCATGCGAATTTGTTTTCTTCGAAAGTATATATATTGATGTACATTAGCAAATTTTTTTATAAATATATATATTGACTGGGAAAAATTTCGAATAGATTCTTAAAATCTAATGTATAAAGCCTTTTGAATGGTAGAATTTTTTTTACTCAATTATTATTTTTTTAATTAATTTTCAAATAATAAAATAATAATTGAATATAATTTTTTTTAAATAATTAAATGAATGTACATTTCAATGAGGCGCCATACTGTGAAATTTTTTTTTTCTTAATCCTACTAAGCGAAGGGCTTTGTAGGATTACATTACTTAAAATATATACATTACATTTTGGGGCAGGTGGGGTACAATGTGTCATCTTTTTTTTTATCGAATTTTCATTCTTACCAAAGTAGTCTGATTATAAAAAAAAGGTCATAATCGACTTTTATAGACCTTTGGGCGTATAATAAAACTACAATTTTTTTTTAAAGATCAAAAATGCCAAAATAATGGGATCGAAGAATTTTGCGGATTGGCTGGTACCCCACGAGTGGGGTACAATGTGTCAGGTAGGTGGGTACAGTGTGTCAAGTACTACGAAATGTGGGGTACAATGAGCCGGTTGTACCAACAACATTGAGAGTCAACTCATTGTGCCCCACAACTCGATGACACATCGTACCCCACTAGTAGAATATCTGATTATTGATAAAAATAATGATGCATTAAACTACGAATGGAAAAACACAAGTCACCGAGTGCATTATAAATAATAACAGTATCGATTAAGACCGAAAACCCGAGCCGCTACAGAAAGTAAGGTTATATCTGACGTTTTCCCGGCAAGCGAAATTTTTTTTCTAAGGCTCACATTAATTTTTTATTTTTAATAATTCTTTGTGAGCTGCTATTGACTTTTTTTTAGGCTTGACGAAACTTAATATAAATCATGGTCCAACACACAAAATTTCAGAATTTACGAGTTAAAAACCTCCGAGAAATCGCGTGTGGCTCACAGTGCCCCACTCTTCCCTACCGCCGACTGTACCAGCGAGGGACACGTTTTATGCCGGTCACAATAACAGCACTTCCAGTCAATATATATTTATAAGAAAATTTGTCAATATACTTCAATATTTATACTTTCGAATGAAACAAACTTAGATGAAATCGGACAAATTGTTTTTGAGATAATATTGGGTGAAGTAAAAAGTTCTGAGCGTTTTCCGCTAGATGTCTTTAGTGAGCCATATCTCACGATGTATACATAGCATCGGGTCATACTATACGGTGATTTAAAAGTGATATTACGCTTCAAAAAAAGTTTTTTGACAGTTTTGTGTTTGGTGAAGCCAGTTGTGTGATACAGCGTTCCAAAATGGAGGTAAAAAAGAGTAAATTCGATACATTCTTCAGTACCACTACGACCAAGGTGAAAAGGCGGAGCAGGCGGCCAAAAAAATTTGTGCTGTTTATGGACCCAATACAGTATCGAATGCACCAGCAAAGCGGTGGTTCCAACGATTCCTTTCTGGTAATATGGACGCCGAAGATGAGGCACGCTCTGGTAGGCCAATCGTCGAAAATGTCGATAAAATCATGGAAGTCGTCGAGTCGGACCGGCATGTGAGCACTTATTCCATTGCCCAGGAACTGAAGATTAGCCAGAAAACCGTTTGAAACCATTTGCATAAGGCTGGTCTCAAGAAGATGCTCGATGTATGGGTGCCACACGAATTGACGCAAAATAAGCTTTTGGACCGAATTGATGCTTGCGATTATTTGCTGAAACTTAACGAAATCGACCCACTTTTTAAGCGGATGGTGACTGGCGATGAAAAATGGGTCACATACGAGAACACCAGCCGAAAAAGATCGTGGTCCAATCGCGGTGAGCTGGCCCAAACGATCGCCAAGCCCGGGTTAACGGCCAAGAAGGTTTTGCTGTATGTTTGGTGGGATTGGAAGGGAATCATCCACTATGAGCTGCTCCCATCGGTCCAAACACTCAATTCGGACCTCTACTGTCAACAACTGACGAGATTCAAGCAGGCAATCGACCAGAAACAGCCAGAATTGGCCAATAGACCGGGTGTTGTGTTCCATCAAGACAACGCCAGGCCGCACACATCTTTAACGACGCGCCAGAAGCTCCGAGAGCTTGGATGGGAGGTTCTATCGCACCCGCCGTATAGTCCAGACCTGGCACCAAGCGATTATCATCTTTTCAAGCATTTGCAAAATTTTCTTGAGTTTACCGCTCTTAGTGTTCGCCATGCACAACGCCGCTTAAAAGGGACACCCGAGTAAACGGCGGAAAAAATAGGTGAATTTTGGAAATTATTAGATGAAGTAAAAAGTTCTGAGCGTTCTTTCGCTTTATTTCGACGATGAAATTAACATAGTTAGGATCATCCGATTTAGATCAAATATGCGCCGTTTTGTTCGATAACTTTTGTCCATTTTGAAGGCAATTTCATAATTCCGCGATTGAAGAAGTCCTCGTCCCTATTGGTAAAAAAAACTTGACGAGCTCATTTTCACAAGCCTCTCTTGAGGCCAGTTTTGTACCATCAAGAAAATTTTGTAAATGCTTGAAAAGGTGATAATCGCTTGGTGCCAGGTCTGGACTATACGGAGGGTGCGATAGAACCTCCCATCCACGCTCTCGGAGCTTCTGGCGCGTCGTTAAAGATGTGTGCGGCCTGGCGTTGTCTTGATGGAACACAACGCCCAGTCTATTGGCCAATTCTGGCTGTTTCTGGTCGATTGCCTGCTTCAATCTGGTCAGTTGTTGACAGTAGAGGTCCGAATTGAGTGTTTGGACCGATGGGAGCAGCTCATAGTGGATGATTCCCTTCCAATCCCACCAAACATACAGCAAAACCTTCTTGGCCGTTAACCCGGGCTTGGCGATCGTTTGGGCCAGCTCACCGCGATTGGACCACGATCTTTTTCGGCTGTTGTTCTCATATGTGACCCATTTTTCATTGCCAGTCACCATCCGCTTAAAAAATGGGTCGATTTCGTTACGTTTCAGCAAAGAATCGCAGGCATCAATTTGGTCCAAAAGGTTCTTTTGCGTCAATTCGTATGGCACCCATACATCGAGCTTCTTCTTGATAACAGTCTTATGCAAATGGTTCCAAACGGTTTTCTGGCTAATCTTCAGTTCCTGGGCAATGGAATAAGTGCTCATATGCCGGTCCGACTCGACGATTTCCATGATTTTATGGACATTTTCGACGATTGGCCTACCAGAGCGTGCCTCATCTTCGACGTCCATATTACCAGAACGGAATCGTTGGTACCACCCGCTTTGCTGTTGCATTCGATACTGTATTGGGTCCATAAACAGCACAAATTTTTTTGGCCGCCTGCTCCGCCTTTTCACCTTGGTCGTAGTGGTACTGAAGAATGTATCGAATTTTCTCTTTTTTTACCTCCATTTTGGTACGCTGTAACACACAACTGGCTTCACCAAACACAAAACTGTCAAAGAACTTTTTTTGAAGCGTAATGTCACCTTTAAATCGCCGTATAGTATGACCCGATGCGATGTATACATCGTGAGATATGGCTCACTAAAGACATCTAGTGGAAAACGCTCAGAACTTTTTACTTCACCCAATATAAAAAGGAAAGTCTTGACTGACTGACTGACTGACTCATCATCGCCCAGCCCAAATCGCGAAAGGTAGAAACGTGAAATTTGGAGAGAGTGTTGACTTTATATTGGAGGCATCGTTTAAGAAGGGATTTCTCGAAATTCATTCCCTAAGGGGGTGAAAGGGGGCGGCAAAGTTTGTGTGGGAAATTATATTCCTTGCGTGTATCAATTTGAAGCTTGGAACATATGTTCCTTAGAAGTCGTAAAACTGCACTAAGAAAAGATTTTTCGAAAATTTACACTTAAGGGGGTGAAATGGGGTGTAAAAATTTGTATGGAAAATAATATGCCTTGCCTGTATCAACTTGAAACTGGGAACTTAAGTACCTTAGAAGGTGTAGAAGTGCACTAAGGAGGATTTTTCGAAAATCCACCCTTAAAGGGGTGAAATGGGATGTAAAAGTTTGCATAGAAAATTATATTCCTTGCGTGTACAAACTTGAAACTCGGAACATAAATTCCTTAGAAAGTGTAGAAGTGCACAAAGAGATGATTTTTCAAAAATCCACTCTTAAAGGGGTGAAATGGGGTGTAAAAGTTTGTATGGGAAATTATATTCCTTGCGTGTACAAACTTGAAACTTGAAACATATGTTCCTTAGAAGGTATAGAGGTGCACTGAAAAAGGATATTTCGAAAATCAACTCGTAAGAGGGTGAAATGGGGTGTAAATTTTGTATGAAAAACTCTCCTTGTGTGTATCAACTTGAAACTCGGTATAAATATTCTTCAAAATAAATAATAATACGCATATTTTAGGATTTTTCAAAACCACTAATGCGGGGTTCTACTTCTAATGAAGTTTCTATGGGATAAGTTCTACGCGGGCAAAGCCGCGAGCGGAAGCTACTGTATAGATAAATCTCTTCCTTATTCAATGCCGAACAAAATAGTGTGTATTAAAATTTTCCAACCAAATCTGAAATTGCTGAAGAAGTGCTTCAAACGAGAAAACGCCGTTCTCCTGTAATAATTAAGTTTCCAAAAAAAATCTCTTTTTTCCCTAATTGTCTGCTCATTGAGGGGCGAATTTTGAAATGTGCATTGGCTTTATATGGACCCTGCATACGCTTTTTCAAAAGTTCAACAAAGACCGAAATCCCAATAACAATCTTTTTTTATAATAAAAATATTGATTTTCACCAACCGACGCTGGTGGTTGCGCGGTCGGGGTGCGGCTCGGGCGATCACTGATGTCAAGCAGCCTCGGACGAGGTCAATACTTGATGCGGTGACCGCTCAGCCGTGCTCTGGCGGCGCATCGACGAGTGAGCGGAAGGCCGTTTTTTCTGAGGCCTTGGTGTACATACCTTGAGCAAAGGTCTGTATACTAAGGAATCAGAGAATACAGGGCCGTCTATGCCGGTACGGGTTTTCCACAGTTTCCCCGTACCCTCGGCAAATGCGGTACAGTGTAGCGTAAGTCGGCTGTGGCCGCAACGGTGGTTAGGTAACGGGTGGGGTACTGGAAGGGATGAAAAATGAGGGAGTTAACGATGATGAAGGGATGAAAAAGAAGGAGAAAAGAAGGGAAGAAGAAAAAATGAGGAAAAAGTATGGGACTGGTAAAAAGCGCAAAGGCGCGTACCATTGAGGAACACACCAATAAAAAAAAAAAATATTGATTCTCACAAGTTCGTCGTTATCGTTCACGACGAGCATATCAACAGTTATCAATCAAAGTTCAAACTTTGTCTTTGAGGTTGAAAAACGTTTTTTTTTTCTTCGAATTAGGCTGCGATAGAATTGCTAGAAAACGCGTTTGCACGTGGCCAATGGTTGATGCTCCAAAATTGTCATCTTCTGTTGGGATTTACGAGGGAGCTTGAGAAAAGGTTGGAAAATATGGGAAAGCCACATCCTGATTTTCGTCTCTGGCTAACGACCGACCCAACCGAGACTTTTCCCATCGGGATCCTCCAACAATCTCTGAAGGGTGAGTGCGCGAACAAACCCAAACAATTATATTAACAGGCTGTTTTCGACTTGCTGAAAAAAATTGTGTCGGGAATGCTGCTGTCCATCATTCCACATTTCCATGAGTGAAAAATCCTTTCGCGCGATCGTTCGTCCAGAACTTTCGATAAGATGTTCTTTCGTCGAATTATGATAATTGTACGCGCGTATTTTTCTACTTGCAAAGGTGTCAAATGCTTTCAAAAATTTCTCTCGACACTGCTAATAATATTCGTCAAATTTTCATTGATTCAATAGTCGTGACTGAGCCACCGAACGGGCTCAAGCTCAATTTGAGAAACACGTACTTCAAGATGAGATCGCAAAGTCTGGAGTCTTGTGATCATCCCATCTACAAACATGTCGTTTACGTACTCGCGTTTTATCACGCCGTCGTTCAGGTATAATGGCCACTTATTACTCATACAAATAGCACAAATATTTTCGCACCAGCTTTGCGTATTTCATACGAGCTCCCCGTTAAAAATACAGTAGAACCTCGATTATCCGAACTAATTGGGACCGGAAATCCCAAAATCGGAAAATAAAAAATTCAGATAATCGAAAATAAATCTCAGATTTCCGGAAAAATCAACTCATATAATATAAATAGTATCGAAAATTCTCTTTATTAATCCAACGACTCTAAATTCTTTATTTGATAGCAATTAACGATGAATAAAGCTTCAATTTTTATACTGCCACTACTTATGCAGTTAGATCACAATTGCGGCTTGAAATAATGATCAATTTTTTACCATCTTATAGTAGTTGCGCGTTTCTCAGAAGGTAAGTCTCGAATTCGTTTCAAGAACAGCAGCTGTGTGAAACTATTTTCTGGTTGGGTTTCAAACCATTCCAGGGCGGTTTCTAAAGCGCTGAATGCTTCGCTGTGGGACGGTTCATTATGCGCTTCCGAGTCAGATAAATCGCCATCATCATCATTGTTATTGCCATCCTCTTGAACCTCTTGCACTAAAGATATAATTTCATGGTCATCCGAAATTTGAAAGCCAAGATCAAACTGCTGGAAGACGCTGCTGGAATATACTCGTACATACAATGTTTCTCGTATATACATACAACGTATATACCATCTGATGTATGAAGTTAACACATGGGTCATTAAGTCCCGGGACTAACCAGTAAAAACACATTATTTTGCAAAATTCGACTCTATTCGTCAACATAGTCACCGTCCATAGCGATACAATCATTCCAACGTTTTTCTAAACTTTCGATGCCTTTCTTATAGAACGATTTGTCTTTTGCCTCAAAATAGGCTCTCCTGTTCACTCGGCTGACGCTCTTCTCGACTCCGGCATATAGTGATGAATCTATGTTTCATCCATTGTTATGTACCGACGCAAAAAATCTTTTTTATCACGCGTAAACCGTTTCAAACAGCGCTCCGAATCATCAATTCGTTGTTTTTTTTCTTCCACTGTGAGCAAACGCGGCACCCACTTGGACAAAAAATTTTTCATACCCAAATTTTCATGCACAATTTTGAACACGGTGCCTTTTGATATCGTTAGGATGTCATCCCTGCTGCGAATTCCCGTACGGGTTTTAGTGTGGGAATGTGTGGGAAAGCATGGGACAGCCAAGGAAAGTGTGGGATCCCGTACGGTTTCCTGTACAGGATGAACATTCCTGTACAGGAACCTGCATGGGAACCTGTGTGGGGCAACGTGGGAAGCTGAATCCTGTACGGGATCCTGTACGGGAGAACGCAGGAAATAAATTCCTGTACGGGATCCTATACGGGAGAACACAGGAAATAAATTCCTGTACGGGAACCTGCATGGGAACCTGTGTGGGGCAACGTGGGAAGCTGAATCCTGTACGGGATCCTGTACGGGAGAACGCAGGAAATAAATTCCTGTACGGGAACCTGCATGGGAACCTGTGTGGGGCAACGTGGGAAGCTGAATCCTGTACGGGATCCTGTACGGGAGAACGCGGGAAATAAATTCCTGTACGGGAACCTGCATGGGAACCTGTGTGGGGCAACGTGGGAAGCTGAATCCTGTACGGGATCCTGTACGGGAGAACGCAGGAAATAAATTCCTGTACAGGAACCTGCATGGGAAGCGGTGTGGGGCAACGTGGGATGTTGAATCCTGTACGGGATCCTGTACGGGAGAATGCAGAAAATACATTCCTGTACAGGAACCTACATGGGAACCTGTGTGGGGCAATGTGGGTAGTTTAATTTTTGAGACGGCGCTTAATAAGCTAATCACGATTGAATCAAAACAAATGTGAAACTTCTAATTTTTTTTCATTTGTATCTACACTTTCGTGAGAAAATAAATCATTAATCACTATTGTCAACGTTTTTTTGAAAATGTTGTTATCTGAATTCAAAAGTATTGTTTTTCAACGTGGATCCAGGCCTCGCAAAATGGCGTGAAATATTTAATACACAGTTCTTACTTAAACTTAATTAAACGCAATATCTTAATGTTTTTTTTATTAAACTTTTTAAATATGTTATCATTTTACGTCTTACAAAAATGTGTTTACAGAAAATTGCAATAATATTATGTGATTAATAATATTCCCACACAGGGATAAATTCCCACACAGGAACCTGTATGGGATCCCATACGCGATCCCACACGGAATCCCACGTGGTGTTTTCGTACAGGGAACTCGTACGGGACACCACGTGGGATCCCGTACGGGATCCCATACAGGAACCCGTATGGGTCACCACGCGGGATCCCGTATGGGTTCCCATACAGGAACCCGTACGGGTTCCCTGTACGAAAACACCACGTGGGATCCCGTGTGGGATCCCATACAGGTTCCTGTGTGGGAATTTGCAGCAGGGCAGCTACCTCTTGCAACTTCACTTTACGATCGGACATAACAATTTTCAGCATTTTTTGGATGTTTTCGGGCGTAGCCACCTCAATTGGACGACCTGAGCGCTCCAGGTCTTCGGTGGTTATTCGACCGCGTTTAAAATCCGCATACCATCGGCAAATGGTTGTTTTCGATGGGCACTTTTCCCGGTAACACTTTTCAAGCAATTGCTGAACTTGAACGGTATTTTTTCCCATTAAAAAACAGTGTTTGATTAACACACGACACTCGTTTTTATCCATCGTTTAAGCAAAAACGAATGTAGCGTCACTTAACCTTCAATATCTCGACAGAGACTGAACCGAATATTATGAAATTTTTACACGTATCTTTTGAAGGTTGGTACTACCGAAAAACAAAAGCGGCATGGCATTGGCGGCGCTATCGGTGTGTCAGTCCCGGGACTTAATGACCCGTGTGGTACATATAAACAATAATGTATTTTGAAAACATCTCGAAGTGTTAGGAAACAGCTTTATCAGAGAAAAAAAGAGGGATACATTAGGGCGATAGTTTAACTGAGAAATAAAGAACATCATTGAGTTCGGATGATCGAACGTTCGGATAAGGCGCCGAAGCGTTCGGATAACCGAAAATTCGTATAATCGAGGTTCTACTGTAATCGTAAAAACTTTTAGTTCGTTCAATTGTTGTCGATTTTGCGTTTAAGGAACGCCGAAAATACGGAAAAATTGGATGGAACATAAATTATGATTTCAACGAGTCGGATTTTAACGTATGCGTCACGATACTCGATACCTATCTGACGAAAGCAATGACGAGTATAGAACCAAACAGGATTCCATGGAATAGTCTCAAATATTTAATTGGTGAAGTGAGTTATCGTTTGAATAAAACATCATTAATAAATTATCTTATCATCGTTATTACTCTTGAGTGTAAAGATAACAATATAATCATAAGAATAGTGTCGGTTGTACTTCCGGATAGCTGTTACCTCCGATTCAGCTGAAATACTGCACAGATCTTCTCCATAACATAAATCACTGTCCAGATGGATTTTTGGTGCATCGCAATAGTTTTCGAAACATAGAATTGTGAAAATTGATAAATTAACGCGCGCGTGTATAACTGTATTTGTCATTACGTGTTAGTAGGGATACCCCACTTCATCGACATAATCAGACACTTCCGTCACTTGTGTTTTGTCGTATGTGTGTTTGTTTTGGTTTGCTCGGGTTTTGATGGGTTTAGTTGTGTTTGTGTGCTCGATTGTGTTGTTTGGCTTTTTTTTGGGCTTGATTATGTCTGCTCGAGTTTGTTTAGGCTTGGTTGCATTGATTTGGGTTTTGTTTTTGGGATTGGCTGTGGTTGTTTGGTCTTGGTTGTGTTTGTTTGGATTTTGTGGGGTTTATTTGAGTTTCTTCGAAATTGTTTGAGCATTGTAGGGCTTGTTGGGTTTTTTTTGGGATTGTTTGGTTTGGTTGTTTCATTTTTAGGGCTTTTTTTGAGCTTCTTTGTGTTTGTTCGGGTTTATTTCGGTTTGGCTGTGTTTGTCGTGTTTGTTTAGGCTTGTTTGTGTTGGTTTGGGTTTCGTTGAGCTAGATTGTGTTTGTTTAGGGTTAGTTGAGTTTGATGGTTTTTTTTTGCTTGGTTATGGTTGTTTGAACTTGGTTGTGTTTGTTGGGTTTTTGGGCTTGTTTGGGTGTGTTGGGTTTATTGGGCTTGGTTGTGTTTGTTTGGGTTTTTTTGGGCTTGGTTGTATTTGTTTGGGTTTGTAGGGCTTCTTTGGAATGTTGTTTGGGTTTGGTTTGAGTTGTTTCGTTTTTGTGGGGTTTCTTTGAAATGTTGTTTGGGCATGGTTGTATTTGTTTGGGTTTTGTAGGCTTTGTTTGGGGTTAGTTGTGTCTGTTTCGTTTTGGTTATCTTTTTGTTTGCGCTTTGCAGGATTGGTTTTGATTTGTTTGAGTTTCGTTGTGTTTGCTTGTTTGCTTGTTTGATATTTGTTCGAATTTTGTTCAGGATTGTTTAGGCTCGGTTGTGTTTCTTTGGATTTGGTGGGTTTGTTGGCTCGATCATGTCGATAAAGTAGGGATAGCAATAGCGCGCCATGATACATATAGATATGCACGCGCGTTAATTAATCAGGATAAACTTCCGAAAAGCCCACACCTCCGAATAATTTAGAACTTCGTGTACTTATGTATTTTGACTCGCTGATCACGAATATGATAGTGAAAATACCCGCAAATTTGATTTTCAAGGTCAAAACTAAAAAAACCGTTTTTTTTTAGTTTTTCTATTTTATTTTAACAAATATTGATCGTAGAGGAAAAGGTCTTCTACAAAAATTGTAACCCATCAAAAGACCGATAATTTATGTTCTACACAAATTTTTTCTAAAATCATTATTTTCCAAGAAAAATGGGATAATACTCCAATAAGTATATTTGGCTAAACTCCATTAGTTTCGATATTATCTACTTACGCACTTTACTGCATATGAGCCCAAACAAACGCAAATAAAACAAACCCAAACAAACCCAAACCCAAACAAAGTCGGATATGTTGAATCGTGGGGTGTGTAGTTCATTGCGGTGGGCGCAAGGCACCTCGGATGGGTGTGTGGAATCGCAAGGTGTATAGAACACTGGGGTGGGCGGAGGGCACCTCGGATGGGTGCGTAGAATCGTCGGGTTTGTAGAACACTGGGGTGGGCGGAGGGCACCTCGGATGGGTGCGTAGAATCGTGGAGTGCGTAGAACACTGGAGTGGGCGGAGGGCACCTCGGATAGGTGCGTGGAATCGTGGGGTGCGTGGGAAACTGAGATGGGCGGAGGGCACCTCGGATGGGTGCGTGGAATCGTGAGGTGCGTAGAACACTGGAGTGTTCTACGCACAAAGCCACATAAGTTTTTCGTTTTTATATTGCTTAACCTTCAATATTGTCCTATATAATACTAAAATCACAAAAAATAACAGAAAACAACATAAAATACAAAAAAGACCAAAATAAAAAATACAAAAAAACAAAAAATAGACTAAAATACAAAAAAAAAGCAGAAAAGAATATTCCATTGGAATGAATATTGGAGCATTATCCTATTTTTCTCGAAAAATAATGGTTTTAGACAAAACCTGTATAGAACATAAAATATCAGTATATTCATAAGCAACAACTCTTGTAGGAAACATTTTTCTCTAAGATCAATATTTATTAAAATAAAATAGAAAAACTAAAAAAAAAGTTTTTTTTAAATTTTTGACCTTAAAAATAAAATTTGCGGGTATTTTCATTCATGCGGGTATTTCACTATCATATTCGTGATCAGCGAGTCAAAATACATAAGTATACGAAGTTTTAAATTAATCGGAGGTGTGGGCTTTTCAGAAGTACACCAATTAATCAATTTTCAAAATTCGATATTTCGAAAACTATTGTAATTCGCCGAAAAAAAATCCTTCTAGACAAAGTCTCGTATTGTCAAAAAGAAGGCCTGTGAAAAATTCCACCCAAATCGAAATTAATAGCTATTCGAAAGCTTATCCCATGTTCCTATTAATTTGGAACTGTTTTAAAAAAATATCCGAAGTATCAATTTTTCATTCTGTAAAGCGATGCATCGGGGAATTCGTGAAATGAAGGATCGTAACGATACGAATTTTCGAAAATTGCAGGTGATGTACGGGGGCCGTGTAATCGACAATTACGATCGTCGAGTATCCAAGATCTACATGGACGAATACTTCGGTGACTTCCTGTTCGATACGTTCCAGCCGTTTCACTTTTATCGCGACACGAGCGTGGATTACGTGATCCCGCGGTTGGGCGACCGCGAGTCCTACATCGAGTTCGTCGAAGAATTGCCGCTGGTTAATTCACCGGAAGTCTTCGGTCTTCATCCGAACGCCGAGATTGGGTACTTCACTGGAACAACGAAAGCGATGTGGTCAAATCTCATTGAACTGCAGCCACAAACAGGTTTGACGTTATACGAATACGTCTTAGGCTACGCGATCTCGTGTCACCTGTTTTGATCTTTCTTTTCATTTTTTATTGCGAACAAAAAGCTGGTTTGGTCTCAACGCGTATGTATGAAAATGAAAATTACTCACTCGTTAATCGTTATTCTTGCTCCGTGTCTCGTTTCTATATCGATCGAATGACGCGTTGATCGCAATGGATTTTTTTTTCATTTGCAGCCATCAGCGGTACCGGAATAAGCAGAGAGGAATTCATCGACAACGTGGCGAGTGAGATACTCGCCAAAATTCCGCCGGAATACGACATGATAAAAGTCAAGAGAAACTTTGGCCTCGCTGTCACACCATCGGCGGTCGTGCTGTTTCAAGAACTCGAGAGGTTCAACAAACTCGTGAGAAAAATGAGGACGACGCTGTTGCAATTGAGAAAAGTATTCTTACAAAGAGCAACGTTTCTTCGAACATCGCCCCGACAAATTTAACGACAAGTTGGGTGGGTGTTTTTTTTTTTTCGTTGTACAGGCGATAGCTGGCGAAATTGGTATGGACGCGATACTCGACAGTGTTTCGAGTGCTCTTTACAACGGAAATTTACCGCGGGAATGGGCAGCTCTGGCACCGGCGACGAAGAAAAATCTCGGCGGTTGGATGGATCATTTTGAGAAAAGAATAACTCAATACACGAATTGGGTAATATTATGCGGAAAACAATGGCATGAAAAAAAAAAACAGGCGACAAAATTCATATCGTAATTTGTGTCGGATTCGGCAGGCCGGTTGTAACGAGCCAATCGTCATATGGCTCTCGGGCCTTCACATACCGGAAACTTACATCGCTGCTTTGGTACAAATGTCGTGCCGAAAAAACAATTGGCCGCTAGACAGATCCCTCGTTTATACCTCGGTTGCGAAATTTTCCAAAGCTGAGGAAATCGAAGACAGACCGGATCAGGTGTGTAAGAAAAAGTCTACGCAAAGGATTTTTTTTTTAAATTTCACTTCATTGCAATCTGTTATTTACTAACACTCGGCAATTTGGTTGATGTCATATTTCTTTGGCAAGATCGTGGTGTATATCCAATGATACTACACTCGCGCAGTTCAATAATGTTTGCTCACTGTTCATTTCACACTGGGAACCTATTCTGTAGGTCTCTCGGTTGATATTTCTTGAGTCTTCTGTTAGCAGGCCTGCAGCTAGTTCGTTGGGGTGGTTTTCGATCCTCTTTTCATAGCGTTGGCTGAGACGTTGGATTTCTTTTATGACCGTGTCAATTTTGAGGTCTCTGTGTATGATATTATTGGACACGTACCAGGGGGCGTTGGTTATTATTCGTAAGGTTTTTCGATTGCAGCCTCTACAGTATATCGATGTTTGAGTTGCTAGCTCTACCCCATAACTATATGATATAAGTTCATATTGGCTTAAGTGGGGTGAGGGCTAGTCAGCATTTTCAAAAAATCGTTTTTTTTTGCATTTTCTCAAAGTACAGCATTTCAGTGTATTCTCTGAAAATTTCAGACAAATCGGAGCATTATTCATGAAGATATACAACTTTGAGCACAGCCGCCTCGAGCGGGTAAAACCAGGTAGTTAGCGACAGGTGCGCGCTTGAAGATCTAAGGGGTTGTAGGGGGTCTTTTTTCTACCTGTAAGGTATATATATAGCTATAACCGAATGTCAGACATTCAGATATTTGTGCTACATTGTGGTACATTGTGCATTTGCTTTTGCAGCAGTAGAACGTGAAACGCCGAGCTGTGAACAAGTCGTGTTTCTGTCCGTTTGTAGCGTCTTCCTTTTTAAAATAGTTGAGATTTCTTGAGTGCGAAATGGTGAGGAAAATTTCAAGAGAAACGAGAAAGGCCGATCGTGTTTACAAGTCAAGAAGCAGGAAAAGAAAACAGACTTTCAATCCAAAAACCGCAGAGGGTTACGATGGCGGAGCGAGTACGTCGGCGAAAAAACTTACAAAAGACGATTTACTACAAAGACGTATAGGAGGATTTACGCAAAATAGTAATGAAAGTTTTAACCAGAGCGTTTGGAAGGTCATCCCAAAAACGTTACCTGCCAGCTGCACCACTGTTAGCATAGCAGCCAACATTGCTACCTGCACCTTCAACGAAGGTTTAAATTAAACCAACGATTAAATTAGGACCAAACGCCCACAATGTTGCCACAAAGGAGGACTCTGTTCGAGTTGAAGTGGCTAACCGACGTTCGGCGGAAAACACTCTTGAGGCCAGAGTAGTTTGACGACGGAAGAAAATCGCTTCTACTGCGACTGCTAAGGCGAAGGAAGGGTCACTTTATGGTGCCGGAATAGATGATTCAATGCAAGTCCAAAAATAATTTTTTTATTTGCATGTAAATTGTACTTAAAACTTTAAACGCGTTTTTCTCGAAAGCACGTTTTCAAATTCGGTGATCACTGTAACTCCAGAACGGCTTGACCGATCGTTTTCAAATTTGTATCACTTATTCTGTACATAATTGTCCCCTGGATGGACGAAGGATTTTTATCGACGGTGAATAGTTTTTTTTTTATAACTGAAAATATGAGCGAAATTTTGGTCGAAAAACAAGTTTTTACTTTGAACATCCGCCATTTTGTGAAATTTCGAAATTTTCATTAACCCTTCGTCCATCCTGGGTCCAATATGGTTTATTAATGATCCCCGTTAATTTTTTTTCATTTCAGATGATCCAGTGATGAGCAGCAGTGATCACCGCGAAACACCTTTTTTTTCTCGACCCCTCGCAGACTGACTGCATCTCGCTTATTTATCATTATTTTTCAATGAAAATTCTACTGTAGCTACTAGAAATATTGATTATTCATATGGGAAAACATTTTTCACTAAATAATAAAACCTGTAAAACACAAAATCCCGAAAAACGCGTTTTTTCAGCGTTACAAGTAGCCCTCACCCCTTAAGTATTGCTTTGTAGATCGTTAATTTATTGTGTAATGACAGTTTTGAGTTTTCACCGATAAGCCAATACATTTTTCTGATCCTTAGATCCATACGTAATGAATAATCAATTTTTTTCACTCGAGACTAGTTTTCAAATGCGACGACAATTAGGTTATTGAATGTTTTTTTTTCATTGTAAAGGTCGAGTGCGGTTTTTATAACGTATTTTTTTTTTTATTAACAAAGATATAGCACTTTAACACTTTGATTCTATTCGGCTCGGCAAGAACGCGCCGAACCTATCCGAAGTGAGCCGAGTGCGTTGTGACGTCACAATGTTATAGCCGGTATACGCACTACTCGTGTAGTACGAGTATTCTGTCAAAAATGACAACGACGAAAACATACAGAACTTGTTTCGTACCTCTCCGTGTAAACACTACGAAAAGTTCGCTATGTTTATTTATTATTATTAAAATATTTCTGACTGTTCCACAAGATTTGAAACATCGAAATCTGTGGTTTAAAGCAGCACGACGTGTCAACCCAAAATTATCGTCCAATTATTCGAGCAACCACGAGTGCAAGGGTCGCATCGGAAAAACGTTAAAGATGACAGAAGTGATATTTTCTTTGGCGAAATGCAAAAAAATATTTTATTTGGCAACCTTTTTGTGGTAATTACACAGAGAGGAATGAAACAAGTCCTCTATGTATTTATCGTTGTCATATTTGACAAAATACTCCTGCTACACGTGTAGTTCGTATACCAGCAACAACATTGTGACGTCGCAGCGCACTTGGCTAATTTCGGATAAGTTCGATGCGTTTCGGCAGAGTCAAATAGAATGGAAGTTTCAAAGTGCTATATCTTTGTTAATTATTGAAACAAACAAAAAATCACTTTTGTTATAAAAACCGCACATGATCGACAAAAACATTACATTTAAAAACAATTTAATTTGATAACCTAATTGTAGTGGTATCCTATAGTATTGAAATAACCAGAGTTGCATATTAATCATTGGTGTAGCCAGCATTTTTTCTAGGGGGAGGGGGGCTAGAGGCCGGACTGACAAAAACTGGTTTTGATCACAATCATCTTTTCTTTAAATAAAATTTACACAATAGTTGATAACCACGCAATACCCGTGAAAACTGATACTTGATTTAATCACACGTTCATCTTAACATTCCCAAATAGATATTTGTCAACAACGCGTTGGCAACACTACGCCATGCGAGAGCAAATTGTGACGGCAAAAAGGCACCTTTTGCAGCCGCATTAAGCTGTGTTCTAGCAACACACTATTGAGTATTCCCGCGCCAATGCTAGTGTTCATATTGCAGTACAAAAATGCAGAATATTGGGGGTACCGTTGGAGTACGTTGTGATACTCCGTTGCCGGTACAAATGAGGCAGGTTATCGCAGCATTTAGACAGAAAATTTGGATTATGTTTTTTCGGTAAGGTGAAGACACATTGGAAATACGCCGTGACGTGCCGTTGCCGGCAAGGTAAGAGCACATTGAAGACCCGCTGTGACGTTCCGTTGTCGGCAAGGTGAGGGCACATTGGAGGCACGCTGTGACGTTCCATTGCCGGCAAAAACAAGCTACGTGATTATATCATAGACATGTATATTATATATTAGGTGTATGACTTAATTTTTACAGATTTTTTCTTCGAGCTTAAAATTATATTTAAAATAGAAATATTTTCGCGGTATTTTGTGGTTTTGAAAGGATCGGACGCAAGGTTTCAGAACACCGAACGACAAGTCTACGTGAGTTACATAACCTCTAGCAGAGTTTACGATGGTAACTGATAAACAGCACATTCGGCACTGCATTTTATACGAATTCCAACACGGAAAAAATGCTTCTAAAGCACGGGAATCAATTTGTAGTGTTCTTGGTGCCGACGTTGTGTCTTATGAAAAGTGTACTTATTGGTACAAACGTTTTAGAAGTGGTGATTTCGATCTTAGTGACCAGCCGCGCCCTTGGTGGGACATGAAGGGTGTGCTTTATTACGAACTCGTGGAAACTGGTCAGACGGTGACTGCGTAACGCTACAGCCGACAATTGAACAAACTGAGCGAAGAACTTGATCAGAAAAGGCTATTTACTGAGCAAGGAAGCAGGCAAGTCATACTGCTGCATGACAACGCTCGACCTCACTTTGCTCGCGCGACTCAGAAGACCCTCTTGAACTTGGGATGGGAAGTTCTCCCGCACGCGGCATATTCACCAGACTTGGCCCCATCCGACTACCATTTGTTCCGGTTAATGCAGCATGCCTTAGTGGATAAACAGTTCAAAACGCTGGACGGTGTGCGTGAATTCGTCGATGACTTTATCGCCTCGAAGTCTGCAAGTTTCATTCGCGACGGCATTCATATGTTCCCTGAGAGATGGCATAAGGTCGTAGAAAACGATGGACAATATTTCCAAGATTAAGTTCGTTGTTCTCTATTTTTTTATATTAAATAAATTGACTGAACAATCTGTAAAAATTAAGTCATACAACTAATATTATATATATATATGAGCGTTTCGTGTCGGGTACACTGCCAGACTCATCATTAGAGCTGTGCCACTGTACCCTGCCCTAGACGCGCTGGGTGTGAGGATTGAGGGAGACTTGTATATATAGAGACGCTTGGCCTGCGACCGCTAAAGAGAAGCTGGAACGATTGTAGAGACGCGTTGCGGCGAGATGGTGGAATCCCACACCCTCACCTGGAATACATATGGAATAACGTATTTGAAATGTTCTCTCTCAATGCTGCGATAACCTGCCGCGTTTGTACCGGCAACGAAGCGTCACAGCGTGCCTCCAATGTGCCCTCACCTTGCTAAAATGACGTATACCATATTCGCTGTCTCAATGCTGCGATAACCTGCCTCGTTTGTACCGGCAATGGAGCGTCACAGCGTGTCTCCAATGTGCCCTCGCCTTGCCGAAACGAGGTTTTTCAAATTCTCTGTCTCAATGTTGCCATAACCTATCTCGTTTCTACTGGCAATGGAGCGGCAGAGCGTGGTTCATTTATGACTCAAATGTGCTAAATCGGAAGCAAAATACAACATAATGGTGTCACAGTGTGCCATCCCAAGGTGTCATCTTGCTGCTATGACGCTGACACGTCAATTTTTACAGCACGTTTGTCTATCTGGGTTAACATCACGCTCATGTAATACCTAAAACAAATAATCAACTAATTTTATATAATTCTTTAATCCAGTTACCAGTCTTTAGACTTTACGTCCAGTAAGTACTCAATCAAATAAGTATTTCTATTTTTTCCCTGCAAATCGGTGCAACACTTTTTCAGCTGAAATTTCTTTTCAAAAATGTTATTCTCTATGTTCAACAGTCACATATGAGAGCATTGTGATTCTAGGCCAGTTCCTGAAGCATTGTGATTCTAAGACACATTTTTATTCGCCCCATGGCAGAAAAACTTCTCTCAGAGCCGGCGGGGCTCACTAGGAAATTGCTGCTTGGAAAAGTTTATATCGGGGAAAGGTGTACGAGTTGATCCTATGGGTTAAGATTATCATTTTCAATTGCGACGAAACTAATAACGTTATCTAGTGTTATTCTTTGGTAACACATAGCGCCCGGCACCTCCTCGCGTTAGTCAATTCATGATGGCGGTGTGAGCGACGCACTTGTTTTGACGGAAAAAAATAAAAATTGTGAGCTGTTGATCCAAGGTGAGGATGACTTTAAGCTTAGGTAACTTTTATTGTATACTGCCAGTTGCAATCATTGTTGTGTTTGTGGTTTTGTAATATGCTCAATTTGTTTTTTTTTTTGTTAGCGTGGTAACAGTGGAATACTTATAAGTTATGTTACCGAGCAATAAATGAAAACGTTGAGTTTCGGGCAAGATGATTGCCTTCTTGTACATCTAGAAGGGAATCATTTTGGAATCATCCCAAACAAATAACGTACCTCCTTTATTTTTGTTAAAGGTGATTCAGCGTAACTACAAAAGTTAGTTTTGTTGGTTTATTGTTAAATAAATCATTGAAATTAAACTTACATTTCATTAAAATAAATGAATAATAAATTAATTAAATTTAAATAAAATAAATAATAAATTTAAATAAATGTAAGTTGGTTAATTTTTTTTAGATTGTACGATGAAGAATTTTTTTTCAACATTTGATGCTGGTTATGAAAGTTTGTTGTCTTAATTATATAAATAGATTGTCTATCTATGTTCAAACTACCTTATTAATGTATAATTGATATCACAAATAATAATTGATATACCTAAGTAATTTACGACTGGCTGTAGAAGACTGGTTTAGTTTCATTCTAGTTGAGTAAGACAAAACTTATAATATTTATTTATGCAAATTTTTATTTATATTTACCTAATTTCTCCAAAATAAAAATTCCCAAAATAGGGGCAATATGATCCGAGGGATCATCTTGTCCATACCCTAGGGATCATCTTGAACACCGGGGTGTGAAAGATGATCCATTTGTAAGGTTTTAAAAAAAGGAAATCTTTTTATTGAAACCATAATAAATTGAATGTTTCGCATGAGCCAATGGTAAGATAGATAAATACACCAGTAGTAACCGCTTTGAGATCTTAATTATGTTGAATATCTTTGAAATAACAAGCATTCTCTCTTAGGGGGATCATCTCGTACACTTTTCCCCTAAGTTGGAGCACTTTTTTAAAATACTTTCTTAAATGTTCAGCATTTATTTCGTCATTTTTTAATGGAAGTATGTTTTTCATGACCATCGCTTCATCGTTTATTATTAAGATTTTTCATAAATTAATGATGAAATCCTCTCCGTTCTTTATATCCAATTTAAAAAAGCATCAACTGCATTAGCCAATGGTAGATTATGGTACACCATCCCCCTGGCTACACCAATGATATTAATCCCGAACGATCTCACTATTGTAACGTATAATTTTTTAAATAAATGCTCCATTAAAAACAGTATTGAGCCCAATGTAAGACCATGACAATAACAATCGTTCGGCATATTTACAGGGTTGTTACGTGCAAGGTTTATTTTTGGAGGGCGCCAGATGGGACGTGGAGAATCATTGCCTCCAACGGTCATATCCGAAAGTACTGATGGAGGAATTGCCAATCGTTACGATCATACCGATCGAAGCTCACAGATTGAAACTGCAGGTACCCAATGTTCCTTACCAATTCATCCTTACAAGTTCAGCCAAAGTAATTCAATCTTGGAAAATACAAATATAAAAAAAAAAAACCAAAGCTAAATTGGTTACGAAAATATGTTTGCAAAAGAAAAACTGATTGAATAATATCGTAATATATCTTACACTTAATAGAAATATAAAATATTTGTTTCTACAGGGAGATCAAACTTTCTGACAGGTCCAGTCAGATACCATGGTAACTTCTAACGCCACTTTTAAAATATTTGGATGTTCATAATAAAATACTAAAGTTACATATAATAAATGTAAATAAATTATTTAAGTCTATATAATAACCTTAATAGCACTGTCATTAACGATAATTAAGTAATAAACTGAATTACCTATCTTGTCATAGAAACAATCCAAATAAATACAAACGATTATCGACGAACTCTTACAGGGGACCTTACAGGCTGTCACTCACGGATTTTGATAAGTCTCAGATATGTTGTAGAGGGACCTACCCTGAGTACCTGAGTAAAGGGATTTTATACAACGCTCTTTAGTTTTCGAGAAAAAACGTTCGAAAGTTTAGCTCGTAGCTATCATACCGGTACGGTTGCACCTTTGTCGAACCAGCGGGCGTGGCCCAGTGGGCAAGGTTCCCGGCTCTGACACTCGAGGTCCAGAGTTCGAGTCCCGTGATGGCGTTTTTTTTTTTCACAAAATATAAATATATTCGATGGATGATGCAAAACCGTCTAATTATTTATTATTATTTTATTTATTTATTTATTTTTTTAATTTTTTTATTCATTTTTTAAATTTTTTACTTTCCATTTTTTTAAATGATTTATTATTATTTTATTTTTCACGCAGAAAAAAAAGAGAGGAAGAAATTATAACATATTTCACAAGAAACTGCAGTTTATTATTTTTCATTACAATATACAGGTTTTTCTTACTCGCTATCACCGTGGTCGCTTGTTACATCAGAATAATATTACGGGTGGTATTTGTCGTAAAAGCAAGCAAAACACAAAACCAAAGAGCAACGCGCACATTGTATAAAAGCTATGGCCTTGCAGGCGCACGGAGTTTTGAGCAGCGTTATTGGAAAGCATACTTGATTGACATTTAAAAACAGCGGTCTTTCCTTAATTAACTTCGATGCAAACCACGCATATTTAATCATCGGCGCGAAAGCAGGTGCGCTTAATTGATGAAGAATCAAAGAATGAATTTGTATGGAATCTTCCCTTGACGCAATTTCTCTGTTATTTTTTAACAAAACGGGAGCATTTTGTATTTTTTTGTGAAAATTTTCACATGCCGGTAAAAATATACATCGCACGGTTGGCAAATCGGCGTGCACTTGGGCGGTATAACTTTAATACTGCATGTACTAGCCTTCTTCTCGTCTACAAAGATGTGATCGTAAAGCGTTTGATCAGTTTGCCCGCCCCACGAATCGATAATGAATAGAATTTTTTTTTGTTTCACGTAGGGAAGAATGAAAGATTTCAAGAACTCTTCATACAATTGTTTTGTAAATTTTCCTGATTTTGTGCAGGTCACAATAACATTTTTGAATTTATCAGTCAACGCGTCGACCTTTTTTTCACAATCGGGCCAAATCTTCCTGATGGCTCCTGCATGCATAAAAATACGAAAGGAAGCATCTTTTCTGACGCAGTTAATGCGTACTATGCCGTGAAGGAATGACTAATTTTGTTTAAATCACACCCGCAATATTGTTCTGATGTAACAAGCGACCACAGTGATAGCGAGTAAGAAAAACCTGTATATTTTAATGAAAAATAATAAACTGCAGTTTCTTGTGAAAGATGTTGGAATTCTTCCTCTCTTTTTTTTCTGCGTGAAAAATAAAATAATAATAAATCATTTAAAAAAAATGGAAAGTAAAAAATTTAAAAAATGAATGAAAAAATTTAAAAAATAAATAAATAAATAAAATAATAATAAATAATTAGACGGTTTTGCATCATCCATCGAATTTATTTATATTTTGTGAAAAAAAAACGCCATCACGGGACTCGAACCCTGGACCTCGAGCGTCAAAGCCGGGAACCTTGCCCACTGGGCCACGCCCGCTGGTTCGACAAAGATGCAACCGTAGCGGTATGACAGCTACAAGCTAAACTTTCGAACGTTTTTTCTCGAAAACTAAAGAGCGTTGTATAAAATCCCTTTACTCAGGTACTCAGGGTAGGTCCCTCTACAACATATCTGAGACTTATCAAAATCCGTGAGTGACAGCCTGTAAGGTCCCCTTGTTAATCAAGAACACTTGGGTTCGATTTCTATTTTCAATTTCGTTGTTATTTCTAAAGAACAATGAATCAAAATATTTTCAAAAATTGACTGTGGTCTAATTTATTCAGGGATTTAAGTTTCAACTTAAAAATACCTAGAGCTCAAGATACTCAAGCATTTAATTGAGCTGAACGTACCTAGGTGTAAAGTATTCAGGTGTCAAATTTTCCAGACTCGATTTCTAAGGTTTAATCAATCGGGTACATTTTTTTTTTGGCCACCGTGCCTAAGCTGTAAAGTGTTAAGATGTTGAATTTCCCAGGCTCGATTTTAAAGGTGTAATCCACCAGGTACAATTTTTTCTGGTCATCATGTCTAATTTTCATGCGTAAAGCATACCGTTAATACGAATCGAACGAATGCTCTTGTGAAATACTCTCTTCCTTCCGTTTCCAACAAAACAAAAGATTGTCTTATTCGACAGAATACGATGAAGACCCCGGTCTACACGACGACGAATCGACGCAACGCGATGGGCGTAGGTTTGGTTTTTGAAGCGGATCTGCGAACCACCGAACACATATCTCACTGGGTCCTCCAAGGAGTTTGCCTCATACTAAATACCGATTAATTTATTAACGTAACAAACTGTGTAAAAGTTCGGTCCAAAGTGTTCAACGGTGGGACCCGTTGCTCGGAGAATTGTACCATGCAACGGTTTGCTCGACAAGTCGTACGAACTTTGCGTGAATTAGGAGCAACTACTTATCTGCGGTAGACACAGATTGTAAAACGAGCTATCCACGAAGTCAGACAATTTTTGCCACTTGACCCAATCTCCCCGGTGCAATTGTTCGGGGCTTTTGGCACGTCCAACAAAGTGCGGATCAACCACCAGCAAATACGAATTTTCGTGCGCCACGTGTAGCCCGAAGACTCCTTTGCTCGAGCAATCTTTGTCGCCGCCCATCATTACAGGGCTGCCGAACGTTTGGAAGTGCGTCTTCAAGTTTGTCACGTGATCCTCGAGATTCTTGCCCTTCGTGACGTGAATGATTTTACTTCGAATCTCGTATCGCTGATCCAACACCAGACACACCTATGCATTGTATTTTTATCGGAAATGTCGAATTATAATTGAATTGGAAAGTGACCGGTGATTCAATTTTTTTTTACCTCGAAGCTTCCGATCCATGATCTTGAGCCTAGGAAAGAAGGCTCCTTGTCCTCAATGTCCACCAATATTTTCTGTATTTCCGGCAAACTCGGCACCCCAGGAGCCAATTCTCTGTTGTACTTTAGCCAGGAACAAATGGTTTGTAGCGTGCGGTAACCGCATCCCCATCCCTGAAACAAGTGTACATCATGTTACGGCGATACAGACTCTAGATATTTATTGTTCATTAACCCCTTAGCAGTGTGGCGAAAATGAGATTTTCTTGCCACTTTTGTGTCAGAAAAAAAAAAGTTTGATAGTTTCATCCTACGATCTCAGTATTACTTCTTCTGTTCTGTTCTTGAGGTTTTCAAAATTCAATTTCAGATTTTCAAATTTCATAATGACGGATCCAATATGGCGGATGCAAATTCGAAATTACGTTTTACATCATTACAATTACATTTCTTTATTAAACCGAATCAATTTTGGCCGATAAATGTCAAGTGTCAAAAATAAAGAAACACTCATCTTTAAAAATGCATTTCATTGAACGTATAGCCATCCAACGGTGAATAGTGGTATTTAAACACGCGCGCCATTTAACCCTGATGCGGACGTTACCACATTTCGCCTCTACGTTGCTTCGGTGGGGGAAAAACTGATCGTTTTCATTTTCAAAAATGTCAATAATTAATAAACGGTGTAGCCTGGTCATGTCATTTTCGGGTGACATCATTTTCATAATGTACTGAGACGTTTGACAGTTTTTCATAACATTCTTAACATTTTTTCATACTATTTCATGGGTAAAACTACCGGTCAACGATGCGTGTAGGCATCTCCCTGTCTTAAAAAGTGATTTTTCAATTGTACATTTTAGGGGACGCCCATTAATTACGTGAAATGCTTTTTCTTTAATTTGGAGCTCCCCCTGGGCTCTCTCACTGGTGAAATTTGGTGTGATGTGAAGGCACCTCCTCCCCCGCACGTGAGACTTTCCCCATAATTTTAAAACGATTACATTTATTCGATATGTTCATGTATTTTGCTTCATATCACTAATAAAGTATTACTGATAGAGTGTTCTATCAAATACATTTTTTCTGTGAAAGAAAAAGAGAAGAAAGATACTACGTTTAAGGTGCACCATACCGGCTTCAATTTAGTGTTACTTAGTTAAAAAGAGAAATACGATAGGGTAGGACAGTAATCCGACACCACCTTCCCTACTCGATCCATAGGCAAGTTCGATCACAGGGTCTAAAGAGTATATTAAGATGAACAGAAAAATATTTGATTAAAATTAATGAATAAGATAACTTGAACTGAAGCAATAACTTAATTAATGCCTAAGAATAGAATAAGAAGATTAATAAGAACGTTTGATTATTTTTATTTCATACTGTTAATATGAATACGTGTCCGTCCAAAGGGTCTAGCCGGATAAGAATGGTGAATCTGCCCCCACCGAATTTTGTGGCGCCAGTTTTTTCCCAAGTCCCTAACCTGAAAAAATCAATTTTGTGCAAAATTACAGCTTTCTCCATCGACGCCGAGGGATCTTCCTGCTGAAAAAACGTGTTTTTTCGATTTTTGCAGTTTTTAAATACCAAGAAGCGACCGAAAAATCTGAAAAAATTCGGAAAAATCAGGAACATGTCAATGTTAATGGGAAATTTTTTTTCGTTTTTTTTTTAATGCTAAACTCCCTTTTTAATCATCAAATCTTCCTTTAAAAACATTATTTTGTAGTGCAGAGATTTTTCTACTATTATGACAAAAATTGACATGATTTTACTCTTGATTCCCTGCATTTCAAAAAAAAAAAGGTCTCAAAATTCGACCTGCAACACATTGAAAAAAAATAAAAACGACAAAATTTCTCATTTTTCATTGGAAATCCATACATAAATCATTCTTTCAGTTTAATAAATGGGTACTCATGGCTGGAGTCGTTATGAGAAATGAGACATGACATCTAGATCGATTGCGTAATTCAATTTAGTTCGATGCATCCACACTAGTGGCGCCACTTGAGCTGTGAGGTTTTACCGACAGCTATGCTGAGATGAGTATGTTTACGCGGACTTTTGGTCAAGCTAATAAGCTGAAATATTCAGATCCGCGTAAACTGTCAAACAACTGTGAGAGGGTACGTTTACGCAAGCCGAAATTCTGTAAAGCTGCGCTGTTACCTTACTACTGTAGAAAAAACTCGCGTAAACGCCATCAGTTCGTTCTTCATGTTATTATGCATGCGTGTTTGACCGTTTACGTAACTAGAATATCTTAGCGTAACGTGAGCAAGTGTCTGCATAAACATACTCAATGATTTTCTCATCGACATGTTATTAAATGACGTCGAAAAATAAAAAATATTCAAAATCAGCGTAAAAATCCTATTGTTTACATCTGTTTGTTATGTCTGACAACTACTCCAGCTTTGAGCACCCATTTATTAAACCGAAAGAATGATTTATGTATGGATTTCCAATGAAAATTGAGAAATTTTGTCGTTTTTATTTTTTTCCAATGTGTTGCAGATCGAATTTTGAGACTTTTTTTTTTGAAATGTAGGGAATGAAGAGTAAAATCATGTAAATTTTTGTCATAATAGTAGAAAAATCTCTTCGCTACAAAATAATGTTTTTGAAGGAAGATTCAATGATTAAAAATAGAGTTCAGCATTAAAAAAAAACGAAAATAATTTTTCCATTAACATTGACATGTTTCTGATTTTACAGAATTTTTTCAGATTTTTCGGTCGCCTCTTAGTATTTAATAACTGCAAAAATGGAAAAAACACGTTTTTTCAGCAGGAAGACCCCTCGGAATCGATGTAGAAAGCTGTAATTTTGCACAACATTTTTTTTTAGGTTAGAAACTTAGGAAAAAATCAGCGCCACAAAATACGGTGGGGGCAGATTCATCATTCTTATCTGGCTAGACCTTTTGCAGTCTAGTCTGGAAATATCGCAATTTCATGAGTTAAAAAAAATGTATTACAACGGATATATATACTTTATAAGTCTGATTGTTACCAAATATAATAAAGCAGTTGCAATGATGTTATTGTTCTTGTTTTCTTAAAATATTTTCCTTTCTAGAATGATTTAAGCCTTAAGGTATCCATATTTGCACGCTGTATCTTACAAAATGTTATAATAGAATATTTTCTGAATTACAAAGTTGACGGGAGACTTTCATTGACCCCCTCCTTCTCGCCCTAAAGGGGATTTGGTGAGATTTTGCCAAACCCCCCTCCCCTACCCATTTGGAACTCACGTAATTAATGGACGTCCCCTTATCGAAACGATGTAGATGATCGATTTAAAATTTGGAAGGTGCATTCAGCGCATGACAAAGAATCTACTATATAAATTCAATTCAAATGGTATAATTTCGTCATTTGGCCCAAAATTCCTTAAGGTAGCTGAATTCGAATCTGACGTGAAATTAGATTTTTCAAAATTGAAAATCTCGTATATACAGGGTGTCCCTCTTATCTCTGCCACCCGAAATAACTCGGTAATTATCGACGTCACAAAAAAATGTTCCAGACAAAAGTTGTACGGTGTGAAGGGGGCCATCAAATGCGACCAATTTTTTTATTTCGGTGGAGGCGCTGACGCACAGTGAAGGTCACCTCCACTTTTTTAAATGGAACGGTACATTTTTTTTCAACCATCTTGTGGAGCATCTCAAACCCAAACAAACCCAAACATACTCACTATGTTACCTTTCGGGGCGACCGAACTGTACATCCACCAATTGAAGTTAAAAAAAAATGAATGTTTTCAAATAGTCGAAATGTGAAATAAAAAGAGTACAAAGTTGTAGTAAAATGAGACAAATCTTTGTATTAGAAAAAAAAATCTTAAAAAACAGCCCATGTTTGGCTTAGTCAATGGTGCTCCCCCCTTACGGCTACGGGCTATATGGTATGCGTATAGGGATAAATGTACCTGGTCGTTGAAACCGTCGCAGTTGTAGTGCCAATATTCATAATCACCGCTAACTAAAGTAGTCTCGCCTAGCTCGGGACTCGGAAGCCCGGTGTGAACATTGCGCAGCAGTCTCTTCGAGTAGTCACCGTTTACTGACATCTTTGTGATTTCTTATTTTTCCACCTGTACCTGATCACACAAGATAACATTCTTAGATCAAACGAAAGGGGTCTGCATACGCTCGGAATTAAAAAATACGATTTTTTGTTGCGTATTTTTTGTAGCCTAGGGTCTTAAATTTAATTTGCAACAAAGATGCTTATATAACACAACCATGTTTTCCTCACTTTTTACGTGCGTGTAAACGACACGTAAAAGAGGTCTTTTACGTCCTAGGACTTAAAAATTTGCGCGTGCGCATTTCTCACGCTCACGGTCATTGAACGTTTTTGTGGAACAGCCATCAGTCGTTAGGTCGAGGAATTATGTACGTTGAGGACTTATTTACGGGGAGGAATTAGAACAGATCCAAGAACAAGTGCTACAAATTTGTCGGTAATGATCAAGACCGATTACAATGTAAGTGTAGTACCCGAAACAGTCTGGAACGTTATTAGAAAAGCGGGGCACAATGGCCGCGTAGCGCTAGAAAAAAAACTGTTCATCAGTAACGTGAATAAAAAGAAACGCATGGATTTTGCAAAAGAAGATGTTCATAAGCCAATTAGTTTCTGAAATTCCGTTATATTCAGCGATGAGAAGAAATTTAATGTCTTCGGTTGAGATGGTAGTGTTATTGTGTGGAGAAAACCGAATACGCAGATGTACACCAAAAATTTGTACCCGACAGTGAAGCATGGTGGTGGCGGTGTTCTTGTGCGGGACTGTATAAGCATAACCGGAGTAGGAAAATTAACACTTATCCACTGCACTATGGATCAATTTTATATGAACATTTCGAATGATAATTTACAAGAAAGTGCACAGAAATTAAATCTGGATGAGGCATTTATTTTTCGACAAGTCAACGACCTGAAGCACACGGCGAAGGAAGTTAAGGAGTTTCGGGACCAGTGACGAAATGTTACCATTTGATTCAAATTTATAGGGTAGATTGTGTGTCATGTACTGAACGCACCGTACAAATTATAAATCGATCGTCTACACCGTTTGTATACAATTAATCATTGAAACAGACACTTTTTAACATAGGGAGATGCCTACAGTAATCGCTGGTTGGCAGTTCTACGCCCGAAATAGTGTGAAAAAATGTTAAGAATGTTATGAAAAACTGTCAAACTACTCCGTATATTAGAACAATCGTACCACCTAAAAATGAAATGATCTGTCTAGGCCGTTTATTAATTATTTACATTTTTGTAAATGAAAACGATGAATCTTTCACCCACCGATGAAACGTAGAGGCAAAGTGTGGCAACGTCACATGAGTGCAAAATGGCGCGCGTGTTTGAATACCGCTAATCGCCATGGCGCGGTACACGTTTAATAAAATGCATTTTCAAAGATAAATAACATATTTTATTTTTGACACTTAACAGTTATCATTCAGAATTGATTCGGTTCAATAAAGAAATGTAAACGTTGGTTTCTCTTACTGGACTGCGTGAGTTTCTGAGCTCGCTGATGCTCGCGCTAACAGAATAAGTGTCGCCAACCGTGAAAAAATAAACTCGCAATACAAGCAGTGCCCTGTCGCCAAATTTATCAATTATTTTTTAATTTAAAATAATTTAAAAATACTCATTAATATAACATTTAAAACACGTTATTAATACGCCCGTGTAAAAATAACAATAATGTTAAATGCATGACTCGAAATTTATTGCAGTAATCGTGTAATTTTCGAACGAAACACTTGTGTAAAGAAGTTGGCGCCCTGCTCAAGAACAATAGAATTCCCTGCCTGATTCCCCCTAAAGATAAGCTGTCCTGAAATTCCTTAAGGAGTGGTTATCTCGCAATGTGCCTAACCAACTCCGTACACCTCCGTAATCGCCTGATTCGAAACCAATTGTACATTTATGGGATGAATTAGGGAGGCGAACAAAGATTCGGTCAGAAATACAGAACAATTGAAAAACGCGGTTCGAAAAGAGTGAAACAAAATCGGGCCATATGTACGAACATTAGGTACAGAAGTAGCTAGGTTAGGTAGGTTCGATACCAGGTAGTGACTATAAAATTTATTCGCAGGAATTTGTTTCAGGAGGGCTAGAACAGCAAGCAACTCCAACCTAGAAATTCTACAGAGGCTCCAGTCTGAAATCCTCCGAACTGTCACTAACGCTCCCTGGTACGTCTCGAATGCAATTATTCACAATGACCTTGAAATCAGCACTATCAAAGAAGAAGTGAGCAGATTCGGAAAAAAATATTCAACAAGAATAAACAACCACCCCAATCAACTCGCAGCGAACCTCCTCGGAGAAGAAAACATCAGAAGAAGAATGAAGAGATTTAAGCCAAAAGACTTAAAGGACCGATTTAGAACCCCACACTAATCACAAAAAAAAAACAGCAACGCTCTAGGGACGGACATCGCTGGATGTCGACTAGAAACACGCAAAAACACTCTTAGCCAACAAAGTTGCCGAATGTTATAAAAACAACAAATAGCAATTAAAATAATAAAAAAAAAAGCAGGGCTAGAAACCATCAAATATGGTAGTACACCATCGGAGCAAATCACCAGTAACGGAAAACGTTCATTTTTTTTTCTTCATTTTAAAAAGTAGACGTACGTGACATCATGTATATTATTTCCAAGTGACCACAAGACACACAGAAACGTGTGTTGCACAAATCAAAACTTGTTGCAGCGTGTAGAAAGTTGCAGAAAGGTAAACCGAATAATGTACGAAAAAAGCCAAAAGTGTGTCGAAACAACACGCGTAAGATGTGTCGTTATATCATTAACACACGAGTTACCGTGTTGGAAAGAGCGACAAGATTACGTACGGGAAACGCGTTGAAACAACGCGCTTGATTTTTACAGTGTAGACAACATCGAAACTGGTCGCAAGTATGCAAAAACGCTTAAGGTAGTAGTCTCGCCAAGGCGTTTTTCTATAGATTTTAATTTTTTTATTTTGAGGACTCATTCAGAGCACTATTAAATGATTACCTACAAAATGTCAAAAGGATTCACCGTTCCGTTTTCGAGATATTGGCAATCAAAGATTTAATGGTTCTACACGTGTTCTTATGACGAGCAGTGGAAAATTTTACATTTCACGCACTAACTTCGACACTTTTTTACAGATTTTTTTTTTTTAATACACAATTACAGAAAAACATACGACGAAGTGGGTAAAAAAAATCATGAATTTTGACCGTCTCGTCAGGAAGCGACTGGAACTAGAACTAGATTACAGGAGTGTGTACATATCCGTACACACCGAGTATCTACGTATTAGGAGCTGGAATGGATAGTCTGATACAAAAGTGAGGGTTAGGTAAACATTATATTAGGCGTTTTCATCATTACTTTATAAGTTTTTACATCCCGATAAGATGTACAACCTACATTGTAAGGATATTTCGCAATATTTCGAAGCTTTCATCGATTGAGCGGAGAATAAACTTTTCAATGTGACTGTGCCGAGACTACTACCTTAACAGAAGCTTTTGCGACTAAGGGTTGACCCACCGATTACTAAAGATTGTCTCAAAATGACCTGACATTTTAAATTGCGCGCCATTTTTTTGTGACGAACATGGAGTACTAATCTTTGATAACTGTCAATTAGGAAGTATTGAGATTTAGTCATGGACAATTACGCGGTCGAGCAACGCATAGAAATTGTAATAATTCACTACAAAAATTGACTTAAAAATTTCATGGTCGTGTTATTTCGCGTTGGGGCGATGTGAATTGGCCATCTAGAGCGTGCGATTTGACACCATTGGACTTCTTTCTTTGGCGATTTCTGAAAGGAAAAGTGTATGCCAATGATCCACAGAACATTCCGGAGCTCAAGAAAGCAATTGGACGCACTATTAAGGGGAGAAAACCCTTCAGAATTTTCAAAAATTCGATTTTTTTTTACATATTTCGAAACTATAATATATTAAGAAGATATTGTTAAAAGGAAAAATCAAAATATGAAATATTTATGTTACGGAGTTATAGCTCATAGTGGAGAGCGCTTGAAGATGTTACTCCGTTACTTGGTGAAGAGATGAAGCAGCATCTCTTACCAATTTACAAAGATTTGTCGAGGCAAGATTTACTCGAAAGATGCTTGGGTGGCCATACCCAAAATGTGAACGAGAGTTTCAACGCAACAGTTTGGCGATTAGCTCCAAAACACCTCCATTCTGGGCTCAAAATCGTTGAAATCGCAGCCTATATTGCTGCTGGGGTGTTTAATGAAGGCTATTCCTCCATTCTAAGAATTATGAATGCGTTGGACATAATTGTTCGGACGTACGCCAGAGTTTTCGCCGAAAACTCTGACGAGGCACGGATAGAGAGGCAGAACCGGACGAGCCTTTCCTCGACAAAAGCAGCTCGTACAGCCCGAAAACGGCAGCAAATGGAAGAAAATCAGCTTTTCGAGGAAGTTGAAGGATTAGTGTATGGGCCTGGAATCGCTGATTGATCGGTAAGTCACTAAAATTTATAATTTTATGGTATTGAAACTTTAAACGCGATTATCTCGAAACTACATTTTCAAAAACTGCTCATAATGTAGCTCAAAAAGTTATTTATCGATCTCGTTGAAATTTCGAGAGGTTTCTGTCTATATTACTGGAAGGATACACCTAAAGTTTGAATGATATCGCGTAGATAAATAATTTTTGTTGTGTAAAAACTGTCGAAAAAATGGTCGAAAATTTGAACTTTTAGTTAAAAAGCCTGCGTAATTTTCAATTTTATACTTTTTTATATAATTTTATAGGTTTATCCTACCCCTACATGTCAGTAATCGAAAAATATTTTTGTTTTCTGTTTCAGATGCACAGTAAAAATGTGAAAAATTGAGCATTTTTTGATGGCACAGAAAAGACGCCTGGGGGAAAAGGCTATAACGTCGTCGTTTTCTTTTGAAAAAAAAATGTTTTTGAGCTCTTTGAACCTATAATAAAATCACATTAAGATTTAAAAATTATGCGATTATTTCATCACCCTCTAAAAAATTCACAAAAAATGGCTCATTTTCGGGCGTCTAAAG
Organism: Ophion ventricosus; assembly: GCA_963932345.1. Taxonomy (NCBI): domain Eukaryota; kingdom Metazoa; phylum Arthropoda; class Insecta; order Hymenoptera; family Ichneumonidae; genus Ophion; species Ophion ventricosus. The sequence continues at coordinate 20,619,043 of OZ010714.1, forward strand.
GGTTTTCTCCCCTTAATGAAATTAGTCCGCAATTATGCCAAAATGTTATTGAAAATTTCGTCAAAAGAGTGAACGTTTGCAAACAAGGGCGAGGCGGCCATTTATCGGATATTCTGTTTCACACATAATCTCTATGTTTGTACCTTATATTAGATGAAGTAAAAAGTTCTGAGCGTTTTTTCGCTTTATTTCGACGATGAAATTAACATAGTTAGGATTATCCGATTTAGATCAAATATGCGCCGTTTTGTTCGATAACTTTTGTCCATTTTGAAGGCTATTTCATAATTCCGCGATTGAAGAAGTCCTTGTCCCTATTGGTAAAAAAAAACTTGACCAGTTTATTTTCACAAGCCTCTCTTGAGGCCAGTTTTGTACCATCAAGAAAATTTTGCGAATGCTTGAAAATGTGATAATCGCTTGGTGCCAGGTCTGGACTATACGGCGAGTGCGGTAGAACCTCCCATCCAAGATCTCGGAACTTCTGGCGCGTCGTTAAAGATGTGTGCGGCCTGGCGTTGTCTTGATGGAACACAACACCCTTCCCATTGGCCAATTCTGGCCGCTTCTGGTCTATCGCCTGCTTCAATCTGGTCAGTTGTTGACAGTAGAGGTCCGAATTGAGTGTTTGGCCCGATGGGAGCAGCTCATAGTGGATGATTCCCTTCCAATCCCACCAAACACACAGCAAAACCTTCTTGGCCGTTAATCCGGGCTTGGCGATCGTTTGGGCCGGCTCACCGCGATTGGACCACGATCTTTTTCGGCTGTTGTTCTCGTATGTGACCCATTTTTCATCGCCAGTCACCACCCGCTTCAAAAATGGGTCGATTTCGTTACGTTTCAGCAAAGAATTGCAGGCATCAATTCGGTCCAAAAGGTTCTTTTGCATCAATTCGTGTGGCACCCATACATCGAGCTTCTTCTTGAGACCAGCCTTATGCAAATGGTTCCAAACGGTTTTCTGGCTAATCTTCAGTTCATGGGCAATGGAATAAGTGCTCACATGCCGATCCGACTCGACGATTTCCATGATTTTATCGAAATTTTCGACGATTGGCTTACCAGAGCGTGCCTCATCTTCGACGTCTTCACCTTGGTCGTAGTGGTACTGAAGAATGTATCGAATTTTCTCTTTTTTTACCTCCATTTTGGAACGCTGTAACACAACTGGCTTCACCAAACACAAAACTGTCAAAGAACTTTTTTTGAAGCGTAATGTCACCTTTAAATCGACGTATAGTATGACCCGATGCGATCTATACATCGTGAGATATGGCTCACTAAAGACATCTAGCGGAAAACGCTCAGAACTTTTTACTTCACCCAATATTAAAATAAAAATATTCGTACTTTTCAAATAAACAATACGTTTTATTAATAAATCAAAATGTCAGGTCATTTTGAGACACCATTTAGTTATGGTAAGAACAGAAAATTGCGGTAGCAGGGTGTCTAATTTTGATCAGAACTGAAATTTCATGACATTTAAGGATTTTTAAGGCAAAGATTACGGATTTTTTCATGACTTTTAGTATGACTTTCTGGTATAAAAGTATAGTTTATAATTCTTCAGTGCGACTAATGTTCTCAATATTTATATTTATATTCTACTCTTCGAAACAGATGTGTGTTGTATGCCAATAAAAAGTATACAAAACAAACGAGAAGTCACCAAACTGTACAATTTCATATGTAGTAAAAAATGTGAGACAAACATCATTTCAAGTTTGCTGTAAAGAAATATATTTTGGGAACATCGGCAAAAATATTACATACATTCATGAACTTTCAGTAATATCATTTAGTCGCTTTACACGAAATACCGTAGATTGTCGCAAACCCGCGAAAATTTGAAATTATTTTGGATAAATTAATACAAAAATCGGCCATGATAATGTGAGCTGCAGAGATCTTTAAAAAATCAGGTAGACTGGTAATTTTTCATATTTCATGACTTTTTCATGGTCGAGCGTAATTTCATGACATTTAAGACTTTTCAGGTCGATAGACACCCTGGGTAAATAAAACTAACTGTTGTCGTACACGCACGGAAACTTTTTTGGTACACATTTGGCTAGTTATTGATCTGTTCATTTTTCTTTACTGATAAAGTCAGTATTTTTCGATTTGTTTTTATGTTATGTTTATTGTCAATTTGATTATTGATAAGATAACGAAAATTAACATCAATATATGAGCCCAATGCTTGTAGAATAAATTAAAATTAGTTCGTACAGCCTGGACGGAAACTTTTTTCACCCACTGTACATGATCGTCCAACGAAAAAAAAAAATCAATCTTCAGCCCTCAAAACACTATTTTGGGTGAAAAAAAAAACCAATTCGTGTTAAATTTGAGCATCTAGCATTGCAATTTTGAATATGAAAATGGCGTTCGCACCGAGGCGCCATCTAGCGTCGGACAAAATGGTCGCTTCGGGCTTTGCGATACCATCACGGCACAGGGAAGTTGTGCCAAGTTTTCCTCGGCTTCTGACACACGCGTATAAACAATGGTTAAAGCTCTCGCAACAATGTGTCGATGTTGCGAGTATTATTGCGTTGCCGATAAAATTTGGGTATAAGAGGAGTTCGGTATCAAGGCGTAATAATTAAAAACAAAACGATCGTTTGTATATTACCTACGCTGCAAGGCTCTCGTGTAAAAAGTCTGACGGTCCTGTCAACGCTCAGCGTAGTCTGCTACAATCTAAATACAGAAGTGTATATATATATTTAATAGCTAAGCGTTTGTCGATGCCTCTGTGCGTGCGCGTGGAACGGAGAGAGTCGTAACTCGTGCGTAGTCGCGGTTGGCACGATAGATAAAAGACTATATACATTGGGAATGCAAGAATCTCGCGTTCTACGCGTTGGATTTGTTTTAATCGCGGTCAAATACACCGTGATTAGTTACCTCATTTGGCGACTCAACAAGAGCAAATCAACGGATACGCGTAATAGTACGTCGACGTGTAAGCCCGAATAAAAATTATATACCGCCTCCTCAACGTCGAATCACCGTACAGCTGCGTCGGTGTGTATCGTGTGTGCGCGCGCATATGTGTGCCTCTGTAACGCGTACCCTGAGGAACAACGAGAAGACAGAAGGATACGCGAACTTTGGGGGAAAAATCGTGCATACGTAACTAAGAGAGGGTCGGTGAGAGAAAAAAGAGTGCGAGAGGGAGAGAGGGGAAGTGTCTCGAGAATACACGATTTAGTCGGAAACGATTATACATGTATAGTGAATACTCGTGAAAAAAAAAAAAAACTGGTCGTTTCGTTGACGTTCCGTAAGTTAATTAGCGTATTTAATCTAATTAAGGTAATATCGTTTACCGACCGAAAGTGGGGTAGTCTGATGTTCTCCAAACGTTTTACGAATCCAATTTTCATGTACACAAACGTATATTACGCGTCTATGGGTAGAAAGGATCTGATTGAAATGTGTCACGCGAGTTTTAACAAGTTCTTCAATATCTTCGTGTTAGTGACGATTTTAAATTCCCTCGAGCTCGCTTGATTTTAGCACTTGTTTTTTTTTTTTTTATTATTTATTCTTTAGTGTCGACTGTCACAGAGAGGTTATGTTTGTTATCACGCTTACGCCGAGTGATTCATATCCCACGAATTACGAGTGCGAGGAACAATGATATTTGTTTGGAGGATCCCGCCATACAGCAGTGACTGTTGTCGACTCATTCATTTTCGCTGCGATAACTAATTGTCCCAAAAATAAAGCGTTATCATTCCGTCGTCCGACGTAAGGTAATATAGTCGCTGCTATTATTGCTATTTTTGTTTCTCAACGACGATACAGTGAAGATGTGAAGGAAATGAATCGCCATTGATGAGAGGACGGGGCATTTGTCTTAAATCGCAATAAAAAAAAACACCATGTATGGAGAGGGAGAACTGAAGACGGTGTCGGAAGGCTGGGTGAAAACTGTGGATATCAGTACGACCGATAATCCAAATATAAGTTGGGCAATGGAGGACGACGAGCATTTCTGCAAACTTGTTTTGTACAAAGAAATTCAGGATTCGAGGTGAGCGCGCTTTAATGTTTGGTCCTGCCGATCGATGCTAAGCAGCGTTGAAGCTTGCATCGTTGGAATGCGACGAAGATTCTTTTCAATTTCTTATTTTCATTAGTATACAAAGTCATATTTTGCAGATTTAGGTTGTAAGTCGCTAAATAAGAATTTAAAAAAATGCTCGTGCCATCTGCGTAACTCAAATCTGCCAAAGAGAATTTGGGAAATTGAAAAAAAAAAAAAAAAAATTATTTTCATTGCATCGCGTCGATGCAAATGTCGACGGCGGTACGCTAGCTCCTTGAGAAAGTACGAGGGCCTAATGGGAATGCTACCACGGCGATAAGAATCTCAATTGTCATCACTTCCTTTTTAATTTCTTTTTAATTTACAGTTTTACATACCTTTGGGAGATAGTACGATATTCGAGGCGCCAAGTTTTGACCGTTGATTCTTGATATTTGAACCAAAATAAGGTAAATCTGCAGAATCAGGGCTGCAGCTCAAAACCGCACCAAATTTTTTTCTAGCATTTGTTATCATTAAAAAATGGGATCCCATGTAATATTATAGTGGGGGAGGCCAAAATTTCCCATAAATTGTGGGAAAATTGCTAAACCTATGTCTCTTTTCACTCCTTCTTACAATGTGTGTGTGTGTGACTGACGAAGGTTTACTTTCAAGAAATTTTATAATAGCATCGGTAAGCGAAATAATACATCCGTCGCAATCCATTATTTCGTGAATACTGGCATTACAAATATATTTACCTTCTCATAATGTTATTATTCGGTGTCTCTTTTCATTCCTTCTTACAATGTGTGTGTGTGTGTGTGTGTGACTGTCAAAGGTTTATTTTCAAATACCCCACCCTCAACATAAATGTGAAATGTCCGCAAATACGTTATTTTGTCCCCCGTTTTAGTAAATTTCAAAATCCCATAACTTATTGATTTTATGGGAAATTTTGGCCTCCCCCGCCACAATATTACATGGGATATCATTTTTTAGTGATAACAAAGATTAGAAAAAAATTTGGAGCGGATTTGCGCTGCAGCCCTAATTCTGCAGATTTACCCAAAATAATGAGCATTTCAAGAATAAAAAATGTGCCGTTTCCGCTTCCTTAAGGAATTATGAGCGCTTTTAGCGGTAATTGGAAAAACACAAAAATTCAACGATAGTTGTTGGCTCATGGGTACAATATGGATAGAATAATATGGGACATGGATACAATAACATGGGTACATTTTATTACAAATAATGGGTATTGACTGAAGGGCAAAAAGTTTTTCTCTTATTTTTCCGAGCTTCTCTATTGGGAAGATGCTATGTACGTAGAAAACGTGTCGAACGCGAAAGGTGTTTGCCACTGGAGCACGGGGGGCCGGGGATGCAGCTCTGCAGCAGCGGGGGCAAGGGGCCGGAGGGCCAGAGCCCCCCAAGGACATTAAACGCAGTATTTATATGATTTTCAACATAAATTTTGAAATTATAATGCTTTATTTATTTATATTCTTCGTTTATTCATAACAATAAGAATTGTTCCATATTATTACTACACCAAATTACTAAACAATATATTTTAGATAAACTTGGGGCCTTACAAGTCCGAACAGAGATGAACCGTATACCGTTAATCGTTCAGACTTCTAGCGATTAAAAGTGCTACTTTACTCTCTGTCTAATCGCATCTATAAGCGAGGAAAACATGGTAGTCGTATTTAAAATACATTTTTGGCTTCTAAGACACTGTTGAAACTATATATATACAAGTTACCTTGCCTGATGTTCCTTGAAATTTTCAAATTCGAAAACGTCATTTTCGATAACTAACGAAAAATTCTAATATTAACGCAAAATAAGCGAAACATTAATTTGTACCACTCTTCATATTTTGTTTATTTTGACTCGATAACCCTAAATTCACTGTAAAATCTTGGTGCCTCGGATATCGTACTCTTGCCTACCTTTGTATTGGACATTGCTTTTTCTTCTCAGTTACTATGAGAAGAGCATAAGGAAAAAATTGTACGGAGTGTTTTGAATTCGTTGTATGGGTAATTTGTGTACGAAGGAAACTTTTTGGAAAATTTTCCACTCTGTTACTACACAATTGGAGCGCGTTCAATTGTAACGTAATGAAATTCTTATTTTCTCGTCTGACACTTTTGTACATTCTCACCAAACTGTACAACTGTAGAGCAGCGTCCAGTCGAACAGTTTTGAAAATACAGCATCCAAGAGGAACGGGTAATGAAGTTTGCATCATCGGAATACAACGAAAATATATTCTTTTCGAATTTCTCCAATTTTCTTCAGCAGTTTTAAGATAGAATTCTCGACACAGTCGCGTTGAAAAGTTTATTCTTTGCTCAATCGATGGAAGCTTTGAAATATTGCGAAATATCCTTTTAATGTAAGTTGTACGTTAGAGTGGCCCAAACAAAAAATTCTCTCCGATTCGGGCTCTCACCGCTTGAAATATTGCTCCATACTGAAACAAAGAAGCTCGTGAAAGGAGTAGCCTATAGGATAATTCTAACAGGTGACTCATGAGGTTTTTTGGTTCTCCATTTCATTTACACGTTATAAATTAACTTTTTCTTTATCAATGCAAACCATATTCGTTAGATACAATCAATGAGTGGTCTGGACCAATCAGTGGGATTATTATATATAGTAAACGGATTTATAACCCCAAATTAAAGCCTTCGTAATCATGCATCCTTTCTTTGATTGAACCATGTGCAATCAAAGCTCCTAACTACGATTTGTCGTTGATGCAAAATTTGATTAAGTTTCAAGCTATCAATCCCGACGTTTCTAAGGCAGCTGCTAACAAACTGAGAGAACATTTATGGTATTTATGTGAAGAGCTCACAGCTTTATCCTACTTCGACCCGGCTATTCCGCTCAACGTGAAACAAAAAATGGTTCAGGCCACGCGAAAGTTTGAATGAAAATGTTAAACGTGTAGTATTGAGTGACGACGAATTCAAGCGCATAGTTGATGTTGATATCAGTTATTTTATCACCAACAAATCATTACGCTTGTTTGAACTCTGCGAATTGCCATACGATTTTCCTTGCGAACGCTCCGACGAATGGGAATGTAGCCTGAGCTTCAATGAATGTTTGGCAGTTTTTAAGGAGTTGAAAATTGTTAATGATGTCGCTGAACGAGGTGTCGCCCTCATCGAAGAATGTAATGGATTGTTAACAAAAAATGAAGAACAGAAGCAGTATCTTCTGAAGGTGGTGAAGAATCACCGGAAGCGTTATTCAAATTGTCACAAGAAGAATTTTGTAGATTGATGCTTGCATCCAGATAAAAAGTATATGGATATAAAGTTGACATATTAGTTTATAGAATAATGAAGCCATTTTAACGTGTAAAAATCTTGAAACATACCTCTCTCAACTGTATCTGTAATTATTATCCACAATACATTGGTAAAAACATATGTGCAACTTCATTGGCTATAAAAGAACCTCGTTGACTGAATTTTAACCCCCATTCCTCGTATTCTTTGAGAATTCGCGGTATCTCAAGAGCAGACTTGAATTTTTTACGTGTAAATCAAATGGTGAATAAGAAAACCTCATCAGTCACCTGTTAGAATTAACCTACAGGCTGCTCCTTTCACAAGCTTCTTTGTTTCAGTATCGAGCAACATTTCAAGCGGTGAGAGCCCGAATCGGAGAGATTTTTTTTTGGACCACTCCATTGTACATCCTATCGGAATGTAAAAATTTGTAAAGTAATGATGAAAACGCCTAATATAATGTTTAGAGTTCCAAACATCACAACGTTCTCTCCGTCACCTAATCCTCACTTTTGTATCAGACTATCCATTCCGGTTATTAATACATCGATACTCTGCGTATACGGATATGCACACACTACTGTAGTCTAGCGAGCACGGACATCATGGCAACGTCGCAAGCCCAGCGAATTATTGTCTTGATATTTGGCGCTAACGTTGCTAGACATTGCTTAATTAAAATCGCTATATCTCTGAAACTAGACGGTCAAAATTCATGATTTTTTTTCACCTACTTCGTCATATGTTCCTCTGTACTTAAGAATGAAAAAAAATCTTATTTAGCAATCTAAAACTACATCCACCAAATACGATTTTAGAGAGTAATAAAAATAAAGCATTCAAGAGAATTTGAGTTGTATTCCGACGTTGCAAACTTAAATGTAGACGTAGCATATACGCACTCATGATGGTGTTGAATTTGAACACTAGCTGTATGGCCAAAGCAATTTCTTTCTCCGGAGCATTGAGCAGCGAAATTTTTTCAATTTTTAGAACTTACCTAGGAGCAAGATACCAAGACGTTTCTTAAGGCGAAGTAAAAAAATGTACCACATTACATATGAGTACGAGAGAGGCAGTTGAAATTTTCCAACAGATTTCTCAGAGATGAATAATATTTAGGGCAAAAGACAATCGTCGAGCTCTCCGGATCGTCAAGCTCTGCAGATAGAAAAATCTGCAGAGCCTGAAGCTTTGTTTTTTCTTTAAAAAAAACTCAACCATCTATGAGAAAACGCGGTTTCGAAAATTTGTGAGGATATGTTGACCTTGTACATACCCTTAATGTTGATAAAAAAAACATTAGAGGAGCATCAAAGATTTGTGCTAAACATTAATAAATCTCTACGTAATAAAAGTTTTTATAAAAAAAAAAAAAAAAAAAATCATCATTTCTGGAGGCCTTGCTCCATAAAGCCATACTTTTTCAGAATGTTGGTACTTTTCTAGTATCGTATACCTCCATGAAGAAACTTTTTGGTATTTTGCTTCAGGTTTACTTGTAAAAATCACAAAAATTCGACTGCCGAAGACTTCAGTGAGAAAGAAGACTTCGGACATAACGCCGATGTGCCGTTATTATGTATTTAAAGAACGGAACAAAATAGTTTTGTACTCTTCCTTATGTCCGTTGTGAGAAATTCTTATTTTGTCGTCCGACTCTCCCGTACATCTTCATCCGACTATACAGTAAGCCTGTAAACAGTTAAGTGGTTTTGAAAATGCAGCATCCGAGAGGAACGGGTGATGAAGTTTGCATCATTGTAATGCAACAAAAGTACATTCCTTCGAATTTCTCCAATTTTCTTCACCAGTTATAACCTATGAAAGTCATGTGAACATTTTTTAGGATTCTGATTTAGCAATCTGCAAACTACATCTGCGAAATATGATTTTAGGTCGTAATAAAAATAAGGCATTCAAGAGAATTTTATTTCTATTCCGACTTTGCAACATTGAACCCCGTAGACTCAGCATATACACACTCATAGTGGTATTGAAGTTTGTCTCATTGGAACGCAACGAAAATTAATTTTTCTAGATTGCCAAAGCATTTTTTTAGCCGTTTTGGGCTATCAAAATCATTCAAACGTTTTTCAGGATCCGTATTAAAAATATACAACATAAATTGACAAAAAAAATATTTTCGATAATTATGAAAATAGAAGAAGAAAAAAAGAATTTTCGTTGTATGCAAACTTCAACATTGTCACTCACGAGTTATGTCCCAATGGAGTTCAATGATGACATAAATAGGCAGAATAATAACTGCAATGTTAATTTTCCAGTCAACACTTTTAACTGGTAATTTGGAGCTTGGTCTGCATATTGTGCCATGTACTTTACCTTATATAGGTCATTTACCTTGGTCTGCATATTGTGCCATGTATTTTACCTTACACCTAATACATGTATGTGGATGAGACTGAAGTTTGCATCATCGGAATGCAACGAAAATGATTATTTTGCAATTGCTCAAATTTCCTATGGCTAATTTTCGTCACGAAAATCCATTAATCATTTTTTAAGTCGCTTCCTCAGAGTTCTATAATTGTAACCTGCAAAAAAATTATTTGTAAAATAATAAAATAAAAATAAGGCAATAAAAATATTAAAAAGAATTTTCGTTGCGTCTCAAAATTGCAAACTTCAACACCATGTTTTTGGGAATTTCAAATGTTTGCTCCCTTTTCTGTGATCCCGTACATGCTTAGAACTTTAGAAAGAAAATCACGTTTTACAGAGTAATCAAAATGAAGTGCGCATTCGCAATTTGTCTATTATTCGTCTGCATGCTTCGAATCGTGGCATAGATGTTTGTAATGATGTAGGCCGACAAAATGATATTCCATCGAAGCGTAACGTTTGTCTGTTCTTATTGCAGAGTACGGATATGGGACGTAGTGATATTGGTGCCCAATCTCCTCTTTCTACTCTTCATCATCGTGCGATTCAATCGAGCCAGGCTCAAGCTCAGAGCTACGAGTAGCCCAATATTTTTAGCATTCTACGGACTTGTAATATGTAATATAGTGATATCGGTGATAAGATGCGTAGTTTCAATGACCGTCAACGCGGCTGCAAGCGTCGGTGGAAAAGCCGACAAGGTGCTCTGGGTAACCGTGAGATTTTTTCTACTCTCGACGGAAATGAGCGTCGTCATATTCGGTTTAGCCTTCGGTGAGTCGATATTTTATTCCATCTAATGCTTAAAATATTCGAAAATTGTATATTCCTTTTATGATTGAGACTTTTCGCTCTGACAAACGCCGTTTGAAAAGCAACTGCCACATGATAAGTTAATAAAAAACATGTCAACACCTCGATCGTCGGGAGCATAAACGTGTTTAGCAAAAATTCTGCTCTCGAGGATTAATCATTCTGTCGATATGTCCAGGACATTTGGACAGCCGGTCGAGCATCAGAAGAGTTCTACTGGCGACGTCTCTCATAGCTCTCGTATTCACCATAACTCAGGGTACGCTTGAGTTAATTTTACCGGACGACACATTTCACATTCCTAGCAGGGACTTCTACGTGTTCGGCCATGGGGGTATGATGTTTTGGTTTTGCAGCAGTCTCGTATTCACAGTGGTAAGTAACAGGGATAGAACACGTGATGTTGAAGTCTGCGTCGTTGGAACTCTATCTCAAATTAATCATTCGAATTGCTCAAATAAGGAGAAACCTTAGAGATCTGCGACCTAAATGGGCAGAAACGGTTTTTGATAGTAATGAAAGTAAAGGAATAAAAAAGTAAGAATTTTTCGTTGCATTCCAACGATGCAACCGCAAACACTGTACAACAATATACGTTAAGGGGTAACGCTACCGAGTTAAGTCGAAAACCTTTATGGAAACTTGTAAGTTGATAAAAAATAAATAAATCAACCTCTTGGGAAATGTACAATTGATTCTTCAAAATGAACACAACAATTTATACGCAAAAAAAATGTTAAAAAAAAAACAAGCTTTTATTTAATGTAGGATAGACTGGGTACGGTTGTAACAGTTTTCCGTTGATCGCCCATAACGTTGCAATTATGGTATAAGACGTGCAAATAAAATGCTTTATATTAAAGACTGGGCATCTGCCTTCAAATCGAAATCACAATTACGTGGTAATCTCTTTAAGAATATGAGATAAAGCTCGTTTTGTAAAACGTATGCCACTGTTACAGCTATACCCATACCAGGGCCGGTTGTAACAGGGCTGGGGGTCAGTTGTAACACATCCAAATAACACACAGTGCATGCATTGTAATCACTTTTTAAATTAAAAACACGTATTAAGGTACTTGCAAATTACTTTACTCCTGTATGCCACTGTTTATTATTATTTAGGTAACATTTTCATAGTCCTATATAATCAGTCTACAACATTAATGAGATTAACATTGACATATTTATTATTTTCATTTTAAACTAGCTTTAAATAGGAACAAACCTTTCGATTAATGAAGATAATTCATTATCGTATCAACAAAACGCTTCCTAAACAATTGAAAGTAAAAACAAATTAGCATTCCCAAGAAAACTTAAGGCCTTATATACGCGATTTCGCCGATTTTCGAAGGTACTTTTCTAGACGCGTTTAAAAAAAAATGACGCATATATTGACAACATTTTTTTACAGATCATTTATGCACATGGTTAAGTATATGTAGAAAAAAAATCAGAAATATTAACAAATGGCGGAGATATAACATAATAAAGCAATGTATTTTTTCTGCGCGCGCGTTGATGGTGAAAGTTCTCGGCATCGATGTGGGTGTCTGAAAAAAAAATGAACATATTTATAATTGCATAATGAATGTATCTTCAGTGTGAACCAACAATATTATTTTTTTAAAATTATTATAATAAAAATTCGAAACTTAAAATTTTTTTACTCAATTTTCTGTCGGTATTTTATTTTTTATATTTTTTTGTGTCATTGAAATTTTTGTTTCTGTGGTTCACACGATAGGTGATGATACTAAGAATATGTTGTAAAAATTTCAAAGCGATCTGAACCTTCGTTCAAGAGTTAGAACTTTCACAAGGTTCAAAAAAGTGAATCGTGGAAAAACGATTTTCTACTTGTTAGTACAACAAATAAAAGCTTGATTTTTTAAATATTTTTTTACATTCAAATTATTTTCTACTTTTTAGTCTTTAATTGATTTTACTAGAGCTCTGAAATTTTTGCAAAGAGGGATCAATTCTTCCAAACGAACCGATGTTATTATTGGTTGATTGTCAGGAAAGATTTTATATGGATGATTAGATATCGCTATTTTTACATGAAAAGTTGACATTTTTATGGATATATTTTTTTTTAGTCGAATCATGCATTGTCACTTTTTAGATGCATGTTTGCAAAATTTCAGAGCTGTAAATAGTCAGGAAGTGGGTGAAATATCGATTTTTTGTTTTGCATTTCACCGAAAGTCAAGTTAAATAAAAAGCTTGTAAAAAGAATACAATACAATTTTTCTCAATTCAAAATGACAACACACTAGTTGTCTATACAAAGCAATTTCCTTCTCTGGAGCATTGAGCGGTGGAATTTTTTCAATTTCTAGAATTTACCTATAAGCAAAATACCAAGGCGTTTATTAGGGCGAAGTAGAAAATATACCACGTGACATATCAGTGTGATGGAGACAGCTGACATTTTCGAACAAGTTTCTCAGAGATGAATAATATTTAGAGCAAAAGAAAATCGTTTTAACCTCTCCGTCAGGAACATCTGCAGAGCCTGATGCTTTGCTTTTTTATAAAAAAATTCAACCATCTATGAGAAAACGCGGTTCGAAACTTCGTGAGGATATGTTGACCTTATACATACCTTTAATGTAGATAAAAAAAACATTAGTGGAGCACCAAATATTTGTGCGAAATATTGATAAATCTCTACGCAATAAAAGTTTTTATATAAAAAAAAACCCAATTGCATCAATTCTAGAGGCCTTGCTCCATAAAGCCATACGTTTTCAGAATCCTTGGTACTTTCCTAGTATTGTATATATCTATCAAGAAACGCTTTGGTATTTTGCATCAGGTTTACTTATAAAAATCACAAAAATTCGACTGTCGAAGACTTCGGACAGAGCGCCGATGTGCCGCTATTGTGTATTTAAAAAAAAATCTAACAAAATAGCTTTGTACTCTTCCTTATGTCCATTGTGAGCAACCAATTGTAAATTTTTCAATACAGTTCGTTAATTTTGTTTTTAAATCAGTTCATTAACGTGTTTTTAATCAAGTTCGAAACTCGTTAAGTGCCGTACATATCAGAAATAAATTTCGTATCATCGAAAATTCTAATATTTTCCAGATATACATCTTCATACTAATCCTTCCAAGGACAAGCTTACGAGACAGACTAACCCTCCCGAGTAAGTTCAAGAACAGCGTACAATAAATAGATCACCAATGTCAATTTTCACTGAGGTAAAAAATGTTTTCGAAGAAATTTTGAAATCGAAGGCGTATGATCTTTTGATAATTCCATGGAAAGGTCTGCCACTTCGTGTCGAAAGTTACAGTTTCTTTGTAAAATTGTTAAAGCACCCGTGTCGTAGACAATACTATGAGATACTGTGATACGACATATTTGTATTGTTGCAGCGAAAAAAAGTTTCTACATTTATGCGGGTACTCTCGCGAGTCTGAATCTCGTACAATCAATTGGAGCTGGCCTTCTGAATTACACGCAGAATCCTGCAGGATTGTGCGTCGTGGATCTTACCGCTGCTGTTTATTTGACACTTTTCACACCTCTGGTATATCATACATTCCTGTCGGAATTTTTTGGGTAAGACAAATTTGCGAACGGTGATTTATTTATTTGAAATTTACTATTAATTAAAATTAATGAGCATTTATTGTACTTTATTTATTATTAATTACGCATACACTCAACTCTCATCCATTTTGCCGAGCCGGGACCGACGATCGTCGTTTATTTCGCGACGTTAGGGGCACCCCGTTATAGTGTCGATAGCAGCGACGCTCCACGGTAACGAACAAACCCAAACAAACAAATTTAAGGTAGTAGTTTTGCCAAGGCGTTTTTCTATAGATTTTTTTTGTCATTTTGAGGGCTCATTCGAGACATTATTAAATGATTACCTGCTAAATTTCAAAAGAATTCACTGTTGTGTATTCGAGATATTGGCAATCAATTATTGCACCATTTTACACGTTTTATCATGGGGAGCAATGGAAAATTTCCCATTTTACGCAATAACTTCGAAACTTTTCCACAGATAAAAAAAATTTAATTACAGAGGAATATATGACGAAGTGGGTAAAAAAAATCATGAATTTTGACCGTCTAGTTTCAGAGATATAGCGATTTAAAGTAAAGAATGTCTAGCGTCGCCAGCGCCGCGAAGCGACTGGAGCAGACTAGAACTAGATTACAGTATTGTGTGCATATCCGTATACGCAGAGTATCTACGTATTGGTAGCCCGAATGGATAGAAAAGTAATGATGAAAACGCCTCATTATATGAGGCGTTTTCATCATTATAAGTGTTTACATCCCGTTAAGATGTACAACCTACATTATAAGGATATTTCGCAATGTTTCGAAGCTTTCATCGATTGAGCGGAAAATAAACTTTTTAACGTGACTGTGGCGAGACTACTACCTTAAGAAGGGTGCTTAGGATCTTTGCGGGGCAGGCGGCAAGAGGGGTACGCCTATGCTTAAACACGGGTACCGGTAAGAGCTGCCAATCCCGAATGATCAAATTTTCGGTTACGTAAAATGAACAAATTTCGTTTTTTGTTTGTTGACATCGCGAATACGTTATTAATGAAGTTGAAATGCGGCAAACGCGTAATTTATTTCTCAGTAACTGGTAGCATTGAGCTCAGATACGAACGCCACATAGTGAGCGCTCATCTGTCAAACTTCCTTCGCGAATGTAGCTTTTGTGTTCGACGAAAATGAATAGATGGAAAGGAAAAATCCGAAGTAAAAAACAGTACAATCTACGGTTGAAGCAAGTACAGAATGGAAAACAGCGAAAAAATTAGTAGTTGAGCCGGAAAATGAATTCGCGGTCGAGGGACTACGCATAATTGATTTGAAGGTTATCTTAGAACACATGCATTGCAGCTTCTGTCACGAGTAGATATGGATGAAGAATATCGAGCATGAAGAAAGACATGAAAAATATCTTTGCTGTTATGATAAGGGACAAAAATAACAATAGTGATAAAAAATATTTAAATATACTCTTTATGAATAATAATAATCTTTATAAAACCGTGGTAAGACATTTATAACGAGGAAGCAATACTTTGTGCGTTTCAAATTGTGGCGCCTATTCAAGATGGCCGATTTGACAACAACGTTGCCATGTGTCGTAGCGCGCTTGATCGTTTTACGAAAATCAGCTACAATTTTCTGTTTTGTTTCACAAATATCTCGATAACGAGGTAGACAAAACGCTTCGCTCTTCGTTGAAATGATTCATAAGTATATCAAGAATTTCTTCCGCCTATTTGTATTCAATTTTCATCATTTTTATTATGTTGCAAGAGTTATATCAGCATTATCGTATAACTTTTTTCTAGGTCACCCGTGTATAAGCCTAACTTCAATAATTAATTGCTCAACAATGATGCAGACGAATGACAAATATTCTCAATAAATTTCAGCAAAGTCTCATCACGCGATAGCTGAGCAACCTCCTTAATGCAATTGAGCCGAGATCTTAATTTTTATAATTTATCGCAATATTATAACCACAATCACACAGCCTTTGACAGAGCCGACAAAAATACGAACGCTATGCGGCGCTAGTGTTGCGCATGGAGCCAATAGCTGCAAGTAGATTGCATAGAGTGGGGGTTAAGGGGTAGACCCATTGTACCAATATCTGGTCGCCAATTGGCAAAATAGATGAGAGTTGACTGTGTGTGTGTGTTTGGGCGCGTGCGGGCGTGTGTGCGTGTGTTTATATACACTCGGCAAAAAAAATTAAAGGAGCAGAAAAATTTCACAATTTATTCAGTGATTTTTTTAAAGGCCGTACCTTCGTGACAAATGGCCGTATCGGGTGGCAAAAAAAGAATTTTGAAGCTTGAAATTTCTAGTTGAAGGCCGTCTTCTAGTCTAGAGGGCCAAAATTTGGGGATTTTTCAACATGCGATTAAAAAAAAACAAAAAATATTTCCGTATCTATCTTTTTCCCAAATATTTATTCATCCTTTGACATTGTATAAAAAAAATTGGCGAAAAAAAAATCCATAATTCTGGTAGATGCAGGCTGGTAAAGTGGGGGTGGAAAAAAAACGGCCTCTCCTGGTTGGCATGATTCCAACCCTCCTGGTCATCTGAAAAAAAATAGATTCTTAATTAGTAAGGATGTCATTATAGCCCCTACCTCAGGCAAAAAAAAACATTCGCAAAATGGCGGCTGTTTAAAAAAAAGGTCATTTTTTGCCGTTTTTATTCACGATTGTTGATTTTTTAAAAATAATTAGTAACAAAATTTCGCGATAAATCTGGTAGGGGCGATAGAGGGGTATATAGAGAAGGTCCACAAAAAATTTCAAGTAAATCGGTTCATTACAACTTGAGATTTCATGTCAACCGTCTCGAAAAAAGTAGTTTCGAGAAAAACGCGTTTAAAGATTCGAGTACAGTTTCAGGCAGTCTAAGTCATATAATGGTACATATACTCACATTTCGTTAATCGGCGATTCCTGGTCCATAAAATACTCCTTCTTCTTCAAAATCGAAGTCTTTTGATGTTTTTTGATGATGAGAAGTTCGGAGTTCAGAGCGGTGAATCTGCTGTTCATCACGTCTGAAAGCGAACGCGTGACTTTCAGGACCGATCGTAATCCCCTGGACGTCCGTTAATATTTGGAATTTCCAAATTACCTTCGGAGGGTATATTCTTGAAATACTAAACATTGAAAATATGCAAAAAAAAATCGATTTTTTCAAAATTCTAGACTAGAAGACGGCCTTAAGAATCGCGAAATATTTTCTTGCGCATCACGTTCGGCGCTGTCATAAGAAAAAGCGCGACTAAAAAAAATCGAATTTTTTTTATTCAACATCGTCCATGAACTAAATTTTTTCTTCTGGCTGAATCAATGCGCTTGGGCCTTTTAGCCTGATTCTTTAGCTTCAATTTGGTATTTTTTTGCTGTCTGTACGACCATGTGTCGCTGAGATATCGCCGATTGAATGAAAAGTCGGCTTTTTTCTTTGATGATCGATATCTCATGAACTAATGATCGTACAGCGAACGGAAGGTGGGTTTCGGAAACGTAAATAACTCCTTCATAAGTTCCTTTTGGTATTTTAGAGGATTTTTTTAAGCTCAATATTGATTTGAAAAAGTACAAAAAAATGACTTTCTGCCATTTTGGAAAACCCACCACAACTTTGCAAATATTGCGAAAATGACCAATGTTTCCAGGTTTTTTTTAGCTCAATACATCCCCAAAGACCCTGTAAATTTTTAAATAGATCGGTTAAATAGTTTTTTTTACCGGAATCGTTAAAGTTTTATAAAAAAATTACAGGAGCACTTTTATTGCCCCTTAAACGTCAATTGAAGATGGTTAAGATGAAAAACAAAAAATTTCGTTAATTTTCTCAAAATTTTGCATCAACTACTCATCAAATCTCGAAAAAAAATACAAATTTTTTTTTCGAAATGTTGAAAATAAAAAAATCCGTTATTTTTCTTACACCTTCTCATTAACTATTCATAAGATGTAAAAAAAATTGAAAAAACTGTTTTATTTTATGACAAAATTTGATAGTTTTGAAAAAAAAACTATTTTAAATGCTTGAGTGCTTCCGAAAAAGTGAGTGAAAAATGGTATAGTGATGCGTGTAAAAAGGTGTATGAAGATTCGCTTGGGGGTATCAACTTAATTTAATGCAATTCATTTTAACTGGATGAATAATGGCATGCAAACAAAAAAATCGCGTCAACACTGAACAGATGATGATTTCATAAAATTTTCTACACATTATGAAAATAAAAATTCAAAATTTGGATTTTTTTTCATTTGATGAGAATGAGAGTCAATGAGAAATTGTAAGAAAAATAAACGGATTTTTGTCCAAAATTTTGAAAAATTTTGAGGTTTTTTTTTCGAGATTTGATGAGTAGTTAATGCAAAATTGTGAGATAAATAACGATTTTTTTTTCATCTTAACCATCATCAATTGACGTTTAAGGAGCAATAAAAGTGCTCCTTTAATTTTTGATAATACTTTGACGATTTGGGTTTAAAAAAAAGGTTTAACCGATCTATTAAAAAATTTACAGGGTCTTCGGGCATGTATTGAGCTCAAAAAACCCTGGAATCATTGGTCATTTTCGCAATATTTGCAAAGTTGTGGTGGATTTTTTGAAAATGCTTTATGGCTTTTCAAAAATGACTGAAAAAATTGCGAAATTTTTCTGCTCTTTTAATTTTTTTTCTGAGTGTATATATATTTTTTAACTTTAAAAAAATTTAATTTAAGGCCTTGTATCACACGCTCCGACCACTTCGAAATTTTGAACACTAATCTCGACCAAACCATACCGTCAATTGAGATTAAATTTATTATATACAGGCGATATTGGTGCAGCAAAAGCCTGATGCTCGGCGTGACACATGGCCTTAAAGACAATTGGTGATAAAATACACGTGGTATTTAGTAATGCCCTCCCTCTCGTCATCTTCGATGATTACGAGGCTCAATCTTGTCCCCCCTTCCCTTGGAACATCACGAGTTTAATGGACAAGCCCTTAAATGCGTTAAATATCTGAAAAAAAAATTAGCCATACGAAGTTAAAAAGAAATCGATGGTCCCGAGCGGGTCTATCTTATCTCGCTCAGACCTTTACGCAGTAGCATAATTGAAAGGGTCCCAGATGTACTAGCATAACTCTCGCGTCCTCCGCGAAGTATCGTATCTCGGCAGACCCTGTTCATCCTAACGCATCTCCGGGCGCGCGTGAGATCCATCGTATCTCCCGCAGCCTTAGAACGGAGTATCGTAACTCGCCGACTGCGATATGCTCTATCGTATCTCAGATGCACCAAAACGTTTCATCGTATCTACGAATCGCAAGTTTTCAGTAAACGCGGTTTGAAAGTTTCGCGTTCTCAAAAATAAAATGTCACTGAATCATCACAACATTTATGTCTAAATATTGCGCATTATACGCAGAATATTTTTTAGACATGAAAAGCGTTGTGAAAATAGAAACATAATATACTATTATCATAATATTCATCATATATTTCGGTCGAAAGGTCTTTGGTAGGCCTTCCCCCTGACAGCCGTCATGCTTCGACGAAAGGTCTTTCATTCAAATTATTAGCACATGTATGTGTGCTAATAATTTGTATGGAACTGTATGAAAAATAGCTGCTTGTAGAGATATACCTAATGCATATTTTTTTCTAATGAAATTGTTTCATACTATGTAAAGTTTTCGGAATAAAATTTAAAAATAAAATATCTTGTAACTGGTAATCAATTTTTGTTTCAAATAAAATCGCGAAATCTCAGTCAATTTTCAAACGAATAGATATAGTGATAACCGTAATACAATTCTTGTGTCGCCCAATCTCAAAAGGTGTTAATAATATCATTACGATTATTATTTTTCTATATTTCATGATTAATTAATTATCTGTTTAAATCAATGAATTATTATATTATTTCCATTCACGTCATAATAATAACATACTTATAACTGTTATCGTTACATAACTTATTCTTTCATTGTAAGTCGTCGAGATTTTCGACGACTTACGATAGAGTAGAAACTAGAATGGAACTTTCAGAGCGCGGGGGGATACGATATCTTGTTTTACTTTATTTAATTACAGCACAAAAAATTATCAAAATGATTTAAAATTTTGTCTGGGCATTCTTCAAGCTCGAACGAACTTAGTAGTGATGTTTTTCAAAAATCACCAAATTTCGACTTACGATGAAAAGTTTTGGTGCATCTGAGATACGATAGAGCATATCGCAGTCGGCGAGTTACGATACTTCGTTCTAAGGCTGCGGGAGATACGATGGATCTCACGCGCGCCCGGAGATGCGTTAGAATGAACAGGGTCTGCCGTGATACGATACTTCGCGGAGGACGCGAGAGTTACGCTAGTACATCTGGGACCCTTTCAATTACGCTACTGCGTAAAGGTCTGAGCGAGATAAGATAGACCCGCTCGGGACCATCGAAATATGTAATAAAAAAAATGTTTAATATACCACGTTTTTAAAACGGACTAAAAAGTATAAACTCATTTCTTCTAGCCCCATACAAATTTATAACCCCCTACAGATTCCTTACCTCATACAGATTGTCCTGAAAATTTGTGATTGTGAATTCTTAATAGCTATGAAAATACTTCTAACATTTAAAAGGAAAAAACGTGGGGCGCATGCAATAGATAATTGATGTATGAATAGTTCACCTAAGTCACTAATAATTTTATTGCATTTTATATTAGGTGTGTGAATTAATTTTTACAGTTTTTTTTCCATACTTGCGGTTTATTAAAAAATAGACAAAACCGTGTTTAATCCGGGTAATATCCCCCGTTGCTTTCTACAACCTTCTGCGAACGATCTAGTAGCATACAGATACCATCATGATAGAAGCTGGCTGGTTTTGAGGCGATAAAGTCATCGACGAATTTCCTAATATCTTCGACTTCTCGGAAGTGGCTCCCTCTTAAGCTGTGCGCCATTGACCGAAATAGGTGATTGTCGGATGGGGCCAAGTCCGGTGAATATGCCAGATGAGAAAGAACTTCCCAGCCCAGGTTTAAAATAGTTGTTTGGGTCGTACGAGCAACGTGAGGTCGAGCGTTATGATGCAGGAGAATGACTTTTCGCCTTCCGTGTCCCGTGAATGGCCTTTTTTGCTCAATTGCTTCGCTTAAACGATTTAATTGGTCCCTATATCATTCTGCAGTGATCGTCTGACCCGGTTCTAGAAGTTCATAATAAAAAACACCCGTTATGTCCCACCAGATACACAAAAGCATTTCTTTGACGTTCATTTGCGGTTTGAGAGTTGATGTTGCTGGTTCTCCAGGGTCTACCCATGATTTTTTCCGCTTGGGATTCTCATAAAGGATCCATTTTTCATCCCCCGTCACGATTTTCCAGAGGAAGTTCTTCTTTCGTTGTTTGCTAAGCAACCAAAGACACGTGTTCAACCGTTGTCCGAGGTTATATTCGGTAAGTTCATGTGGGACCCATTTCCCGAGCTTCTGAATTTTTCCGATCGCGTGTAACCTCTTGGCAACGGTTGATCGATCAACTGCTAGTTGGGCTGCAAGTTCTCCTTGTGTCTGTGAAGAATTTTGGACCAGTAAAGTTTCCAAATCGTCGTCCCAAAATTTTTCAGGTTGCCCAGTACGCGCACGGTCACTGAGTTCGAAATCATTGTTTCTAAAACGTTTAAGCCAATAATTGCATGTTTCGTATAACACAATACTCTTCCCGAACACAGAACAAATTGACTCCCACGCTTTGGTGGCACTTTTTCCTCGTTGGAATTCGTAAAGGATGCAGTGGCGGATGTGCAGCTTATCGGTTGCCATTGTTGTTGCTACTTTATTTTAAGGTTATGATGTTCGCCCAATAAATTTATACAGCGTCTTGAACAGGGCTATGTCAATGCTTTAAAATCCTAAAAGGACGTTGAAATATTTCAACTTGAAAGAGGATTCCCAGCTTGCTAGAAAAATCTGTAAAAATTAATTCACACACCTAATATTTATCTTGTCTGCTGTTCATTTGTTTGTCATCTATTTCTGAGCTATGTTTAAAGTTTCAAGTCTCTAGCTCATCCGGAAGTTAGTTTAAAATCGATTGCAAAATTTGTACCGCAAAGCCAAACAAACAAACAGACAACCAAGAAAGCGAGTTAATATTGCATTGTCAACCAGATCTGAGCTATGGTTAAAGTTTCAACTCTCCAGCTCATCCGGAAGTTAGTTTAAAAACGATTGCAAAATTTCTACCGAACAGACAAACAGACGGACAAGAAAGCGAGTTAATAAACACGTAGTAAAATGTCACCATGCCCTGCTCACAGCAAAGAATAAAAAAAAATGTTTCAGGATCTCACAGCCCTCGATACAGTTCTCGTACAAGGCTCAGGTGGACGACGGGATGGACGAAGACACGGTATCGTTGCCCCATCAGCAGAGCTTTTCATCGCTGAGAACGGACAGCGATTACATATATCAGGTCCATACACCGTCTATTCACATGCCCCTTTACGAATCGCTCGCATCAAAACCATCCACCTCGAAGCAAAAAATTTCCCTATTCTCCCTAGCATCCCGAAGAGATCCGAACACGACCACCACCGCGAGTACGAGCCGCTCGAGTTCTCAATTGACGCTTTACGGTACATCACCGGATGCGAGAAACTTATTGAGCATACGTCGAAAGACGCAAAAGAGCACGCCCGAGCTCGGCAAAAATTTAACGTCCGAGCGTGATAAATTTATCCAAGATTCGCAGAAGAGCACGCCCAATTTGAGTTACGAAAGACCGAGTTGGAATTACGGAGTCACGAAGTCCGAAAAATATTCCACCGGCCCTTCGGAAAGTATTACTAATTTGATTGTTTCGCCGAATACGGCGAGTAACTTCATCTACAAACCCAACGAGAACGACAGTAGCGTCAATTTGTTCTCCGATACCGGTAATCTCGTCGCGTCGAGCACGAACACTACTTCGTACGTAGTGGGAGAAACGTCGCCGAGCGATCAAAATATTTCACCGCCTCTCGAGAATAGCTTGGAAAATATACTCAACAATGATACTCGCGATAGTATAATCGAGCCGCAAAGAGCCGCCCCCCGAACCGAATTCGATTCGGCAAAAGACAATTTTATCGAATTGTCCTCTGCTGCGCGCCTTGGAACAAATATTCACCGCGACAATCCTCCGCCTTCGTGTGCTGATGTTGAAACGAATATCGGTAATTCAAGTCGCGCGACGAGTCCCCGAAAATCACGCGTTCGCGAAAATTTAACGGATAAACGATCGGAAGAATCGGGCGGCCTCGGTGATTACTTGCAATCCCTCAAATCTCCAAATTGCCAAAGTCCATTGAAGAAAAACGCGAGCAGCGGAGATCCTCAAAATCCTCGCTCCCTGGAGTAATCGACTCCTATGATGTTCTTTATAAATACAACTCTAAAGTGCACAACGATCAGAAACCCCCCCCAAAAAAAAAGAAAACAGAACAGCCTGAGAAATTGGTTAGTTTTTTTTTTATTGTAAATATCAGTGGGCGTTTTAATCGAATTAATCTATCGTTCAGTTCTTCGCTCACTTTTGAATCTGTAGAATTTTTTCCGAATTTTCTACACGTTTTTTTTAAGCCGTTGATACAATGAGCTAAGAAGAAGAATAAAGAAAGAACACACTGGGACAAACGAATTGATCGAGGTGTCGTTAGGACGACGTGTTATCATTTAGGAAATGATGACCGGGCGTCATTGCGTACCTAGATCCATTTGCTCATTGGAACGGGACAAATCATTTGATGGCGCGCACACCCAACACAAACACGTATACTCGATTGTATATATTCGATATAATCGAAGACAAAACACGATCGTAAAGATAATTACTTAATAGTATATATCGCACGAGCTTTAGTTATTTAATTGTATATATTATTAGCATGCCAGTGGCTCTCTTGAATTAAAAACGTGTAATTTTCGAGAAGAGCACTTTGTTTATTTATTCACACACGCTCTCGCACATTACCGATTATTAACATCCTGCTCTTCGTGACGGAGAGTGGGGCAATACAAACAAAAAAAAGATCGTTGATCAAACGCTGTTAGTTCTACGAATTGAGAACCATCGGTTCATCGCTGCTCATCTGTCCCTCGTTTTCTCTTTGCTGCTTCAAGATCAATTTCGCTTCGGTCTTCAAGTATAAATTTGCATTTTGAAAAATTGCGTTGCGCAATCCCCGACTATTATCATCCGCCGCGAATGTTTTTGCGCAATCATCATCTTCGAAGCTACCTGTCACCTTCCCCTCCTTGAAAATAGCTTTCCACGGTAAGACCCGAGCGATGCATCGCGCGCGATTCGCCATGTAATCGAGTAAAAAAAAAAACAAGTTGTTCGCGAGCCTCGTAAATCTGTACAGCACCGTGTTTTATTTATAAATGTGTATTACGCGTGCGCGCGGTCCAGCTTGGTTGCGTGGTGTAATGCTTTTGTAAAGCAAACAATATTTATGAGTTTTTATGGCTACCTTCCACTTTAGCCGTTCACGGAAATGAGAGGAATTTTCAGAAACTGTTACGGCGCACGCTTAATTTTTTACATTTGATACGCACGTTTCTTTCGTTTTTTTTTAAAGCTGCAGCAAAAATCTAAAAACTGTTCCTTCGTGATGTTAAAATTTGCATCTTTGGAATGCAATAAAAATCATTTGTTCTTTCCAACTGTCCCAATTTTTACCGACCCGTCAAATGTCATCCTTATTAAAAATTCACAACCTTAAACTACAAAAAAAAATGATTTTCAGACGAAAATAAACGAAAGAAATAAAAATGAATTTTCGCAATGCCTGCCCCGAAAGTGCGATTTTCGATTGGTGTTTAGCGTGCGGAAAGTGGCTTATTTCTCAACGATGCTTACTTTCCCGCACTAGTGCGGGAATGTGAGACTTTCCCGCACTAGTGCGGAAAAAAATCTATTTATAGCTCACTTTACCACATTGATTCGCGAAAAAACGGTTTTTTTCACGGTTGATAGTTTTTTGTTCTACGATTTTGGACCGATTGAAGAAACTTGAATGTAGCGAAATTCATGTGATATGAAACGTCAACTTATCAAAGTCGTATTTTCTGACAAGGAAATGATCTGAACTGATCTGATATATTTGAATATAATTGTTATTGGTTTTGTTGAATCTCAAATCCCACTTTCGAGACAGTCATTGCAAAAAATAATGTATGGGACATGTGCGAAAAAAAACGAATTACATCGCGCGTAAGTTGCCGAATTCGCCTCGACTTATGGTGCATTTCTCACTCGTACTCGTGTGGTTACAGCACTCGCCTTCGGCTCGTGCTGCAAATCACACTCGTACTCGTATGAAATGCACCATAAGCCTTCGGCTCATGCGGCAACTTCACGCGCGATGGAATTCGTTGTTTTCCGCACTTGTAGCATAAATTACTATTTCATTGCATTCCAAAGTTGCAAACTTCGGCAGGATCGATCGAAAATTTTGCAAGACAGATTTTTCGATTTACTCTCATTATCGAAACGGCTAAAGTGGCGCGAAGCGTCTTAAGTACATTTGAATATATAGCAGACACGGAAAATTACTCGTTCATCATATATGGGATATTCCGAACGATGCAAAATGACTTTCGTGTAATGTTCGTAACAAGAACTTATGTTCGCAAAAATGATTAAGAATCCCTTTTTAAAAGTGAGGCCTCGTGCCGTTTCACGACGAAATTCCGTCGGGGAAAAATTCAGATAGTATGGTACGTTATTTATACCGTATAAGAACTAAAAATTAAAAAATCGTAAGGAACACCTCATATATATTTACGTATACTGTCTATAAAAAAGGTGTGTGAAAAAAGCACTCTGTTTAGATCTACGTTTGGAAACCGAAAGCGGAATGATGTTTTGTTTTCCAGAATCACAGTGTCTATGACTCAACACAATTCGACACCAATGCGACACCGGTCAACCCGCTTTACGCGGCTTCTCTACAGAGCCCAGATAGCATTACTGGTTACAGTATAGACAGTCAAGATGCACACAACCAGGTCAATGGCTATCAGCAATGAACGATTTCTCGTTACTATTTTTTTTTTCTTCAATTTTTTTTTAATTTCTTTTTCTACAAAGGTTTCATTTGGTTTGAACGCAAAGGTTCAATGTTCGGGAGGATTTTCGATCCTGAATACAATGAGAGAAACAGAGCTTTACGGTACTCGCGAACGGCAGGTTACGAGTACGCAATACATATTGATATGTATGTATGTATGTGTATGTATATATTTATACAACTAGCAATTCGAACAACATTAGCTTTAAAAAACCTTTAAACTGAGTTTAATCGCGTTAATTTCTTTTTGAGCCTTCAAAAATTAGATCCGTTTTACAAACTTTGAGCCAAAGAATCTTCATTCAAAAAAAAAAAAATTATGTAACGAAGAATTGGAAAATTGACACATTTTATGCTAATTATTCACAAGGTATTCGTTGCAACAATTTGGAATGTTTGGGTCGATTCGTTGCAACGATTTGGATAATCGTTGAACCCTCTAGAAAGCTTATCGTCCAACTTCACGATTTTTTTGAAACATCCTTCACACTGATGTGTCGCCTTAAATCCATTGTCGTTGAAGATTTCATTTGGTATCAAAAGAACGGTCGAATTCACTATATTTTAGGAGCGACCAAGTGTTTTGAAGCCTTGAGCAAGTCAGCCGGGAATAATTATCAGAAAGTTGACTCTAACTATGTGAAAAACAACGATAGGAATTGCTTGTGTGAAAACGCGACTGAATCGTACGAAAAAAAAATGTAGCATCGTGTAATCGAAACGGTCGGATTACAGAAGTATCCTAAAACCGAATAATTCAATTATCGAGTCCCTAAAACTGCCAGTACACTGTAGGACAGGCCTGGACAATGCTCTTTGATAAGTATAGTAGATGTATGTATGTACACACACACACACACGTACGCAAACACATTAACGTATAAAATTTGCGATTGAGGCGGAATTAAATGGGTTTTGTTATGATTCCACCGAAAAATTTCTAGTCGCTGTTACGTTGTGATTTTAATTCTCCAGAATTACCACACCGCAGCAGCAGTTGAATAACACGACTCACGATAACGTTTAGTATTTACTATCACCAGAAAGGAGGAGGAAGAGAGAGAGAGAGAGAGAAAGAGAGCAAGGAGAAAAAGCTCAGTGTTTTCGAATGAACGGATAGCGAAGGTGGTGTTTGGTAGAATGATTTTGCTGTATGGAGTCTAACGTTAGTTGGACGTGGCTCAGGTACATGCGTTTTACAGAATCAATGTGAAATATTTGACTTATGCGTTCCTGTATTTTTCTGAGTTGGTTTTTTTTTTTGCGGTATCGGAGGAAAAGGTAGGAGCAAACCTACGATGTATAAGTATAATTTTTCCGTCCTTTAATGAGACTACCACACGTCGATTAGTATTAAGATGTGATGGGGAATAACGCGAAGAAGATTTAAATACTCGTGTTCGAGTCATGCGACGAGACAAAAATCGACGAACACAGCCCAACGTTACTTGACCCTCGTTATTTTCCTACTTTTGCATTGAGTGAAGAACGGGGGAAATACAACGCTCGTCTGATATTGGGGAATGATGGTAGAGTTCCAAAGATAAGAAAAAAAAAAAAAATGAATGAAGTTCTCTGATGAACATGATTGGTCTTAGCGAAGATCATCTAAAATACGAGAAAAGGTGAGAGAAGAAGAGAAAAAAAAAATATACTCCATCCACCGTGTATATAAAACAGTAATATATAATCTACTGTAAAGTCATGTTAATTAATACTTACATATTAATTATGTATCTAGTAGTACGTAAGCGCGTTACACTTTGCAAAAGAGAACGAAAAATAAAAACAATGTATCGGGCCTGTGTCAATGACTCTTGTATGGAGAAAAATCGCGTAAGTCGACGAGAATAGCAATACACAACGAGAGATATGAGTAAAAAATGTTTCCCTCGATAAAACTCACAAGTCTGGAAGAACGATATTGAGAAAGTAACGAAAGAAAAAAAAATTGAGCATAAAATACACTGCAGAAACTGGAATATTGCAGGTCGTACGAAAAAGATTTTCCATTAAGACTATTCGTTAAAATCCCACGATGAAATTCATGCAATTCATAGGTCGAATGATTAAAAATGCATTTGCATTGGCGCGAGAAACGCATTACCTCTTTCGTAATAATATTCCATCGATAAACCGAATGAGAAGAGAAGAAGAAAAAACACTACATACATATACGAGTATGCATACGTACATCAGGGTATTTGAAAAAAAAAGAGTAGTTCCTTCGGAGATTTTCGATCAGTTTGCTAAACTTAATTCCTCTGGAGGAACAATTCGATAACGCAATTTGATGCGGTCGCTCGCGCGACATTACTCGTAGTTAAAATCATGGAGACTAAGTACAGGAGTTCAAACTCGAGTGGAGAAACGATAAAAAAATGTTTACCCGAAAATGTGAAGAAAAAAAAACAAGGCTTTTTGTAATATCGCCACCGGCGTCGCTTCGATTCAGAAAAACCACCGATATTGGTCAATGAGGTAAAAGCAATCGGACGAAACATCCTACGAATTATTGTATAAAAATAAAGGAGAAAAATTACGTTTTTTTTTAAATATCGAATTATTTATAACATTGTTTCTTCGGAGCATCCAGTATTCTCAATGTTTTTAATGCATACTCTTTTTACTTGAGGGGCTATTCTACTGTGATGACTCAAAAAAAAAAGCTATTTTTGATAATTTTGTTTTGAAAATTGGTGCATGTATCGGTACAAATTTTTTTTCGCTTAAAGCTCCTCTCTTACAGGATAGAAAATAATGTTTTGCATATAAATGTATATTCCTGTAACGATTGATAATCGTGTAGAGGCATGGAAAAAAAGTATGACGCCGGCGTCGTTTTTTTTTTGCAAAAATGTTCGAAATACACGTTTTTTTTTCATCGTAATTCGGGCGAAAGTATAAGTAAAAATTAATATTTTTTTAATAATTCTAATTCGGGCGATAGCGACACTCATACAGATTAAGAATCTTTTGGAAATTTTTGTTTCAGATTACCCGGAGAGCGCAAATCATCAACGCCAGCGACATACTTTTTTTCATGCCTTTACACGATTATAAATTATTAAATAAATATACATTTATACGCTACAAAAAAAATGTTTTCTATTCTATAAGAGTGTAGCTTTAAGCAAAAAATCGGTTGTACCGATGCAGGCAACAGTTAAAAAAAAGCTTATTTTTCGAGCCATCACAGTTGAATAGCCCCTTAAATGTATTAAAAGCTAGAAAAAAATGCATTTTTTAATTTAAACAAAATCTGGCATCAGTGGTCACTGAAAATAAATGCATTGCTTGTCCAACAACGTATTCGTACGAATAATAATCGTGTCACCCTCGTTCTTTCATTTTATCCCAACACTGAGATGTACAAACGAATTAAGGAGTGATATAAAAGCTCTTATACAATCAGATGATCCGTCGCGTACACACACTGCAACCTCTCCGACCGACACCTCTATAAATGAAATCAGTCCCCCACTAGGTGCGGAATATCGATCGATGTAGCGCATGGTGGGGGAAGCGCCAGGTCCTAGCGTCAGGCTCGAAGCATGCTAGACAATAAGAGTGGGTTTGGAGGGGTCCTGCTATCCGCTACGTCAGCTGCGCAGAGTCGGCTAAAGTGGATGGTGCGCAACCTCTATATTTGCAAGTGTGATGCGGAGCCGATTTCGCCACTGTGCCGATTAAAGAGGTTGCACTGTATGTAGCATATAGTCCAGTAGAAGAGATGAAAACCCAGCACTTTTTAGCTTAGTATTAGAATTTTTGACTCAAGCTAGATGGTTGCATACTGAAAGTAACCCCAATGAAATTTTGCCCCTCAACTCGCCCCAACCCTAAGAAATAGGGGTTGAAAACTTAAGAATCGCCGTATCTCGATAATTAATAGCCTGATCAAAAAATGTTTCAAACAAAAGTTGTTTGAAATATTAGGTGTGTGAATTAATTTTTACAGTTTTTTTTTCCATATTTGCAGTTTGTTAAAAAATAGACGAAATCGTGTTTAATCCGGGTAATATCCCCCGTTGCTTTCTACAACCTTCTGCCACCGATCTGGTAGCATACAAATACCATCACGATAGAAGCTGGCTGGTTTCGAGGCGATAAAGTCATCGACGAATTTCTTAATATCTTCGACTTCTCGGAAGTGGCTCCCTCTTAAGCTGTGTGCCATTGACCGAAATAGGTGATAGTCGGATGGGGCCAAGTCCGGTGAATATGCCGGATGAGGAAGAACTTCCCAGCCCAAATTTAAAATAGTTGTTTGGGTCGTACGAGCAACGTGAGGTGCTCAATTGCTTCGCTTAAACGATTTAATTGATCACTATATCGTTCTGCAGTGATCGTCCGACCCGGTTCTAGAAGTTCATAATAAAGAACACCCTTTATGTCCCACCAGATACACAAAAGCATTTTTTGACGTTCATTTGCGGTTTGGGAGTTGATGTTGTTGGTTCTCCAGGGTCCACCCATCATTTTTTCCGCTTAGGATTCTCATAAAGGATCCATTTTTCATCCCCCGTCACGATTTTCCAGAGAAACTTC
The DNA here is from genome assembly GCA_963932345.1 of Ophion ventricosus. Lineage (NCBI taxonomy): Eukaryota > Metazoa > Arthropoda > Insecta > Hymenoptera > Ichneumonidae > Ophion > Ophion ventricosus. Next base: position 20,649,856 of record OZ010714.1, read on the forward strand.
TTCCTTCGTTGTTTGCTAAGCAACCAAAGACACGTATTCATCCGTTATCAGAGGTTATATTCGGTAAGTTCATGTGGGACCCATTTCCCGAACTTCTGAATTTTTCCCATCGCGTGTAACCTCTTGGCAACGGTTGATCGATCAACTCCTAGTTGGGCTGCAAGTTCTTCTTGTGTCTGTGAAGAATTTTGGACCAGTGAAGTTTCCAAATCGTCGTCCGAAAATTTTTTAGGTTGTCTAGTACGCGCACGGTCACTGAGTTCGAAACCATTGTTTCTAAAACGTTTAAACCAATAATTGCATATTTCGTATGACACAATACTCTTCCCGAACACAGATCAAATTGACTACCACGCTTTGGTGGCACTTTTTCCTTGTTGGAATTCGTAAAGTATGCAGTGGCGGATGTGCAGCTTATCGGTTGCCATTGTTCTTGCTACTTTATTTTAAGGTTATGATGCTTGCCCAATAAATTCATACAGCGTCTTGAACAGGGCTATGTCAATACTTTAAAATCCTAAAAGGACGTTGAAATATTTCAACTTGAAAGAGGATTCTCAGCCTGCTAGAAAAATCTGTGAAAATTAATTCACACACCTACGTATAAAGTTATCTGACTTCCAACCCCCTATTTTTGAAAATAGCGGCACAGAAACAATTAGAAAATTCGGGATTGATGTGAAAACAGTACATCTTTAGAAAATCGTAAAAAATATTAATATACTTTAAAAAAATTATTTTTCGATATATATCGAATCAGCATAAGTTCCTCTATATTTCTACCGAAAAAAAAATATTTTAAGCCTTTTTTTATGTCCGTTTTAACGTAATAAAATGAGCGAATTTACTAGTTGCGCACCACTGGAAAAAAAAGACATCCTATGTGTCCGTACCGGTCGCACTCGTACCCACGCTTCCGCCACACTCAGCGCGTGTATCTCCTCCTCTGGGTCAGTGGTGCCCTCGCGGAGGATACATTTTCAAACGAACCCGAATTTTAAAACCGTTTTTCTGCCGCTATTTTCAAAGATAGGGGATTGCACACCGGAAAACTTTATACGTATTTTATTATTCCAAACAACATTGGTTTGAAACATTTTTTGATCGGGCTATTAATTATCGAGATACGGCGATTTTTAAGTTTTCAACTCTTATTTCTTAGGGTTGGGGCGAGTTAAGGGGCAAAATTTCATTGTGGTTGCTTTCAGTATGCGACCATCTAGCTTCAGTCAAAATTTCTCATTCTACGCTAAAAAGTGCTGGGTTTTCGTCTCTTTTACTGGACTAGTAGCACTTTGGATCTGACCGATGGCCACTTCTGCTTTTCAAAATTTGATCGGCTGGTTAGAATGCCGAGTTTGTACCCTTGCCTTTAATCTCCATGCAGAAAACAAACAAATAAAAAAAATATCACGACACTCGAGCGTTTAGCTACGGCGTTCCCCCTCCACAGAACTTCGTTGAAGCACAACTTTTCCTTCGAAGGAACGCCTCGATATGTGTACTGCATACGACGAACATCTTTGATAGGATCTTCCAATTTGAACATTGTAAATACGCGAGTTTTCGTAAGTTCCAGAAAAAAAAGAAACTATTAGTATACGATATAAAATTTCACTGTCAATAAATCGAAAACTCAAGCGAAAAGCAACATTTCTCATTCGACTCCCGTCACGATGATTCTAATATTTTACACAAACATGCGCCTAGGGAGTGTCGTGATTAATCGCGAATTTTGTAACTTACGATACTGCAGCTGAGAGAGAGAGAGAGAGAGAGAGAGAGAGAGAGAGAGAGAGAGAGAGAGAGAGAGAGAGAGAGAGAGAGAGAGAGAGAGAGAGAGAGAGTGAGAGAGAGAGAGACAGAGGGAGGGAGGGAGGGAGGGAGAGAGAGAGAGGAGGCCCTATAGCAATAAAGCGATGAATAAAGCATGATACACGAGAAAGTATACGCATGGACAAGCATGGGCTCGTAACGGTGAAAGTGCAAAATAAAGGAAAAAATTAAATAAAAAATTCGGTTCGACTCCTTTGATGACTGTTCGCAAGAAAAAGCCCCTATATTGCGTGCAAACCTAATCGCGACGCAAACACGCATTTTTGTATGTCGCAATCGTATCGTTGACACACGTAATCATGATTACGTTCTCTTGTAGCTCAGGAACAACACGAGTGCATGATAAGAATACATTAAGTTTGTCGTTTAAAAATAGTGTCGAGACTCGCAAGCGGTCGCAGAACAAATATTTGAATGATAATCTCATCGCTCTTATCATAAGGTAAATAATTCTTATCACTCCCAAAGAAAACTATTTGCTTCCTGGTGGATGTGCAATTTTATGAACACTTTGCACCGGGCAAAATGCTTATAAACGCATTTCGAGAATCTTTACCGTTAGAGGGCGCTCATTCGTCACGTTCTGTGCCGAGGGCAGAGGGGTAACACATGCCGCAATATTCCTATGCATTAAGGTAGTAGTCTCGCCAAGGCGTTTTTTTCTATACATTTTGTTTAAATTTTGAGAACTCATTCAGGACGCTATTAAATGATTACCTGCAAAATTTCAACAGGATTTACCGTTCCGTTTTTGAGACATTGGAAATAAAAGATTTTATGGTTTTACACGTGTTCTTATGGGGAGCAGTGGAAAATTTCACATTTCACGCAATAACTTAGAAACTTTTCTACAGATTAAAAATAAATAAAAAATCACAATTACAGAAGAAAATATGACGAAGTGGGTAAAAAAAATCATGAATTTTGACCGTCTAGTTTCAGAGATATAGCGATTTAAATTAAGCAATGTCTAGCGACGCTAGCGCCACTAAGCGACAGGAGAAAACTAGAACTAGATTACAGTACTGTGGGCGGAATCCATAATCGGGTCTCATTTTCAAGATCGTTTTCAGCACGGTCTTGAGACGCTACCTAGATTCATAAACGTCGAATAAAATGATCTCAAGATGTAATACACAAGACCGCCTTAGCGCAGATGATCTTGGTCAAGACACAACTTGACTAGTTTCGTAATTCCGTCTTATCTAGAATAAGAAATATCTTAAGCCTGCAAGGTTCCATAGTCAATTAAGACCGTCTCATATCAGAAAGAAGATTGCAAATAAGATGGACTTCATGAAGACGAGATGCAAGCCGTCTTAAGATGTTCAGAGTGAGGTTACGGACAACACACAATTTTGGAGCACAGTCACTGATAAATATATTGCATGTTGTGACTACTGATAGATTTGTACAGTTAAAAAAGGATAACCTTCTACATAGTGTGAGTGAAACAGTAGCCCGCTGACGAGGCTTCCGCTAAATTCAGCGTATACCTTTTAGTATACTCATAGTTCAGTGAGCACAGTTAAATATTGGAGGAGTAGGAGCAAGCATACATTAAACTCAGACAAAATCGATCTTGTATTGCAATGTTGCACTTTGAGGATTTGCTGTATCTTTACGACATGGATAACATGGATACAGATGAATCCTCTGACCAAGAAGATGAGCGGGTTCCACGAGCTCCAAAACGATATATTCGCACTGCTCAGAATCCATTAGATTTCTATCCTGAGAACGAATTCAAACGACGCTTCCGATTTTCCAAATGGCGACTCCGCATGCGGAGCTCTGATTGGTGGATATAATGGCGAGTTTCCAAAAATCATCCGGAAACACCCGAATGCCAGTGTTGTATCAAGACCATCTTGAAGATAATAAGACAATCTTGGGCCGAGTCGTCTTTATAAAAACCCTCTTATTTGAGGACTATGAAATGTATGCGATCTTAAGAAGATTCTTGACCAATAAGATCGTCTTTGTGAAGATAGTCTCAAGAGTCGACTTGAGACCTGACTATGAATACCGCCCTGTGTGCATATCCGTATACGCAGAGTATCTACGCATTAGTAGCCGCAATTGATAGTCTGATACAAAAGTGAGGGTTAAGTAAACATTATATTAGGTGTTTTCATCATTACTTTATAAGTTTTTTGATATTACGTGAAGAAAATTTGAAAGTAATAAAGTGAAATTACTCGTTAGCTATTGCCTGTAGGGCTAATAAAGGTCTATACTTTTTTACTCAGAATTCGATACTCTATCATGTTACACTATAAAAAATATAGCATTCCATTTGAAAAAATAAAGTTGACCTTCAAATCTTCGAAGTGCCTCCACCTATAAAAAAAATAAATGCACCACATAGTGTAGCCTTATAAACCATGTAACTTTTGTATAAAACATTTTTTTGTGCAACGCATATTTCGGTCGTAAAAGAGGTGCTCACGTTGCGTGGTCCACCCTGTATATATACAGGGTGTCCCTCTTAGCTCTGACACCCGAAATAACTCGGTAATTATCGACGTCACAAAAAAATGTTCCAGACAAAAGTTGTACGGTGTGAAGAGGGCCATCAAATGTGACTAACTTTTTTTATTTCTGCGAGGCGTTGACGCACAGGGAAGGTCACCTCCACTTTTTTAAATGGAATGGTACATTTTTTCCAACCATCTTGTGGAGCACCTTAAGCCGCATAAAAAACATTCGGGGGTCAAAGTCCAAGGTCATTCAAGGTCAGTATCGATCATACAGATCTAAATATCTCGGATAACTACCAAATATTTCGTAGTGATTCGAGATATTTAGATTTGTATTTCATTTTACCCAAACAAACCCAAACAAACTCTGGTATCAACATGATGGTTGTCCAGCTCATTTTGCACGGATAGCTCGCAATGTTGTCGACCGAAAATTTAGTAATAAGCAGATTAGCCGAGAATCACGAATAGGCTGGCCTGCTCGATCACCGGACTTAACTCCACTCGATTTTTCTTTATGGGGGACGTTGAAGGATAAAGTTTATCAAGATATGCCCACAACACCGGAGAACATGCGAGAACGCATCATCAATGCGTGTAACAGCATCACTCGGAAAAGCATTCTACGATCGAAACAGTGTCTGACTGTCCGACTGCAAAAATGTTTGGACGCTGGTGGAGGTGATTTTGAACATCTATTGAAATAAAATATAAATTTGAAAATATTTTTGGTATCGACCCGATTTTCATCGATACTGACCTTGAATGACCTTGAACGTCTTTGACCCCCCTAATGTTTTTTATGCGGCTTGAGAAAAAATGTACCATTCCATTTTAAAAAGTGGAGGTGACCTTCACTGTGTGTCAGCGCCTCCACAGAAATGACAAAAATTGGTCGCATTTGATGGCCCCCTTCACACCGTACAACTTTTGTCTGGAACATTTTTTTGTGACGTCGATAATTACCGAGTTATTTCGGGTAGCAGAGATCAGAGGGACTGGCGGCGCTAGCATAGCACGTCCCGAGCAAGCGGTGTCTAAGAGTTTGTTTTCAACCAGATGGTCAAACTTATTTATTTATTTACGATTTCTCTAATTATTCACGGGTAGATGGCTGTTTTTTTTAAATGGTTCAGTATTGCGCATATGATGTACTGCTGAAGGAACACAATTTTTTCCTAAGGAGGTCGCCAGGCGCAAACAGTGGGAAATAGCTTTGTCCTTTTTCCCCGTTACCTTGGCCCCTCTGCTTCTGAGACTGGATTTCAAAGTTTCGACTCTTAAGTGAGCAAATTTAGTACTCGTTGCACGCAACAGAGAATGCGGATATGTCTCTATTCTTTGCACACAATAGTCACAAATCAACTCTGCAATAGCCTCAATGTCTTCCACAGATATATGGTACAAACAGCGACGTGGGTCGCGCTAAAAAGTCTGTTTTAATAACGGAAGCACGAGAAAATTTCGAACTAACGAAAAATAAAAAAAATTTAGTGTTAAAATATCTGCCATCTGTGCCGAGCTTTGCGTTGCTCTTCCCACAATCCGCCAAAACACACTGCCTTATATACAGTGGGTAAAAAAAGTATTTGCACACCACGTGTTTTTCAAATTATCCTGCGAAATAAAATAAAATACTTTGGTTTTTTTTTTCGAAGAAAAATAAAATGTTCGACAAAAATTAGTAGGATAATTTGAAAAACACGCGGTGTGCAAGTACTTTTTTTACCCACTGTATACAAAGGGTGTCTGAAAATAACCTGACATTTTAAATTGCGCGCCATTTTTTTTGTGGCGAACATAGAGTTCTTATCTTTGACAACTGGCATTAGGAAGTATTGAGGTTTAGTCATAGAGAATGACACGATCGAACACGCATAGAAATCGTGAAAATTCACAACAAAAATTGTGAAAATTGCAGACGAAGTTTCATGATCGTGTCATCTCGCGTCGCGGCGATGTGAATTGGCCACCAAGATCGTGCGATTTAACGCCATTAGACGTCTTCTTTGAGGTTTTTTGAAAAGAAAAATGTATGCTAATGATCCACAGACCGGAGCTCAAGGAAGCAATTGAACGCACCATTAATGAAATTAGTCCGCAATTATGCCAAAATATTATTGAAAATTTCGTCCAAAGCGTGAACGTTTGCAAACAGGGACGAAGCGGCCATTTATCGGATATTGTGTTCCACACATAACCTCCATGTTTGTACCTTATATTAAAATAAAAATATTCATACTTTTCAAATAAATAAGTTTTATTGATAAATAAAATCGTCAGGTCATTTTGAGACCCTCCTTATATATGGCCGCAGTGCGCGGGCGTGCAAGATTCTCACGTGATAAATATCGCTACGAGTGGCAGAATGTGACACTAATAAATCAGGATATTTTCCGTAGCGAAAATACCGGGTGGTGTCATACCCCTGGCCGAGGGCCAAAAAAAATTGGATTCCACGAGGATTTCAGTCGCAATCGAAGAAATTAATAATAATTGAATGATAATATTGACGATAAAGGATCAGGGCTAAATATTAACGAAACATATACGGGGCTTTTAGTCCAGTCAAATTAGAAAAAAAAAACATTAATCGGTAAAGATCTGAATTTTCGTATACATGTTTATTACGACTTCCTTTTAAACACACTAAAAGTATCCGTCAAAACCTGTTGCGGTCGAGCCTCCATCTTGGAAAGAAGGTACACTTTTTCAGTTTTTTGCCTATATCTCGGCAACTTTCGTTGCTACGGAAAAATAGTTCAGATAAAAACTATAGTTTATTCAATTTCCTTCGAAAAATATTTTTTTGTATTTCAAATACTTTAGCTGTAATCCGACGTTGAATACCAAAATTATATATATTTTTGCTGTCGATTTACTTTTTTTTTTGTTTCTGTACACTCTAAAATCGGTGAAATATATTTTCTTAAACTTATTTCGTGAAACTACAGAGGGAGAGAGAGAGAGAGAGAGAGAGAGAGAGAGAGAGAGAGACCAGGAAAGGAAAAAAACAGAGCGAAAAATGTACTCTTCGCGTCTTCTGCAATCATATGAAGGGATTGAGGATTATATTTTATTTGCACATGCGTTCAATGGGTGTGACACCTCATCATGTCTTTTCCAACGACAAACGAAAATCTTCAAAATTGTTGAAGCAACGAAATGATTTGTAAGATATCGTAATCATTTTCAACAACTTTAATGCCACGAACGACGAAATCGCGCACGCTGGAGAACGTTTTTTTCTTAGCTGTATATAATACGCCTGCTAGAGAGGGATCTTTAAACCGACATCGTTATCACACCTTCAGAAAATTCGCGTACATGAGCAAACCAAATCTACCGTTATTACCCCCTACGGCTACAGCCGCTCAGTAACACTCGTTTCGTGTTTATCAGCAATTGCAGAAATGGCGTATATATGAAAAATCTCTTAAACTCTGGGGTTAGAAGAGAGTCCATGATTTTCTTGACCCTGTTCGAACACTGAAGGCTCCTGTTCCGGATTCCGGGCTCTCATTACTCTCATGCAATTGTAAGAAGGGATGTACTTCATCTTGTGGATGTCGAAAGGCCGGGCTAAAATGCGCAGCGATTTGTGGACATTGCCAAGGTATCGCATGTTTGAACTCGAACAGAAATGTCGATATTGAAGAAGAGGGTTCTGTTGAAAGGCAGTTTTCTGACGAACATTTAAACACGCCTCAAATCCAACTTGAGGACGACGACTTCGACGATACCAACCTCGATGAGCCACCTCCTCTGACCATTATACTTCAGAGAATGCTACTCCTAGTACGAGTGGCATTCAACGGCTTTGAGGTAGTTCTGTAGTTTTGTTCATATCTTAGGAATTGCCTGAAATTCAAGGATGGTGTAGACATGACCTTCATAGACTGATGCCCAAATTTTCAATTCGATTCACCATTTAGTTTATGAGATAATTGCAATTGAATATGGGTATTTTTGTACGCGATCCCTATACCTAACACATAAACCGATAGGACTTTGCTCACATTTTTCATTATGGGTTCTAAACGGATCTTAAGATTGTTAAATAAAAACACTCGTGTATGCGGTACTATTTTCAGATTCATTTTTTTATTGGCGATTTTGACCGTTTACTTTCGGAGATATTGACTTTTGAAGTGTTAATTTTATTCCACACGGAACTCGAGCACAACCAGCTCGACACATGGCTGTCACAGCTTTCAGTCTTTTGTCACGCACGACTACAGCTCCGCTCTCTACCCATGCATGAGGTGTGATTGTGTAGGACATACAGAGTGTACAAGCTCTATCAAAAATTTACAACCAACAGTATCATATAGGCATTGGATTTTACTATACGCTGCGGCCGAATCTTTTACCTCGTACGTATACCTACAGAACTACCTTAATTGGTAAGAGTAGACAAACTTTCATATAACTGAGAAATACTACTAAAATTTCCAATGAATTTAATAATTTGTCATTTATTTATGATTTTTACAGGTCATGAAGCTCTAAAAAGGCCTTCTTCTGTATGCAACGCCGGATTACAGCTAAAGTATTGGAGATACAAAAAAAATGTATATTAGCTTTTTTGAAGGAAATTTAATAAACAATAGTTTTTATCCGAACTATTTTTTCATATCAGCAAAAGTTGCCGAGATATCGGCAAAAAAACTAAAAAAGTGTACCTTTTTTCCAAGATGGCGGCTCGAGCGCAACAGATGTTGACGGGGACTTTTAGTATGCTCAACGAGAAGCCGTAATAAACATGTATACCAAAATTCAGATCTTTATCGATTAATGTTTTTTTTTGCCGAAAATTGATCTAAATTGATTGGACTATTTACAAAGTTAGTAACGAGAAACTCGTGTGGGCGATCGAATATTTATGCGATTGTTCTACACCATTCACACGATCCGATCACTTCAAAATTTGGAATCCTAACTTCGACCAAACGATGAATCAATTGAGATGAAATTTATTGTGTACATTTGATATTGTTGCAGAAAATGCCTGACAGTCAACATTTTTCCAAATTTTGATTTAAAAAAAACGTTACAGATTGTCGTTACTTTCGGATAAATTGTGAATTACTAACTGATGTACTGTATTCATGCACATTTCAAGACCGTTAGACTCTCGACAGTGAAAAAAAAAACACATTTAGAGTGTTGTTTCGACTCATTTTATGGAAAAATGACGGTGAAATTGGGGGTTGACATTTTTTTTTACATAAAATTAGCAAAATTGTACCAATGAAGCTCAAAGTATTATCGACAATCCTGAAAATCTAGTGCAGGGGTTCTTAACCTTTTGAGCTCTGTGGACCATCTCGCATTTCCTGTGGACCCCTTTCGAAACAATGTTTTGAAAAAATGTATTATTTTAATTGAAATTTCAAATCAAAGTGAGATTTCGTCAGAAATTGTAAACTGACGCAGAAAGTTTACCGGAAAACCGAAATTGTCGGAATAATCGTGTACGGAAAATTCGTCGAATTACAATTCGTTGAATTACGATAGGAATGTCCGCTTTCAGCCGCACCCGGAGTCAACGAACGGGGACGTAGCGGATATCTGACTCCATGTTTAATTTTTTTCAATTTTATTTTGGGTTTTTGTATTTTTCATTTTTTTTTGGGTTTTTGTATTTTTCACTTTTTTTTTGTTTTTATATTTTTTAATTTTTTTTTTTGGTTTTTGTATTTTTCAATTTTTTTTTTGTATTTTTAAATTTATTTTTGGGTTTCTATATTTTTCAATTTTATTTTGGGTTTTTGGATTTTTAATTTTTTTTTGGGTTTTTGTATTTTTAATTTTTTTTTGGTTTTTATATTTTTTAATTTTTTTTTTTGGTTTTTGTATTTTTCAATTTTTTATTGGGTTTTTATATTTTTTAATTTTTTTTTTGGTTTTTGTATTTTTCAATTTTTTATTGGGTTTTTATATTTTTTAATTTTAATACCCAACATCGTTAAAGGTCCCAATACCCTGGCAAACATTGTAATAATGCCGTGGACCCCCTGTGGACCCCCTGGTGGTCCATGGACCCCACGTTAAGAATCCCTGATCTAGTGCATCAGTTTTCCGACTGGCGGCGAACTTGCATGGTGAACGTGCACACATATGCACGCATCATACACGGACTTGCAGCAATTGTGGCCTAATGGGCCTTCCGCTCTTTGCTGTGTATGAGTAGCAGACGGTTGCTACACAATCTGGCGGTAGATGGCGGCGGCTCGTAGTAAAAAAAAACTACGAATTCTGCAATAATTCCGTCCTGACCGCGTCGAAATTTCGCAACGTCCTTAAATCTTCGACGAAGGGAGACGATGAAAGTTCCACGTTCTCCTGACGCTAGGATCGGTCCTTCCCAGGGCGTCCAGAGCCGCAACGTCTGAAACAGTTGGACGTGAATTCTAAAATTGTTGTATAAAAGACTTAACTAAATGACACAAGGCATGACGATTGTTTCCCGCCTATACGTGGGTGAATGGAAGCTATCACTTTTTATACAGGAAATCAATCCTTCGAGTGCACACCTTCGTAGCGAATCTTAAAAAGTTTCGGAATATCTTATCTTTAGGGGGTATTCTATTGTTCTCGAGCAGGGCGCCAACTTCTGCACACTAATATTTCGTTCGAAAATGACACGACTACTACAATAAACTTCGAGTCATGCATGTTAAATTATTATTATTTCTACACAAGCGTATTAATAACGTGTTTCAATGTTACATCAGTGTGTTTTTTTTTTTTTTATTATTTTATATAAAAAATAATCTGATATATTTGGCGACAGAGCACTGTTTGTATTGCGAATTTATTTTTTCATGGTTGGCAATACTTATTCTGTTACCGCGAGCATCAGCGAGCGCAGCAATGCACGCAGTCCATTGAAAAAAGAACAACATTTGCATTTCTTTATTAAACCGAATCAATTTGGAACGATAAATGTCAATCGTCAAAAATAAAAAATATAACTTATCTTTAAAAATGGGTTTTATTGGGAGGCTGTCCTACCTCGATTAGTGGTATTCAAACACGCGCGCCATTTAACACTCATGCGGACGTTGTCACACTTCGCCTCTACGTTTCGCCGGTGGGGAAAAACTGATCGTTTTCATTTACAAAAATGTCAATAATTAATAAAGGGTGTAGATGGATAATTTCATTTTCGAGTGACATCATTTTCATAATGTACTGAGTAGTTTGACAGTTTTTCATATCATTATTGTATTTTTCACACGATTTTTCACGATCAGCGATGAGTGTAGGCAGGCTCCCTATGTTAAAAAGTGTTTCTTTTTTCAATTGTACATTTTATGAAAACGGTGTAGACGATCGATTTAAAATTTGGAGGGTGTATTCAGCACATGACTCAGAAATTACTGTATAAATCTGAGTCAAACGGTAGCATTTCATCAGTTTTCCCGAAACTTCTTAAGGGGTCAGTATCAGTCTATTTTCGGAAATTTTAGATTTTCTCAAAACAATAGTTTCGTATACTACATACCTGTAGAAATATGATAAAGAACGTTATTTAGGTCGGAGCGACCGATAAGGGGCTAAAAAGAGTGATACAATAGAAGCGTCTCTGCGAGCTCAGCGCGGAACCGCCGTGTCGAGCGTGCAAAGCTCGCAGAACGGTGATCCGAAACCGAAAATCTCAAGAAAGTGAAGCTTTTGAAGAAGCTGAAGGAATAATGTATGGATCAGGCATCGCTGATTTAGGGTGAAAGGCTTTTTTTTAAAGTTTTATGTACATTTTTACAAGAGAAACTTTAAACCCGTTGTTCGCAAAACAACATTTTTCGACCTTGTCAACATGATTTTGGAAAAACTATTGCACCGATTAGGCTTAAATTTCCAGGGATTATTCTATGCACGTATCTCTTCGACCCATACTAACGGTATAAATATTCATTAAGATTTAAACCTATTTTTAAACAATTTAAGGCCGGATCCTGAATTAGAAGGTCCAAAAAATCGATTTTTTTTTATTGTTTAAATCTATTCCTGATGTATCTAAGAATGTCTAGACAAAGTTTTATAGCCCAATTCGAAATATTTCCAAAGATACAGCACTGAAGGTAGTGGAGTGTCGAGCAGGTATACGGGCGCTCGGGCAGTTAGGGCGCCCGTTTTCTCGAGTTTTCGTTTTTACGATTTTTCTAATTTGGCGTATCTGATTACAAAAAAACTAGAAGTCCAATCGAAACAAACCAAAGCTTGTTCGCTTCAGTATCGTTTTCTTTTCTATTTGAACTAAAAACATTGTCGAAAAAAAATTCTTAACAATTTTTTTAGCAAGTTGAAATAATTTTTTTTTTCACAAAAAGCACATTTTCTACTTCAAACCCGAAAAAACATTCAAATTTCAAAATTTTTTTCGTTTTTTTTTAGTTCATATAGAAGAAAAATATGTCACAATTAAAATGGTTTTTGGTTTTTTTGTTTCAGATGAAAATTACGAGCTCCATTTGTCACGCCGCATGGAAACCGCAGTGGCACGAATGTGCATAAAAATCGCTTGCCTGTTGATATTTTTCTTTAAAAAAAATTGTTTTCTTATGTTCAGACATGTAATAAAATAATCTGAAAATTTCGCTAAACTTGCTTTTTTTTCCGAAAAAAATTCCTCAAAATATCGATTTTTCGAACCGGCTAATTCAGGATCCCGCCTTAAGTTGTAGAAGACAGTCGAAAAATTCAAAAGTGCGCTATTTTGTTTTCTTTTTATCGGGGATGAAAGTTTTTAGTAGGTGCCATAACTACAACTCCACTTTATAATAAAATTTTCGACTTTTTATTTACAGGTGCTCCAGACTTAAGATTTTGTGTCGACAAAGTGAAAAAAAAGTTAATTTTTTCTTGTACTTTCAAAATTCTTTTTTTTGTGTATAAAAAGGATTAAAATATGGGGATAAATTTTATTATGAAAAAAAAATTCTTGGAAATATGTGCCATAGATGAAGACTGATGCACCGATTGGCGCAAATTGACTCCAAGCTATTTTTGGCTTCGAATATCTTGGAAACTGCACTTTTTTAACATAAAATATACCAACGTTTTTGTTGTATTACAAAAAAAAACGAAAAAAAAAATGCATTTGCCGAAAAACGTGATTGAATCTGAAGCCGCGCGCGTTGCAGCAAAACGTTGGGGTCAGAATGACCTCGTGTACACTCGAAGGCTCATTGGTGTCGATGTCGTTTCGCACTTTTCGATCGTGGATCTCTAAAAAAACATGCAACAAAAAACGATCGAGCATTTTTCGTATGAGTGGGTTAAATAGAATGTGCTCGAGTCGAAATAAAAATGAATTTTTCATTGAATTCCAAGTCTGCAAACTTCGACAACATAAAAATTACAGTCACGTCGAGTATGGGAGAGTTGGTCGAGGGTTTTTTTTTTATCGGTGAGCAAGATCGAACAATTATACGCACGGCCAGTTCTGAGATATTCGCTAATCGGTGGCTCGAGTATCGACACGGGAACGGCCATGTTAAGACGCGGATAGAGTCTCGTCCTGTTGGTAGCAATCGCATTGCAAACGACCATTCCCAACATCTCACCGTTGGACCATCGAACTATCGGGCCACCGCTCGATCCGCTCTGAACGCAACAAGTCGTACGTAACATGCATTCGGTTATTCCGGATACGTTGCCCCGCGTTATCGTTGGAAGACGCGACGAGAAAAACGGAAATCCGGCGCTCGCGACGGCTTCTCCTGAGGGACAAATAAATAATCCACGTCTTATCTCATTGCATCTATTTCTTTTTTTTTTTTTCTTTACATTCTATTGGGTTGCATTGAATATTTTTTTATTGGTGTAGACATTTTATTGATATACTATTAAGGCATTTAATTAATACTTTTGTAATACACTACCGTGGAATTCCAAATCTAGAAGAGGAAAAGAAGGCAGAATCATTGGAAAACTGTAAAAAAAAAAACAGCAAGATGTTTGAAGACTCAAAGACGCTTCGAGAAAACATCGATTTCGTTTAAAGCCTTATAGAGGGTGTTTGGCACATAGAACGGTAACATTTTTTGGGGGATTAGGGGGGTCATTTTCTAACTTTTTCATCCTTAGACCCTATGTCCTAAGTGTCACGGTAATTGAGGTATGATTTTTTTCGGTTTTTTTTTTTATTGGGAGTACAAATTAATTCAGTCCGTTTTCAAGAGATGGCTCTGGCTGTTATGAACGTTTCATAGTGACAGCTGATTTCGGTGGTTTCAGAGAGGTTAGACATCTGTCAATAACATTCACTTTATATCGCTTTGAGTTCCATTAAAAACCTTGTTTTTTACTGTGTTGAATATGTCGAAATTTTGTGTTAACTAAGCAGCATTAGCGGGAAGTTTTACTTTTCTGCTTTAATTGGAAGAAAAGTGCAGCTGAAGCGCATCGAATTCTTGTTGAAGTTTATGGTGATGATGCTGCAACTGATAAATCATGTAGGGAATGGTTTCGACGCTTTAAGAACGGTGATTTCAGCGTTGAAGACAAGCCTCGCCCTGGACAGCCAAAAAAATTCGAAGACAACGAATTGGAGGAATTACTCGATGAACAACCTGGCCATTCCATTACGGGCGATCGGTATAGACTACAATTGATTCGTTTGAGCCATGCATTACGAGAAACACGGCCGGAATACGAGCAAAGACATGACAAAATTATTCTTCTGCATGACATCGCTCGGCCTCATGTCGCAAAAGTCGTAAAAAAATATTTGGAAACGCTCAAATGGGATATTTTACCGCACCCGCCGTATTCTCCGGACATTGCTCCTTCTTATTACTAGTTGTTCCGACGGATGCAGCAGGATGTAGCAGCTCACCGGTTCACTTCTTTCGCAGAAATCGAAAATTGGCTCAGAACTTGGATCGCCTCGAAAGACGAGACTTTTTTTCGAGATGGAATTCGAAAATTGCCTGAGAGGTGGGAAAAAGTAGTAGCCAGCGATGGACAGTACTTTGATTAATCTATTCATACCTTTTATTTTGAAATAAATGGATTTTTTACTACAAAAAAACGGACCGAATTAATTTGTACTCCCTATAATTACCCGAAATTTCGCGTTTAAATCGTCATAACTTTTTTATTTGTGGCTGTAATAGCACGAAATAATTTTTATTGTATTGTGCAATGTATGCTTATTATAAATAAATCATTATTTGATACAATTGCTTTCAAGACAATGGCTAATGAGCTTTCAAAGTCTTAAAAAATGTGTAAATGGATGGAAAAATTCAACTGCTACATTCATTATAAAAAAAAACTAAAAGCTATTTTGAACTGAGCTTTGTTTTAAAAACTTTTCTAGTTTATCCCCTTTTCAACGGTATGCTACACGTGATAGAAATGATTCATTATGTGGTCGAAATAAGAGATACTTGTTTGCCAGGGTCAGGGCTAAGAAAAGACTTTTTATGTTTACGATGTTTTTTTTTTTTAATTAAACTTGAGTGATAAATTTTGCCCAAATTGACCTTCTTTGCTCGGTATGCATGCAACAAAATTTATTTCGTGCTATTACAGCCACAAATAAAAAACTTATGACGATTTAAAGGTGAAATTTCGGGTAATTAAAAAAAAACGAAAAAAAATTACAGCTCTATTACCGTGATACTTAGGACATAGGGTCGAAGGATAAAAAAGTTAGTAAACGACCCTCCCCCCAATCCCCCAAAAAATTTTGTCGGTCCATGTGCCAAACACCCTGTATAAAGGGTGTCTCAAAATGACCTGATAATTTAATTTGCGCGCCATTTTTTTTTGTGGCGAACATTGTACTAATCTTTGACAACTGGCATCAGAAAGTACTGAGGTTTAGTCATGGAGAATTACACGATCGAACAACGCATAGAAATTGTGAAAATTATGAAAGTTATTGCAGACGGACTTTCATGGTCGTGTTATCTCGTACCACGGCGATGTGAATTGGCCACCAAGATCATGTGATTTGCCGCCATTGAGCGGCTTTTTTGTATTTTTTTGGAAAATAAAAAATTGATTCGAGTACTAACAGATATGTAAAATAAACCCTCCAAACCCTATTTTGATAGCTTTATTAGTATTAAAAAGAATGTTTAAACCTTGTTTTCCGTCCATCCAAAGGTATATAAGCCCTTAAAGACTTGGCTCACAAGTCCGGTCGGTAACAATCCTACGGCCAAGGCCATATCTTGAAGATTTCATGTAGAAGAATGGTTTTAAAGCTTTGAACGCGTTTTTCTTGAAAACATGTTTTCAAAATCGGGTGAACTTGTAGCTCCTACAATTTTCAATCGATTGACTTCAATTTTCAACTGTAGCTTCTCAGGTAGATTTTCTAGCGAACTACACACGATGTTTACGAACAATCAACAATTACGGTTAGTGCGTTAAGTCGTTTAAATGTTTTCGAGTGTCTCAAAATGACGTCCCTTAAGGTGATTTTTCAATCGCGGAAAGAGGAAACAGTCACAAGGACTCAAGTCTGGCGAATAAGGAGGCTGAGGAGCCACAGGAATGTTGTTACTGGCCAAAAAGTCGTTTGTTGAAATTGCTATTTGACAGCAATTTTTCTCATCCCCAATTCATTGGTCAAAATCTGATTGTTGCGTTGCGTTTGAGGAGGAGCGATTGAGGAGTTGCGTTTGACTCACACTATGGTGTGAGTCAAACGCAACTCCTCCCCGATCGTTCTGACTGTCAATCGACTCTCTTTCTTCTGAAAAGGCCTTAAGGCGGGCAACCACTTTAGAAGACCGAAAATTAGATGTTTTTTTGGATTTTTTTATTGTGAAAAAAAAAACGGAAATTTCTGCAACTCTGACAATAATTTATTCCTATTTTCATACATCTCTGGTAATTTTTTCAAATTATTTCATGCATCAATTAAGGTGTAATCCGCTGTATCCCTTGGCGTGTCATCGTCGTTGTTGTCGATTTGCGGGAATTGTGCAGCTTGCAATTCGCATCTGAAATAGTCCAACAAATTTTTATGCATTCTTGAGATGTTTTTTAAGAACATGAACCTAAATTTTGAAGAAAAAAAAATGAGAATTGAATGTTGAAACGTGTTTGAAAAAAAAAGAATAGATTTTTAGCATTTTTTTCTCGGCATTTTGCGATAATAAATATGTTGTATACAATCTAATCTTTCCAACTATAGGTTCATGTTTCAATAAATTATATTATGTAAACGTGTTCCAAATTTGAAGATGATCCATCAATTCGTTTTTGAGTTATGATTCCCGCAAATTGAAAAAATGTCGTTTCGAAAAAAACACGTTTAAAGATTCACAAACGAAAAACTCAAAGTCAAATGTGTTTAAGGAGGGTGCTTAGGATTTTTGCGGGGCAGGCGGCAAGAGGGGAACGCCTATGCTCAAACACGGGTACCTGTAACGGCTGCCAACCCCGAATGGTTATATTTTCGTTTACGTAAAATAAACAAATTTCAACTAATAAATATGTGGAATGCATATTATTGACTGTTTAGAAATGTTATTAATCGTTTTTTGTTTGTTGACATCGCGAATATGTTATTAACCAAGTTGAAATGCGGAAAACGCGTAATTTAGTTCTCAGTAATTGGTAGCATTGAGCTCAGATACGAACGCGACATAGTGAGCACTCATCTGACAAACTTCCTTCGCGAAAGTAGTAGTTGAGCCGGAAAATGAATTCGCAGTCGAGGGACGGCGCATAATTGATTTGAAGATTATGTGAGAACACATGCATTGCAGCTTTTGTCACGCAGAGTTATGAATAAAGAATATTGAACTTGAAGAAAGACATGAAAAATAACTTTGTTGTTATCATAAGGAACAAAAATAACAATACTGATCAAAAATATTTAAATATAATCTTTATGAATAATAATAATCTTTATGAAACCGTGGTAAGAAATTTATAACGAGAAGGCAATACTTTGTGCGTTTCAAATTTTGGTGCCTATTCAAGATGGCTGATTTAACAGCAACGTTGCCACGTGTCGTAGCGCGCTTTATAGTTTTACCCAAATCAGCTACAATTTTCTGTTTTGTTTCGAAAATATCTCGATAACGAGGCAGACAAAACGCTTCACTCCTCGTTGAAATCATTCATAAATATGTAAAGAATGTCTTCCGCCTATTTGTACAGGGTGTCCGATGGCAGATTCCAAACTTTAAATGATCATAACTTTAAAACGCGCGGTGCATGAGGAGTGCGGGGCGGGTAGCCGAGGTCGCGTGCGTTGCGGATTTTTTAATCGCCATGGATCGTTGGTCTGGAGAGCAACGTGCTTTCGCTGTGGAGGCGTATTTAACTAACTCCGAGAGATATTGTGAGATGATCAACAACTTTTTTACGGAAGAACTTCGCAACAGTCCTCTCTTCAACAGAAACAGCTGGTTTCAACAAAATGGCGCCACTGCGCACCCTTCTCAAGCGTCCATGAATACTGTGAAAGAATTGTTCCCTGGAAAAACGATCTCTCGATTCGGTGACATTGCCAGGCCAGCACGATCACCTGACCTGAGTCCTTGTGACTTTTTTTTGTGGGGCTACCTTAAGGGTGTCGTTTACCAAAACCAACCTGCCACCACAACTCAGCTGAAAGAAAATATCCGTACTGAACTTTCGAGGATTTCGAGCTAACTCTGTGCGCGCGTTTTTGAAAATGTGTGACATAGATTAGAAGAGTGCTTGCGTCTTGAAGGTCGTCATTTAAACAATGTGATTTTCAAAAATGGAAATCCGCATTTGATTTCTTTTCATTTTAGTAAATATTTTTTAATTACTTTGTTTATTCATTTTATTACGAATTTTTAAAGTTTGAAATCTGCCATCAGACACCCTATTCAATTTTCATCATTTTTATTATCCTGCAAGAGTCGTATCAGAATTATCGTATAGCTTTTGCTATATGGCCCGTGTTTAAGAGCCTAACTTTAACGATTAATTGCTCAAGAATCATGCAGACGAATGACTTGAAATTTTGCACGGAGTCGTAATACCTGTTCGCAAATATCTTCAATAAATTTTAGCAAAGTCTCATTATTACGCGATACCTGAGCAACCTCCTGGATCAAATGATAAAGTGTCTTACCGATTAATCAGCGATTCCAGCACCATACAGCACCATACAGCAGTCCTCCCTCTTCCTCATGCAACTCATTTGAAGCTTGCATTTCCTCTTTATGAGCTTTTCGAGCTTTTCGAGCTTCTTTTGTCTCTAATGAACTTTTTCTATTTTGCCGAGCCACGCGCATCTGATCCATTTGCTCGGCATATCCGTAGCGTTGCCTGCCAACTACGATTTGTATTTCATTCATAACCATGAGTAAGGCTGAATTTCATTCATTGAATAAAATAGCAGCAAGAAATGCCGCTACCTCGATTATTTTATATCCGGAATGAAGATGTTTTGGAGCTAATCGCTAAACTTGGGAGTCGAGCGGAGAGTCTTTATCATTTATATACATACCGTGAGAAGGAATCCGAATATCGTTTTGAAATTTTCAGGGTGTATTCTTAAGATATTTTGCTAACGATTTATGAAATTAAAAAAAAAAGATTTTTTGAAGCATCTAAAGTGGTTGCCCGCCTTAAGCCACCGATAAATCTGGGCCCTTGACAAAACACTGTCTCCGTAGGCCTGCTGAAGTTTTGCAAAAGTTTGCGTTGTTCTGTGCCCAAGTCTGAAGCAAAACTTGATAGCAGCACACCGTTGCTCGAAATTGATGTCACTCATTTTTAGAATGCACCAGAATAAACTGTTTTACGAAAAACAGTCGCTACGTACAATCGAATAACTCTATCGAGTTCAAACTCGTACTGAAGGCGTATCACATGTTCACCTGCCGCCTCTCCAAGACCCGCGTCCCTAGTGTTGCCAGATCGAACGCTACGTTGCCAGTCTCATTAATTAATTTACACACCTGGTACATTACGTTAAGAATCTTTTCGAAATTTTTGTTTCACATCAACCGACTGCATGCTATCATGGGGACGGCAGACCGTGCCAGCGAGGAACATGCCTTATGCCAGTCCCAATAATAACGCTCCCAGTCAATATACTTATTAAAAGATTGGTTAATATATCTCAATATTTATTCCTTCGAATAAAACAAACTTGTATGAGATCGGACAAATAGTTTTTGAAATAATAATTCCCAAAATTCACCTATTTTATCCGTCGTCTACTCGGATGTGCCCTCTCGAAGTACTTCTCAAGTACTTCAATGTAAACCTCTACGACGTTGAATTTTGCATCATTGGAACGTAAAGATTTTTTTGTTCATTTTTCATATCTATATTTTTATGCCTATATAAAGCCTTCTTTTCGCAAATTGAGGTCGGAAGTCTCTACTAAGAAAACGTAAAAACGTTTGAGTAATTCTAACAGCAAAAAAAAAAGTTAAACGTTTTAAGGTAGTAGTCTCGCCAAGGCGTTTTTTTTATAGATTTTATTTTTTATTTTGAGGACACATTCAGGACACTATTAAATGATTACCTGCAAAATTTCAAAAGAATTCACCGTTCTGTTTTCGAGATATTGGCAGTCAAATATTTCACGGTTTTACACGTGTTCTTATGGGGAGCAGTGGACAATTTCACGTTTCACGCAATAACTTCGAAACTTATCTACAGATTTGAAAAAAATCCCAATTACAGAGGAACATATGACGAAGCGGGTAAAAAAAATTATGAATTTTGACCGTCTAATTTCAGAGATATAGCGATTTAAATTAAGCAATGTCTGGCGACGCTAGCGCCACGCAGCGTCTGGAGCAGACTAGAACTAGATTATAGTGGTGTGTATATCCGTATACGCAGAGTATATATGTATCAGTAGCCGGAATGGATAGTCTGATACAAAAGTGAGGGTTAGATAAACATCATATTAGACGTTTTAATCATTACTTTATAAGTTTTTACATCCCGATAAGATGTACCACCTACATTATAAAAATATTTCGAAGCTTTCTTCGATTGAGCGGAGAACAAACTTTTCAACGTGACTGTGGCGAGACTATTACCTTAAAAGATTTATTTTTCCTTGCATTACAACGATGCAAACTTCAACATCATGAACTTCTCTGTTGCTTGTCAACAAAATTATTACTTTTATGTTTCGACTCGGATGTGACCTCTTATTATCAAACTTTATAGGGGCAAATCTTTTGGGAGTAAGTATGCTGAGTGTCACGTCTGCCGTAGTTATCGCATGGCTCAACCGTTCCCAGCGTTGTCCTTCAATTTGATAGGATGCACGTGAGAGCCAAACGATAAAATTAATAGAATTTCAGTACGTAATAAGTAATTACACTCTAATTATGTAGTGAATGATTGCCAAATATTCCAAAAAGTTTCTTTCACACACTGGCTATCCACACAAAAAATCTAAAACAATCCATAGGATTTTTTCATAACGAACAAGCGAAGTAATAATTCGTCGATTTTTTATCACCGTGGTAGTTGTTACTCTAAGTTTCCCAAGCATCCCTAATTCGACGTAGAAAACAAAAATCGATGTGTCAATAGAGACGTGCCAATATCGAGGTCGATTTTTCTATAGCAAACCCAGTGTAGCGCGTAAAGGAAATCGGTGTAATTCTTTTTGGAAGTTACCGGGACGAATCGATGGACGACTGGCGATCTTGATGGATCGCAGCGTGGGCTCTATTTCTCGTGGATCAAGCCTCAGTACCGCGACGTCGTAAGGCTCGCCTTTGGCCGTTCGATAAACCAATTTCGCCCATGACGTAGTCGACGGTGACGAGCTGCCCGAGGATCGGGAACCGTCGCCACGACGAAGGACGACTTTGATCCGACTCTCCGGCGCCTGAAGCGATATAAAACCATGTTCATTTGAGTGTGTATGTATGTGTTTGTTTACCACGAGCACTTGTCAGTAAGGGGAATCCGATGGTAAAACTACACTGTATACTTAATATCGATAGCAATCATAGGGGGCTCTATATTTGGTAAGTGAAAGATGTGTATTTTTCTCTCTCTCTCTCTCTCTCTCTCTCTCGCTCTCTCCCTCTCTTTTTCCTCGTTTTACCTCCCGCTTTTCTTGATATAAATGGAATGCTCACCTTCTGAACAACGTGCGAACACGTAATTACAGTGCCCGTTCCCGCGTCAAATATAATTCCAGTGCCCCAACCATCGCCGCATCTCACCAGCACCAAACTCCTGTCCAACGAATCTGGGGAGTTTTTTTTCTTGCGTATATTTGGAAGCCAAATACAGCAGAATCACGATTAATCGATCCCCAATCATCCTCATTCGATGTTTGAAAGAGGTTAAATATACAGGGTGGACCATTTAACGTGGTCACCCCAAATATCTCCGTTTCCTTTAGAGTGACGAAAAAAATGTCAGGAGGTAGTTTGATTGATTTCGAAGGGCTGATACAGTGGTGAAAAATTCATTTTTGTCAAGGTCTAACTTTTTGCGTTCTCAAGGTCATCAATGGTTTTTCAAATGGGAACATGTTTTTTTTTCATTAAGACGTTGCAGCTGATATTCAAACGAATCCAACAACCTATGATATCATGACCTTGAAATGATTTTTCACCAAAATACACGTGTAAAAACGGGAAATCGTGATGGTATTGACAATAAGAATATCCGAATAATGTAATTGAATTTTTTGTGCAGAAAATTTATTGTAACAAATGTTCGAAGTGATGGTCATTAACCTCGACACATTTTTGAAGACGTCGGATGAATGATTCTCTTGACCTTCGAATATTTTCTGGTGTGATAGAGGCGCAGGCCCTTGTAATTCGTTCTCGCATGTTCGCCGGCGTCGTCGGAACATCATGCTTGACTGTATCATCACTCGGCTTGACTGTACTATACCATTTTCGATACGGTTATTAGATGTTACTTTGGATGGATACACTTGTCTACTGATTCTAATATTGGTAGATGGTAAACATTTTTCATTCTACTACAGTTTTACTACGTTACAATGCCAGTATTTACAAACATCAGAAACATCTCCGACTATTGACATTATTGTCTCTGTTGGATAACCTGCGCCGCCATCGCACCAGAAACTATTCGAAGGTCAAGAGAATCATTCATCCGACGTCTTCAAAAATGTGTCGAGGTTAATGGCCATCACTTCGAAAATTTGTTACAATAAATTTTCTGCACAAAAAATTCAATTATATTATTCGGATATTCTTATTGTCAATACCATCACGATTTCTCGTTTTTACACGTGTATTTTGGTGAAAAATCATTTCAAGGTCATGATATTATAGGTCGTTGAATTCGTCTGAATATCAGCTACACCGTCTTAATAAAAACAAAAACATGTTCCCATTTGAAAAACCATTGATGACCTTGAGAACGCAAAAACTATGACCTTGACAAAAATGAATTTTTCACCGCTTCATCAGCCCTTTGAAATCAATCAAATTACCTTCTGATATTTTTTTTGTCACTTTAAAGGCAACGGAGATATTTGGGGTGGTCACGTTAAATGGTCCACCCTATATATATATATTATATATTGAATATAGATCGTATATTTATTTTAATTTTTGTTGTATATCATCCCGTCAGAAAAAAATTAAGTTTCGATTATCCGAACCGTCTTCAGTCCCAATTGGTTCGGATAATCAAGGTTCTAATGTACAGTGAAATCTCGTTTATACGTTTTGCACTTCGACGTTTTTATTATTTATTCGTCAAATTTCTCTGTCCCCGGCAGATTCTGCCTATTAAGAACGTAATAAAGTTTCATTTCTACGTTTTTCACTTATACGTTTATTTACTCTTATACGTTATTAATTTTCTTACCCAGCGTCCGTTTCGAGATCCGTTTTTTTTCACAGTTATGCGTTAATCAGTGTTCTGTGACACAAACAAAAACGGACAGGTATAAAATAATTTCTACAGCATGTACTTTGATATTTTCGACTGTAAAAGTCTGGGATCGTACTAGCATGTACTTAAGGCGTTATACCATCTTGGCGTTCGGAAAAATAGATATATTTTTTTTCACGCGACTATTAAATGTATAGAATAATTTTTATTTTTTACAAAAACATAGTTTTATGAACAAATTTGAAAAGGGAAAAAAACTGAAATAATTAAAAAATTTGCGAGTTATAAGTAGGACCCTTTTTACCAACTGGTAGATAAAATATCTTAAAATCTACTCAACCGATTTTGATGAAATTTATACCATATATTCTTTATAATATTATCTAGGATGTAGTATACGATATTTTCGATTGGATGACCCGTTCATTTTTTATTAATTTTTGAAACTTAAAATTTTGGTGAAAATCACTTTTTTGCAAACAGCTGTCATTTTTATAAACTATTTTTTTTTAAATTATATACACTTTAGCTGTTATCTTTCTTCAGAAGTTTTTTTTTATTCATTTTTCAGACGATGCCTGTCAGAGAAAAGAATTCCACCATCGGCAAGAATTTTTAAAAGAGGTTCCTATTAGGCGACTTATATATCCACCAATTTAAAATGAGATTGATTCGTTTTTTTAAATTTGTTCATAAAACTATAATCCCGACTAGAAATTTTGATTCATCAGCCTGAAGACTGATGAGACAGCTATCACGCTGCGGTTGGGATTACCGTAGTAAGGCACGCCTGAACAGTGCCGGATGTCGACCGGGTCATTGTAACCGTGGTATGGTAGTAAGAAGGCAACTTTACTTTAGCCTGATCAGGGTATCTTCTTACTCCTGTATGACGGTTCCTCTGATCCGGGGGACATACGACACAGATAAGGTGTGCCTTACTACGGTATCCGGACCTTAGCCTAATAGCTGCCTGCTCCGTATTGAGG
Source organism: Ophion ventricosus (assembly GCA_963932345.1). Lineage (NCBI taxonomy): Eukaryota > Metazoa > Arthropoda > Insecta > Hymenoptera > Ichneumonidae > Ophion > Ophion ventricosus. The sequence goes on from OZ010714.1 coordinate 20,675,000, forward strand.
CAGCCGACGACGAAGACAGCGAAGTAATAGGTTAGGGACAAAAGGGATACCATTTAATAAAGTATAATCAAAATTATTATTAATCCAAGAACCAATGTTCAACCAAAGATGTGGTGACTGTAATATGTAAATAATATAAAAATAAAAATACATTACAAGTGAACTTACTATTGTTATTGAAATAATGATGGGTTATTATAAGTCCAGATTCCCCTTTTTAAGTTTATTGCCAGATTTTTTTTAAGTTTCAAGGAAAAAAACATTGTCAAAAAAAAAAGAATAATATTAATGACATTTTTTAGAATGATAAAAATAAGCAACGAAAAAAAGAAGGCTACACAAGTATTAGGATGGTTATATTTAGCCATCCTAACACTTGTATAAACCTGCTTTTTTTCGTTGGTTATTTTTATCATTCTAAGAAATGTCATTAATTTTATACTATATGTATTAGGATGGCTATATTTAGCCATCCTAACACTTATGTAAACCTGCTTTTTTTCGTTGCTTATTTTTATCATTCGTAGCACGCTAAGCTTTAGAATTGGAAGGCGGAGGTTCAAATCTCGCGGTTAAACAAAAAATTTAACGAGCCAGGATGCGATTTAATCCAATTCTCATATACGCAGGAATATAAATAAAGCTTATGGAAACAAAAAATACTACAATAACTTATTGTCGTCGTAATTTGTTGTTCATTTAATTTTTTATTTGTGGAATAGATACAGCAGCCGGATCAGGGCCTGAAAGAGTGTACTAATCAGGTCCGTAACCAACGTCTGCTTCAAGGCCGGATGCCAAAAAGCATTTCACGCCTAGTAAAGCCCTGATCCGGCAGCCTGTACAGTACCGTAGTACGGAATATGGCCTGCCGGACCCGGCCCTAGTCTGCCCCGTAGCTAAACTTCTAGTCAGGATGTATTGGTGAAAAATAAAAATTATTTTATATATTTAATAGTTGCGTGACAAAATTAACCCGGTGCGTTGGTCTAGTGGTTAGAGCGTGCTGGCCAGCGAATCGGGAGGTCGCAGGTTCGAAACCCAGTCGCGTCACTTTCGTCGTGAAATATTTTTCTTCGCTATTTCTCGGCGAAAGACGACTAGTTCCGTGACTGGGAGGCGAACTTGAGGGGATCGGCTGTATCGGTATAGGTTTTCCGCAGTTTCCCTATGCCCATGGCAGACATGTCATGGTGAATACGATACAGAGGAGGAAGTCGGCTGCGGCCGCGAGGTGGAAGGATGAGGAGGTAGACGGGGGAATTGTGGAATGGGTGATATATAGGGGGGATGTGGAATGAGCGAAAGAACGAAGTTGAGGTGAGGTGGGTTGGGGCTCGTAAAAAGGGGAAGACACTGTACGGCTGGAACAATAGTTGCGTCAAAATTTAAAAACAAATTTCATACACGTTTTTCCAAGCTCTAAGGTGGTGTAATGCCTTAACTCTGATTACATATATCTTATAAAACCGAACATGTCGATTATTTACTAGTCTAAAACGTCAAAGCTCCCACGTTACAAGCCCGCATAAAATACAAATACCAAATGGAAATTAAAATATTCGAGTTGCTTTCTTATTTCATTACTATTAATCAAATTTTCTTTCGGAAAACTAAACATCAACAGAATAGCGTTACTGCCATTAAAAAAACATCGCAAATTATGTCCTAATCGCCATTTCGAAATGCTAAAGAGTTTCAGATACATAGTGTATTTCACTTCTACGTTATTCTCATTTAGACGTCATACGTGCTGTACCCCTTGGAAAACGTATAACTCAAGTTTCACTGTACAAATTATTCGATATCGTCTTTGTTCGAGGCAATTATGGCACTGGAATTTGCATTGTTGGAACGCAATGGAAAGTCTTTTTCACTTCTTTATTTTTGTTATTAGACAAATATTTCGTGCAGATCTGGGTTGTGGATCTTTAAGGTGGAATGTGAAAACACGTTTACGACGGAATGAAACACGACCCGACGTCTGTAAAACGCGGCTGAACCAAATTACTCGAAATGTTTACAGTCAACGGCCGATTACCAGCGAAAAGATCAGTCTCCTTGACAAAAATGTACGTGTAAATTTATCACGGGAAACTTGAACCGAAAAAGTTCAGGATGTGAGCTTTCGATTCAGCTTATCAAAATTGATGTCTTAGCGTGTGTCATTTAGTCTCAAGCCAAAATTTATCGTAAGAAAACGTAGGTAATAAAGTAAAATAAATTTTCAACGAATTCCAACGATGCAAACTTCAACATCGTGCAATTTTAGAGGCTACATTTTCGATACGTCTTCACAGAAATCACAATACCCTTGATTCCGTTTGATCACGATTCTTTTTTTTTTTTACTTTCGTTGGCGATCGAGAACGCACTTTATCATAATTTTTTTTTCAAAGCAATAAAGCTCTCGTAAGGCGTTTCGAAGATCGCTGCCTGGAGAAAACTCTTATACCAACGATTCTCGTATCCGACTCGTCGACTATTCGTTGTTCGAGGCTTCGGGATCGTAGTAAACTTTGCAAGCAGGGAAGAAGACTAGCGGCGAATGTGTAGTCGACCCATTCTCCGCGGCACCAACTCAATGGGGCGATCACCATTCCGCATATGTAGCTTCTCGTGCCGCTGTTTAAACAGAAAATAAACGACACCATTTACAAGGGATCATATGAGAGGTATTATCCATTATATTGGGCATTACCAGAACTGCGTGCGTGTAGTTTAAGATGGTAACGCATCTATAAAGAAGCAAGCTTGAAATTCAGCAAGCAACTATAAGCAAGCTGGAAATTCAGTGTATGTCATTTCGCCGAAGTGTAACCAACTTTTTTTTTTCATAGTGTTAAACATGTCAAATTTCATGCCAAAAAATGAGTATTTGCGGGGAATTTTACTGCATTACTTTATTTAATAAAATCTACAGATATTACATAACGTGCAACTATTTCATGGCATTGAAAATGTAATCTGACTTTTCGGGTGATAAAAAAGGTACATGCAAATAATATGAGTTGCTCTCTCTCTCTCTCTCTCTCACTCTCTTACTGTCTTCTCACATTGTCACTCTCGCGGTCTCTCACACACATTCTTACTCTCTCACTATCCATCCATCCATCCATCAAACCCAAACCCAAGCCCAAACAAAGCAACAACCCCAAACTTAAACCCAAACAGACTTAAACCCAAACTTACATCTTAACTTAAACCCAAACAAACCTAAACTTACATTTTAACTTAAACCCAAACAAACAAACTTAAACTCAAACTTATATATTAACTTAAACCCAAACAAACAAACTTAAACCCAAACTTACATCTTAACTTAAACCCAAACAAACAAACTTAAACCCAGACTTATCCAAACTCAAAAACAAACCCCAATCCAAACCCACTAACATTGTAATGTATACACCAAAATTGAAACTTACAATTTGTAACTACAAATGACTACATGTAATGCAGCATTTTTCAAACCCAAACTTATATCTTAACTTAAGCCCAAACTTATATCTTAACTTAAACCCAAACAAACAAACTTAAACCCAAACTTACATCTTAACTTAAACCCAAACAAACAAACTTAAACCCAGATTTACCCAAACAAACCCAAACCCAAAAACAAACCCCAATCCAAACCCACCAACATTGTAATGTATGCACCAAAATTGAAACTTACAACTTGTAACTACAAAGACTACATGTAATGCAGCATTTTTCAAAAAATCACAGACATATAGCATGTAAGCTCCCCCCACCCTGCTACAACACAGTAGCAGTGGAGTTAGTTTCGTGTGACATCTCGCTAAATCAGACCCCTTATATACATCTTTAAAAGCATTTGCGAAAAATCTGTAGCTGAAGGACACATAATTCTTGTTGTTACATTCGGCGACCATGCTCTGTCGGAAACAACATGCAGAGATTAGGTTAGGCACTTCAAAAATATTGATTTTGAGATAAACAACACTCTGGCGCACCGAAAAAGTTTGAAGACGAAGAATTTGGAGGCACTACTTCATGAAGACACAACGTTGGTTGAACAACGTTGATGAAGGCACACAACAGTTTCGAAACGTTTGAAAGCATTAGAAATGATTCAAATGCAAAGACATTGGGTGTCGTACGAGTTGAAGCTGATAGACGTTGAACGGCGTCTTTTCACGTGTAAACAGCTGCTTCAACGGCAGAAAAGGAAAGGTATTTTGCATGTTATCGTGACTGGCGATGAAAAATGGATACACTACGATAACTCTAAGCGTAGAAAATCGTGGGGTAAGCACGGCTATGCATCAACGTCGCCGGCAAAGCCGAATATCCATGGATCCAAGGTTCTGCTCTGAATTGGTGGAATCAGCTGGGTGTAGTTTATTATGAGCTGCGCAAACCGAACGATACCATAACGGGAGATTGCTATCGACTACAATTGATGCGTTTGAGCCGAGACTGAAAAGAATTTATTACCGTCCGTGGCCCTTTTGAAAGTCAGGCAAAAATTTTGAAATATTTTCTTTCGTTGGTTTTCTTACGATTACTAAAAAACCGCTCATGATAAAAATATTGGACCTCAGGATCTAAAAACTAGAATGTTGTAGCTTCAAATTTCTTTTTTTAAATTTTTCCTCTACTATGGTTTTTCGCGGAGATACAGCTTCTTGAACATGACCCAAAAATGTTGGATCTTTTTCTTGATCCTTTAATTGTAGCGCGTAGTGTATTTTGAGAAAAAAACTCGTTTTTCTTTTGTTTCAGATCAACTGGGTAGCCAAATCAAGTACACCGTTGAGCCCCTCACGTTCAAAGGTCCTTCATGAGTTTGTTTATAACTTCTTTAATTATTAATATTTTTAAATAAAATTTGGTACCGAACTTTGATGATGTACATACAAATAAATGTCCGAAAAATCATTTCACTGATTACTTCAAAATTATTATTTTTTTATAATTCAGATTTTCTGGTCGTCACAGTAGCCTAACCCTTTAAGCTACACTCTCCTGCATTTGCCGTGGGTACAGGGAAACTGTGGAAAACCCGTATCCTGCATAGAAAGCCCGATATTCTGTGGGGTAGGCTTTCCATAAAAACTCATTCCATTTAATCTTTTTAGGGGTTGATTTTCAAAAAATCCTTTCTTAGCGCACCTTTACGCCTTTTGAGGAACATATCTTCCGAATTTCATTGAGATAAAGGCAGGAAATTCGATTTTCTCATACAAACTTCCACACCCCGTTGCAACCCTAATTAGGGGTTGTTTGAAAAAATCCTGAAATATGCGTTTTATTATTTGTTTTGCAGAATATTTATACCGAGTTTCAAGTTGATACACGCAAGGAATAGAATTTTCTATACAAACTTTTACATCCCGTTTCATCCTTTTAGGGGTTGATTTTCGAAAAATTCTTTCTTAATGCACCTCTATACCTTCTAAGGAGCATATCTTCCAAATTTCATGTTTCTACCTTCAGCAGTTTATGCTATGCGTTGTCCATATGTTAGGTAGCCAGTCCCGGAACTGTTTTATATGTATAAATTATTATAATATTGGGTCTATGCAGAATTCCGTCGCGAAATTCCGACAGATGTCGTTCGCAGTTGTTTCTCCACTTGCACATGCGTCAATCACATGAAGTATCGTATATTAATTGAAAGCTGAAACTTGTACCTACATTTTAAAAAAGTATCCACCCACATCAGTGACGTATAGGAAGTTAATTATATTTTGAACATAAACGAAGAAAAACGTGTATTTTCGATGCATATCGCTTTTTTATTTCCGAAAAGACAAAAACGCATCGCAAACTCACAGACATATGCGCCGTGTACGGAAAAAATGCTCTAGGCGAAAGTGTGTATAGGAAGTGGTTTGCGAAATTTCGTTGTGGAGATTTTAATATTATGGGTGCCGCACGAAATGAACGAAAAGAATTTAATGGACCGAATTTCAGCTTGCGATTTCCTGCTCAAACGTCATCAAAACGAACCATTTTCAAACCAAATAATTACTGGCGATGAAAAGTGGATTGTCTACAACAATGTCAGTCGAAAAAGATCATGGCCGAAGCTCGGGGAGGCTGCTCACATGGTCACAAAGGCTGATTTATACCCAAAGAAATGCATGCTCTGTATCTGGTGGGATTGGAAAAGACTTCCAAGAAGTCTATTATAAGCTGCTGCCATCCAACAAAACGATTGATTCGACCAAGTACTGCTCACAACTGGTCAAATTAAAGCGAGCTATCGACCAGAAGCGGCCCGAATTGGTGAACAGAAAGGGCGTAGTGTTCCACCAGGACAACGCTAGACTGCACGTTTCTCTGATGACTCGGAATAAGTTATTGCGGCTTGACTGGGATCTTTTGGTGTACCCACCGTATAGTCCGGACCTTGCATTTTCACACTATCACTTGTTCCGGGCACAACAGAACAGTTTGGACAATAAAACCTTTAGTTCCATGGACGTCCTCAAAAGCCACTTGAATGACTTCCTTGCCCAAAGATATTAGTGCTTCTAGTTATGAAAGAGGGATAGTGAAGCTCGCGGAGAGATGGCATAAATTGATTGAACAGAATGGAACATACTGAGTTGTTTAATATCGCTGTTTTGGTAAATATTTTGCCTTTGATATTTACTCGATTTTCACTACGGAATTATGCACAGACCCAATTCTCTATCATTATTGATATTCATTTTGTTAAACTATTAAACATTATTAATATTCATTTGTTAAACTATGAAATAAAAAATCTACAGATATGACACAAAGTGCAACTATTTCATGGCATTGAAAATGTTATCCGACTGTTTGGGTGATAAAAAAAGGTACATGCAAATAATATGAGTTGTTCTCTCTCACATTCTCACTCTCTCACTCTCCATCTATCCATTCATCCATCCATCACATTTTCTCATTTTCACATTCTCACATTTTCGCGTTTTTGCATTTTCACATTTTTACATTCGCGCATTTACAAATTTTTACATTTTCACATTTCACGTTCTCGCATTTTCACATTTTCACATTCTCATCCATCCATCCATTTACCCACCCACGCACCCTCTCTCTCTCTCTCTCTCTCTCGCTCTCTCTCGACCGCTCCTTACTCTCTCAAACTGTATATATAATTATCATCCTGATAACATTGTAATGTACACATCAAAATTGAAACTTACCATTTGTAATGCGAACTTGTTCGCATTTTAACATTTTCACATTTTCGCATTTTCCACATTTTTGCGTTTTCACATTTTCATCCATCCACCCACCCACCCTCTCCTCTCCTCTCCTCTCCTCTCCCTCTCTCTCTCTCATTCTCATTCTCACTCTCACTCTCTCTCTCTCTCTCGCTCCCCCCCCCCCCCCCACTCTCTTTCCCCTACTCTCTCACTCTTTACTCTCTCAAACTGTAAATATAATTATCATCCTGGCAACTTTGCAATGTAGACATCAAAATTGAAACTTACCATTTGTAACCATAAATGACTCTACATGTAATGCAACATTTTTCAACCAATCACAGGCATTCAGCATGTCACAGCTCGCCCCACTTTGCTAAAACACAGCGGCAGTGGGGTGGGGGTAGCGCTAGTTTCGTGTGACATCTCGCTAAATCAGACCTCCTATATACATCTTTAGAAACATTTTCAATGCTACAAGTTGGCTATTTAGCAGCCAATGCATTTTAGTAGATCTAGATAACAGATTCGCGGGCATATTTTTTGACAAAACAGTAAAAGAGTTTGTTCGGGTTTTCACGCGTCCAAAAACAGCATCCCGGTTTGTCCCACTTAGGCCGAACGAAAAAGAAAAAAAACCATAAAAATCCTCAAATTCTACGAATTTCTACTTACATGCATTAATAATGAATCATTTCGACTTACTCGGAGCGCATCACGTAGACCGGGGCCCCCTCCGATCCGGGAACGGTGTTCGCGTCTGTTAGCATAACAGATCCGTCATCTCCGAAAACGTTGCTAACCACGCCGCGGGATATTGAGTCGTAGAAGACGGGATTTCCGAAAGGAGTCGAGGATAACTCAACGCTGGTGCCACGTACAGGATTTCGGAGGGGATGATGGGTATTTTCGATGAAACGTTCGAGTGCGAGACGAGCGCGCGAAACTTCCTCGTTAATCGGTGAATGCTCCGCTAAGGATTGTCTTCTCAACCTTACCATCAAAAAGATCGATAAGAGGCACGAGTCGTATGCGCGTGTTTTGTCGAAGCTCCAGCTGTAAAGTAGCTCGCGAAATGTATTTTCCAAAAGAGGGCACTTCCATGCAATCACGATCGATCCTTCATTTTCCTCGATTTCCGCAACGTGATCGATGCCGCGCGATTCTTTCATCGTCGCCAAGTCCCCGTCATTGTCGTTGCCATTGAAATCGTCATAATTCGTTGATCGCTGCTGATAAATGAGAATCCTCGAATCATCCCGGATTTTCGCCGGTACACTCGTCAATTCGCCTGGTGTCATATTTACGAGGAATTGTCGAATACTCGGATCACTCGTGATTCTCGGGTTTAACAAACTTCCGTGAGATATTGCGAAATCGTCGTCGATAAGAATCGCCGAAGCACCGCAAGACTCGATACCTGATCCGTTATTGGCGTAAGTAAGCGCAACGCTCGCAAATCTCATCTCGTTCGTCATTGTTTCGCCGATAAGTGCCATCACAATTCTGCGTTTTCTGCAACCATAAAATTCAATTGCGTCACGTAAAAATGAAATTTCTCGACTTCGGCGCGCTGACCCTAATAGACGGGCAATGCCAATGAGATAATGAAATTATCACGGCGGGTATACTGGCCTCGGTCTAGATATATAGATACGGAGAGCCGATATCGATGGCCAACAATGTCCGACGGTGACAAAGTTTTTTGTGTTCCAATATGATGCAAATTATTTTTTTCTTTCATCGTCTACAATTTTCTTGCCATACTGAGAGAATTTTATGGTGTTTTCAACCATATTTTAACCATCTTCTATATATATATATATATATATATATATATATATAAAAGGCGAAGTCCTGACTGACGGACTAATTGACTGACTGACTCATCATTGCCCAGCCTAAACCGCTAAAGGTAGAAAAGTGAAATTTGGAGAGGGTGTTGATTTTATACTGGAGGCATCGTTTAAGGCGGGATCCTGAATTAGCCGGTTCGAAAAATCGATATTTTGAGGAATTTTTTTCGGGTAAAAAAAAAAGCAAGTTTAGCGAAATTTTCAGATTATTTTATTACATGTCTGAACATAAGAAAACAATTTTTTTTAAAGAAAAATATCAACAGGCAACCGATTTTTATGCACATTCGTGCCACTGCTGTTTCCATGCGGCGTGACAAATGGAGCTCGTAATTTTCATCTGAAACAAAAAAACCAAAAACCATTTTAATTGTGACATATTTTTCTTCTATATGAACTAAAAAAAATGAAAAAAATTTTGAAATTTGAATGTTTTTTCGGGTTTGAAGTAGAAAATGTGCTTTTTGTGAAAAAAAAAATTATTTCAACTTGCTGAAAATATTGTTAAGAATTTTTTTTCGACAATGTTTTTAGTTCAAATAGAAAAGAAAACGATACTGAAGCGAACAAGCTTTGGTTTGTTTCGATTGGACTTCTAGTTTTTTTGTAATCAGGTACGCCAAATTAGAAAAATCGTAAAAACGAAAACTCGAGAAAACGGGCGCCCTAACTGCCCGAGCGCCCGTATACCTGCTCGACACTCCACTACGTTCAGTGCTGTATCTTTTGAAATATTTCGAATTGGGCTATAAAACTTTGTCTAGACATTCTTAGATACATCAGGAATAGATTTAAACAATAAAAAAAAAATCGATTTTTTGGACCTTCTAATTCAGGATCCGGCCTTAAGAAGGGATTTCTCGAAATTCAACCCCTAAGGGGGTGAAAGGGTGACAAAGTTTGTATGGGGAATTATATTCCTTGCGTGTATCAACTTGCAACCTTGGCAAATATGTCCCTTAGATGGTGTAGAAGTAAACTAAGAAAGGATTTTTCGAAAATCAATTCTTAAAGGGGTAAAATGGGGTGTAAAATTTTGTATGGAAAATTATATTCCTTGCGTGTATCAACGTGAAACTTGGAACAGGATCCTTAAAGGATGTAGAAGTGTACTAAGAAAGGATTTTTCGAAAATCCACTCTTAAGGGCGTGGAATGGGGTGTACAAGTTTGTATGGGAAATATTCCTTGCGTGTATCAATTTGAAACTTGAAATATATATTCCTTAGAAGGTGTAAGGGTGCATTAAAAAAGGATATTTCGAAAATCAACTCTTAAGCGGGTAAAATGGGGTGTAAAAGTTTATATGGAAAACTTTCCTTGCGTGTATCAACTTCAAAGTCGGTATAAATATTCTTCAAAACAAATGATAAAACGCAATTTCAGGATTTTTTGAAACTGCTAATGCGGGGTTCTACTTCTAATGAAGTTTCTATGAGCCAAATTTTATATTATTTTATATTTCCCTGAGGAGATAATAATATTTTATAGGCATAGTTACTGCCAAAAATATAGTACTGCTTTTTGATATTTTAGCAGTTGCATAAATTGTGCACATATGTTAACCGTAACCACCAATCTTAAAATCATATATTGATTATTCAATACTATATAATATAGTAGGTTTTCATAAAATGGATATTCCCTTACACTACCAAAAATTAATTGTCCCAAGAGCCCAATAGTGAACATGACTAAAATATACAGTAGCGTCCAAAAGTTTCGGACCACCCTATTTTTTTGAGTAAACTGATAAAGTATTTAATTCCTCAACTCGTTAATCATGTCAAATTTTTGAGACAGCTATGATATGAATAATAGCGTGATATATTGTTTTTTTTTTGTAACGCGTATTAATTGTGTACAGCCTCGAACAAGTTTCGTATGTGTGCAAAAGTATCGGGCCGCTATCTCGCCCGGCTTCGTACGCACAGTTTGTTTGCATTTTTGTTTCGTACTAGTTGTAAAATATGCATGACAATACAAAATCCGTATTATTTCTGACGCGATGGCGAAACAGATCCGTAAAATCGTATTAAAACATTCTTCAAAAGGAAAGAGTTCTCGCGATATTGCGACTACTTTATCCATTGGAAAAAGTACGGTCAATCGTATTATTCGTAAATATAAATTAACAAATTCGTTGTGTGACAAAAATCGAAGTGGTAGATCGCAGAAAAACTATGGCATATGTTGACAAAATTATAATAAGGAAGTGCTTTATAGATCCACGATAAACTGTAGCAGGCATTTTGAGAGAATTACGTAGTGAAAATTGTGTCGATGTTAGTTGGCGTACAGTATTCCGACGTCTGAAGGCTGTAGGACTGATTGGACGCATTGGTGTAAAAAAAAAAACGACTCACAAGTAAAAAGAATCAAAACGCCAGATTGCATTTAAAAAATATATTATCATTGGACAGCACCAGATTGGCGGAAAGTACTTTTTTCCGATGAATCCAAATTTCAATTATTCGGAATTAATAGTCGGAAGTACGTGAGATGTCCAACAGATACAACGATCTGAATGATACGATCGTTCAGATCGTATTGGAACAAGAAATCGTTCTAACAAGACGGATTCGTGGAATAATTTGCGACATGAGTGGGAAAACTTGACACAAGAACGGATCTCACAATTAATAGCGTCCATGCCTCGTCGATGTGCCGCAGTTATCGCTGCTAAGGGCATGGCAACAAAGTACTGAGTCAAGTAAAGAAGGTCGAATCTCGTTTTATTATTTTCAAATAATTTTGTTATGTTTTTCACACGCAATAGTATGTGGCCCAATACTTTTGTACACTCGTTAAATAAAAAGGGATAGACAATCAAATATTTAAGAACAATATCTATGTATATAATTAATTCTTTTCAACTATAAGTGAATGCATGTTTGTCATAACGCGTTTATGTTTTCCCCACTGTCTTATTACAATGCAATGTGTCTGAAAAATAGGATGGTCCAAAACTTTTGCACGCAAATTTATATAAATTTACAAAAATATTACTCGTGATGTGCGAAGATGTTTATCATGATTTTTACCATATTATATGATACGACCTGCTTTATGAGTATTTGGTGTGCTATTCGATCATTTTTTGTACACTACATGCGTGTTGGTTCAACGTATCACAGCCCTTTTACTAAATGCATAGAATATATCATAAAAATCTACAGATATTACACAAAGTGCAACTATTTCATGGCGTCGAAAATGCGATTAGACTTTTTGGGTGATAAAAAAAGGTACATGCAAATAATATGAGTTGCTCTCTCTCTCTCTCTCTCTCTCTCTCTCTCTCTCTCTCATTCTCTTCTCACATTCTCACTCTCTTCTCACATTCTCACTCTCGCACTTTGTCACTCACATTCTCACATTTTCACATTCTCCCATTCTCCCATTCTCACTCTCTCACATACTCACAATCTCACTTTCTCACTCTGCCATTCGCTCACTCTCTCCATCCATCCATCCATCCGTCCGTCTGTCCATCCCAACCATCCCAACAAAGCCCGACAAACCCACCGACATTGTAATGTACACACCAAAATCGAAACTTACAACTTGTAATCACAAATGACGCTACATGTAATGCAGAATTTTATAACAAATCATAGTCGTAGCTCCCCCTACCTTGCTACAACTTTTACTAAATGCATAGAATATTTCATAAAAATCTACAGATATTACACAAAGTGCAACTATTTCATGGCGTCGAAAATGCAATTAGACTTTTTGGGTGATAAAAAAAGGTACATGCAAATAATATGAGTTGCTCTCTCTCTCTCTCTCTCTCATTCTCTTCTCACATTCTCACTCTCGCACTTTGTCACTCACATTCTCACATTTTCACATTCTCCCATTCTCCCATTCGCACATTCTCACTGTCTCACATACTCACAATCTCACATTCTCACTTTCTCACTCTGCCATTCGCTCACTCTCTCCATCCATCCATCCATCCGTCCGTCTGTCCATCCCAACCATCCCAACAAAGCCCGACAAACCCACCGACATTGTAATGTACACACCAAAATCGAAACTTACAACTTGTAATCACAAATGACGCTACATGTAATGCAGAATTTTATAACAAATCATAGTCGTAGCTCCCCCTACCTTGCTACAACACAGCGGCAGTGGAGTGGGGGTAGCGTTAGTTTCGTGTGACATCGCGCTAAATCAGACCCCCTATATACATCTTCAAAAACATTTTCAATGCTAAAACAAAATAAAATGCTTAACTCAGAGTTCTACCTCACTGACTTTATTGATATTATTTATGGGTATTTTTTATTTGACGAAAGTTTTGAGAATAATCGTCGGATACTCTCCACCTGAGACATTTGACAACCTGGCTGATCGAAATCAATGGAGGAAGCTCTGACGTAAGTCTCCGGCAAGTATACCGATCGACAAAAGTCGATTAATTAAATTGAGCGATAAATGCCAAACGGGACTTTAACTCGGCTCGTTTACCTCGTTCTAACACTGAGGCTAATATGGATTCCCGGAATATGCCACTCGATGGGTTTCGTCAATCATCCTGTTATCTCATTTCCAACGATATTCTTTATCGAGACGCTTGACCGTTCTCTGGCATTGTCGCGACAAGAGATGAGAATTTCATTCTGACACGCCGTTTGGGTTATATCGAGAAGATATTGTGCTCAATTGAGAGAAAACGATGTCAGGAAGAAATAGGCAGAAGAAGTGTGTGTTAACATACATCGGATATATCGAAATTTTCATTACAAAGAGTGTTATCACGTAATGGAAAGAAAATGAGCATTGAACGTTTTTTTAATGCTCCGTTACGAGAGTCTTGTAAAATTTGGACTCATGAAGATATCGGCGTTTTAATCTCTGGCAATTAATATGGGAAAAATTCGTGTATTTCGTATAAGAAAACTAGTTTCTGCCCGCGTGGAATTTGGCTTGTAGAAACTTCATTACCAGTTGCACCCTTTATTAGGGGCTGCTTGAAAAAATTACAAAAGATGCGGGGCATTATTTGTTTTAAAGAATATTTATACCAAGTTTCAAGTTGATACATGCAAGGAATACAATTTTCCATACAAACTTTTACACCCTAGTTCAGCCTTCAGGGGTTGATTTTCGGAAAGTCCTTTCTTAGTTCATCTCTACGCCCTTTAAGTAAGTAACATAAGTAACATAAGTTCCAAATTTCATTGAGATAAAAGCAGGCAAGTCGATTTTCCCATGCAAGTTCAACACCCCATTGCACCCCTAATTAGGGGTTGTTTCAAAAAATCCCAAAATATACGTTTTATTAATTGTTTTGAAGAATATTTATACCAAGTTTCAAGTTGATACATGCAAGGAATACATTTTCCCATACAAACTTTTACACATCATTTCACCCCCTTAAGAGTTGATTTTCAGAAAATTCTGTCTTAGTGCACCTCTATGCTTTCTAACGAACATATCTTCGAAGTTTCAAATTAAGGCGTCTTCTCACTTTAGACGCAAAAAAGGCTATTGTCATGAATTTTTTGATAGGTTTATATTATAGATATTGATATAAAAGTTGTTACACTTAATAAATACACTTTCGAAATACAGAAAAAAAATTAATTTATTTAAGTCACTATTTATAGACGAAAATGGTAGTTAAAAAAATGTCCTAAAAAAATTGTAAGTCTGCGCTGTTGATGAAACCTCGGAGATGGATAATCTGAAATAAAAAAATCAAACGGTTTTAGATTCAGTATGTTAATGGCTATAGCGCATATCATACGATTTTTTATATATGCAAAAATAACAAAATGGCGGACATTTTTCGGAAAAAAAAAGTGTTTTTTGTCATCGTTTTTGGCAAAAAAAGTAAATATCAAAATTATAAAAATCCTTGATATGCGCTATAGCTATAGTTGTAAAGAATATGTGGTTAAAATGTTACAAGGATCGGTTCAGTAGTTTCGAAGATTTTATTAACAAGCCGTCAAAAAACGTTGTTTCGAGAAAAAGGCGTTTAAAGTTTTTTAAAATGAAAAATCGTAAAAAATCTTACCTGTGCTTAATCAGCGATGCCTGCATCATAGAGTATGCCTTCTACTTCTTCATAGTGTTTATTTTCATCTAAAATAGTGTTTCCGTGTTTTGTTCTGGCTTCTTTTGAGGCACCGGAGCTGCGTCGGTTCGCTACACGTATACGCACGAGTGATAAATTGGAAAAGTGTGTGCATAGTGTTGTGTTGTTGTGTCCAATATGTCGAAATTTATACCGAACAAAGAGCATTCGCGGACAGCATTAATTTTTTGTTTTCATTTGAAGAAAACTGCTGCTGAATCATATCGATTACTTCGAGAAGCTTATGGTGAACATGCTCCATCGCAAGATACGTGTGAACGATGGTTTCGGCATTTCAAAAGTGGTGACTTCGATGTTGCAGACAAGCAACATGGAAAACCGCCAAAAAAATACGAAGATGTGGAATTGCAAGCATTGTTGGACGAAGATGATTCGCAAACACAAAAACAACTCGCCGAGCAATTGGGCGTTAGTCAACAAGCTGTTTCCGATCGGCTACGAGAGATGGGAAAGATTCAGAAGACCAGTAGATGGGTACCATATGAGTTGAACGACAGGCAAATGGAAAAGCGCAAAAACACATGTGACATTTTGCTCGCTCGGTACAAAAGGAAGTCGTTTTTGCATCGTATAGTTAAAGGGGATGAAAAGTGGATTTATTTTGAGAATCCCAAGCGCAAAAAATCATGGGTAGACCCAGGCGCACCATCCACATCGACCGCAAGACCGAATCGCTTTGGCAGAAAGACGATGCTCTGTGTTTGGTGGGACCAGAGGGGCGTGGTCTATTATGAGCTGTTAAAACCTGGGAAAACGGTTAATACTAAACATTACCAACAACAATTGACCGACTTGAACCGTTCGCTGCTTGAAAAAAGGCCAGAATACCGAAAGAGGCAACACAAGGTCATTTTTCTTCATGACAATGCTCCATCACATACGGCAAAACCGGTTCGCGACACGTTGGAAGCATTCAGCTGGGACGTTCTACCCCATGCGGCTTACTCACCAGACTTGGCTCCTTCCGATTACCACTTGTTTGCATCGATGGGTCACGCACTTGCTGAGCAGCGCTTTGGTTCGTACGAAGATGTGAAAAAATGGCTCGATAAATGGTTCGCAGCAGAAGGGGAAGATTTTCACTGGCGTGGTATTCACAAATTGCCCGAAAGATGGGAAAAATGTATAACAAGCGATGGAGCATACTTTGAATAAAGTACTTTTTATCATTCTTCCGAATTTAACGTGTTTTTTTTTTTTAGAAAAAAATCCACATTTCATACTTGTACACCTGGTTTTCAGTTACTTTTCCCTCCAAAAATGCACGTGTAAAGGTACAATTCGAAGAATAAAGGACCATAAATGAATAGACTTAAGCAAAGGGTACTAGATTCATAAAAGGTAGTAACTGCTCAAGTGTATAAATCCAGGTACGCGGCACCCCTCCGAGTGGAGCAGATGAGTAAAGTAAAGGTCACACAAAAATACAGTTAGACTTCTCCGATCTTCATAAAATTTTAGTATGATACTTTTGGATATGTATACTTTCGAAAAATGTTATAAAAAAATCGATTTTTTGAAAATTGTAAAGTGAGAAGACGCCTTAATATACGCAAACACTACAATTTTCCATACAAATTTTTACTTTCACCACCTTAACGACCGGTTATCGTTCATGATGATGAAAAAATCGATTTTTTAACATAATTTGCATCTTTAAAGTGTTTAGAACTTGTAGGTAAAAGGATATTTTCATATCTAAAGTATTTTACAATTTACAGCCCAAACGTTAAACGTTAAATGCTTTTTTCTAGAAACAAGATCTTTTAACGCGCAGGGCGCTCTACAGCTTCAACGGATGGACCGATTCACATGAATCTCTGCGCAATTAAAAGAAAATTTAATTTGCGGGGTCATCAGGAAGCGATATTTGTCAAAAATAGGTTCAGAATTTTTTTTTCAAACGTCTGTCATTTTGTTTGTTTTTCAAACGTCTGTCATTTTGTTGTCCAGGGGTTTTTCGGAAAACGAAAAATGGTACGGCCCCCCCCCCCCCCTAAATTTAGTCTAGTTTAATAAATTTTAACCTGTTTTTGTTTATGATAAACTGGCAAGACTGTGGAGGGACCCGCGCAGACCAAAACACGCCGTGCATTGCTTTAGTTGACGGAAGCTGCATCGTTGGGATGCAACGAAAATTATTCTTTTTCGATTCCTCGAATTTCTTTTGGTAAATCCACGCTGTGAAAAACTTGCAATAATTTTTTTTCATTGCTTATTTAGAGATTTAGAATTTTTATTTGTAAAAAAAAATCTTTTGCTTATTTTTTGCAAATAAAAATTCGAAATCTGCCGCCATTTTGGATTTTTAAAAATAAATAAAATTGGAATTTACTCTTCATTGATAGTATCTTAGAATACGTTGAAACGCATTTCCAAAAGTATTTATTTTATATATAAAAAAAAAAAATTCCCGAAGTTCATGCATTTTTTATGCCTCTCGAAGGTACACCTTCCTTCAAACACGTTTTTCTCAAAACAACTTTTTTCAAATCGTGTGGAAAACCTGGCTTCAAAACCAGTTGATTGATCGTGCTGAAATTATACACACAACTCAACAACAATATTACCTTGAACTTAAACCTACTTGTTTATGAAAATCAACTCTAAGAAGTACTTTTTGATTGTAAAAAGAAACGAATTTATTTGTAAAATTTCAATTTTTTTTCTAAAGTGGCATGTTTTTTTCTTCGATTTTCAACATTTAAAATCATTCTCAGGTATAAGTCCAGCATTTGGATGTTAAAATATTAAGAATTCTTGGCTCATATTTATCAGATCAATATTAAAGTCGTTGGATTTCCAACAAACGGACAACTGCCGACAAAACCTTCCTGAAAGACTGCGCCATAACGTCGACATTTGCCATATTTTTTAATTGAAAATTTATTTAAACAGTTTAATTATGTAATAAATTCTACCTAAAGTTTCATCAATGTGAAACATTTTGTTCCTTTCAACAACAATAAAAATAATCAAAATTTGCTATTTTTTCGTCATCTACATGTTTTTCTCCCCTTAAAAAGCAATTTTATTGGGTTCCAACGATACAAGCTTCAACGTCATTTAATTTCGACGTGAACTATCGCTCGTGCCACACTCTGAGACAGTGCGCCAGGATGAAATATCCGTAATCGTGTATAGTTCCCAGAATTTCAAGAGGCGCGACTCGAGAAGCAAAAATGAGCGAGTTTGCGAGAGTGGTTCGCATATCCACGACGTAACGGTGAGTCACGACTGACGTAAATCGGGCGGAATCGTTGTAGAGCACACACTCTTGAACGATCGAGAACATTGGAAAACGGAGCAAAGTGCAAAGGAGCAAAAGGAGCAACGTTTCAATGACTCGTCACGTCAATGGATGCTGTTCGTAATACGACCACAATAGCGCGTCAGATGCGACTAATACATCAAAACCTCGTTATTTTTGCCGCATCAATAATCCGACGTTTTTTTTTCACATTGTTTCATCACGAAGTGAAAAAAAAAAAAAAAAAAAACTTCCACTCTGAGAAACTTCTTTGATATTCAGATCGAAATATGTTGATGCTTGCCTAATGATACTTGTTGCCCGACAAAATAAATATCGATATACTTTTACCAGCTGACTCTCTAACTATAAAAATGTTTCTTACCGCAAGAATCAATTGAAATAAATAAATAAACATGGAATTAGCAATTTCCTTGCCAAACCCATGCAAAAACGTGAGGTTGTGATCTTACGAAACAAATATCACGATTGCAAATCGTTCCTGTACGAGGAAGTTAAAATTACCCGGTGAGTTGTTAACAAGCGGAATAATGGGAGAAACGAGAAGTCGTTAAACCATGGTGGAACGTGGGAAAAACAAGAAACAAGAAGCGAAGGCCTCTTTTTTTTTGCTGCACTACATGAATACATTCATGCGAGTTCAATTCAATGTTACCAGGAAGTCCTTTATGAACAAATACATTTTTGTAAACGTATCTCTGTGACGTGAAAAAAAAACAGACACATAACTTCTGTACACGTTACATCAGCAATTGAAAAAAAATACAGTCAACTCTATTTGGCCACCAACTATTCTGCACCGCAGGCTATGATGCGAAATAAAGACCAGTTATTTATCAGATGGGTCCTTCCCCAACCTCCGCTCTATGACCATCTGCTCGTACCTATAACCTTACTTACCATCCTAACCCTTTTTTGTGGTAGTGTTCGTCAAAATAATTGCCACCGTAGATACCTACAAATTAATAATAAAGTGATCAATTAAAATTGAAGGGTTTCTTTTTAATATAAGATTCGTTTATTATCACAAGACTTTATTTTAACTTAGTTTATAATTAATAATTGAGTAGTTACTTGAAACACGAACTAAAAAAGCTACAACGAACGGTGAAAAACAAGATGGACTGTCGTTGGACGTCAGTACAACTACAGCGTCAAATATTTGCCGCGAGGTAGTAGCAATACCAGCATATGCAGTAGCAGTGATTGCGCTCCAATTCGTAAGGCATGGTGTTGGTGGAAAATTCAAAAGTAGAATATTCCGCGATGTCCCAAAGTTGTACCCCCAGTCCCAACGTTACTGCGGTTTACGGTAGATCTTTAGTACTCTAAAGCTTTCTACATTTGCATCCGACTTGCTGATACACAACACAACAGTAAATTAGTTTTTAGTTTTCGAAATTTTCAATGCTTGACACTGTCATAACTTTTTTTTTGTATATGATGAAGAATAATATTGGGAGTACAAATAAGTCTCCGCCGTTTGACAAAAGATGGCCCGACCAGGAGGTTATGGTTGAAATTGTCAGATGTAAAACGTCATATAGTAAGGTTAGACATCTGGCAAGACCATAACGTTGAAATATTAGCGATTTTGTATCAGCATCACATAATTTTTTTCGTGCGAAAATGTCGAGTTTTGAGCCGAATAAGCGTCATTTTCGGGAACTTTTTATTTACTTCTTTAATTTGAAGACATCTGCAGCTGAGGCGCATCGATTGCTTGTAGAAGCATATGGTGAGGCTACTTTAACTGAGAGAAGTTGTCGTGAGTGGTCTCAAAAGTTTAAGAACGGTGAGTTTGACATCGAAGACAAAAAACGTAGCGGAAGGCCGAAAGTGTACGAAGACGCGGAATTGGAAGCATGATTGGAGGGAGATTCATGCCAAACGCAAGAAGAACTTGCACTTACATTAGGAGTGACTCAACAAGCAATTTCACATCGTTTAAAATCGTTGGGAATGATTCAAAAGCAAGGAAATTGGATTCCATATGAACTGAAGCCGAGAAACGTTGAACGCCGATTTTGCACATGTGAAATGCTGCTTGCCAGGCATAAGCGAAAGGGTTTTTTGCATCGTATAGTCACTGGTGATGAAAAATGGATCCAGTGCGATAACCCAAAGGAGAGGAAATCATGTGAACCACCTGGCCATGCTTCAACATCGACAGCCAAGTCGAATATTCATGGAAAAAAAACTCATTTTCGTGATCAGCTTGGTGTCGTGTATTATGAGTTGCTCAAACCGAACGAAACCCTTACTGGGGCTCTCTACCGGACACAATTGATGAGATTGAGCCGAGCACTTAAGGAAAAACGCGCCCACTCCAGACACGACAAAATCATTCTCCTGCATGATAATGCTCGTCCACATGTTGCGGCGCCGGTCAAAACCTACTTGGAAACACTCAATTGGGAAGTTTTACCCCACCCGCCGTATTCACCAGACATTGCTCCCTCTGACTATCATTTATTTCGATCGATGACGCCACGACCTGTCTGAGCAGCACTTCACATCATATGAAGATACCAAAAATTGGGTCGATTTGTGGATAGCCTCAAAAGATGAAGCGTTCTTCCGACGTGGTATCCATATGCTGCCAAAAATATGGCAAAAAGTAGTGGCTAGCAATGGGCAATACTTTGAATAAAACATAAAGTACCGTTCTTGCACAATAAATGCCCGATTTTTTATTTAAAAAAAAACGGCGGAGACTTATTTGTACTCCCAATATAAATATTAAAACTATACAAAAATATTTATTTTTACACTTTTCAATTTTTTTTTTCAAGTCGGTTTCATTTTTTTCGTAATTCTTGCAGAAAGTAAATTCTGGAAAAATTCCAGAAATTTTTCAAAATTCCCTGATATTATTCCAGAAGGAAAGAAATTCCCTGAGTCTTCCCGCTTTTTCCTGTTTTCCATATGCGTAACGACTATGAAATATATTCGGCTAATGAAATTGTGTATTATGGCTTGAGAGGAAGTTTTATTCTGACGTTAGTATACGTGCGGCTAAATCTATTCGCCGCGAATTCACCGGAGAGACGACTGAAATTCCTGTTTTTCTCGTACGCACGCGACTCGTGTGCGCCTCGCTAAAACCGGCGTTCATTCAGGAAATGATAGTAATTTCAATCTGTAAGTATTCAGCGAGGCTAATCAAAGCAATGCGGAGCGACTGGGTGGATTGCGAGTCTGCATTTTGGTCGTTCGGCCATATCTCTCGAGCACACGCACGATACAGCCACTTAATTTTCAGTCTCGATCTTTTTTTTTTGCCATTTTCTCGGAATTCTTGTCTTTTTACTTCTTACGCGCGCGCGCGCGCACACATATACACGTGACCCTCGTGGAGCGTCTGCGCGTCCAAAAATAGGACAGTGATTCGGCAATAATACACGGATGTTAAGAGCGTCGTAAAAATTGCCCACGGGAATATGATTAGAGGGCTGAAATGGGACGACGCTTCGAGTTACTCCCCTCGATGATTGATCGATGCGCGCGATAATAAAAAAAAAAGAAAAGAAAAACCTCCTCGTCGGCTCGTACATTTTTTTTTTACTTCTCTGCCTCAAATTACTAAAAGTATCGAGGACAATTAAAATGTGAAATTCCAAACAAATTAGAAATTACATAAGTGCAGACAAAAATGTATGAGAAACGAAAAATACGAAATACAGATCGGTATTCTGTATTCTTTTTTCGTAATGCACTTGACCATTTTAATTATAATATTTTAATATCAATGTATAATTATAATGTCAATATATTAGAATATTAATATATTCATAGGCGCATAGTTATTCATAACCTTACCCGGTTCGAATCAAGACTTTCCTCATAAAATTACCACTTGATATTTCTACTCATTTTCGTAACTCATGGTTTCTGTTGCTTTCGAAATCCCTTCAATAAGGGCTCAGGGTGTGTTTAGGAAGGACTTGCAATTGTTGAGATGGGCTTCGAATCACTGGGCCGCAGAGAAAAAAAATTTGTATAATCTAATTGATTCCCAAGCGGGTGAAATTCGAGAATTGCGAAGTGTCAGTCCAGTGCTCAACCGAGTGTGTCATTGTTCGTTTTGAACATATTTATACAATATACTATAATTTTTTTTATAATGAGCAACATCTCGAAGCCTCGATAAGTGACGATTAGCTTTGCGACGTTTAAGGAGGTTGGAGCGTTACCCAGAATCCAAGATGTAAAAAAAATATATATATTGGGTTGTTAAATAAGTTCTCGCTGTTTTTCGTGAAAATGAATGCTTTATTTTAAAAAAATAGTAAAAAAAAACATGTCACTGAAAGCATTGTCCATCACTAGCCACTACGTTTTCCTATCTTTCTGGCAGCATTTTAATTCCATGTCGGAAAAACGTCTTTTGAGGCTATCCAAGAATCGACCCATTTTTTGGCATCTTCATAAGAATGGAAGTGCTGCTCAGCCGTGTGCCATCGATCGGAACAAGTGATAATCGGAAGGGGCAATGTCTGGTGGATACGGCGGGTGGGATGGGACTTTCCATTTAAGCGTTTCCAAGTAGATATTCACCTATTTTACAACATGTGGCCGAGCGTTGTCTTGCTGCAAAATCACTTTATCGTGTCTCTGCTCGTATAGCGACCGTTTTTCCTTCAATGCTCGGCTCAAACGCATCAATTGTAGACGATAGCGATCTCCCGTAATGGTTTCGTTCGGTTTGAGCAGCTCATAATAAACTACACCCAGCCGATCCCACCAAATGCAGAGCAGAAGCTTGGAACCATGGATATTCGGCTTTGCCAATGATGTTGTTGAATGGCCGGGCTTACCCCACGATTTTCTACGCTTAGAATTAGCGTAGTGTATCCATTTTTCATCGCCAGTCACGATACAATGCAAATAACCTTTCCTTTTCGATCGTTGAAGCAGCTGTTCACACGTGAAAAGACGCCGTTCGACGTCTCTCGACTTCAACTCGTACGGCACCCAATGCCCTTGCTCTTAAATCATTCCTAATGCTTTCAAACGTTTATAAACTATTGTGTGATCAACTCCTAATGATTCTGCAAGTTCAGTGGTCATCTCACATGAGTCTTCATGAAGTATTAGGTGTATGACTCAATTTTTACAGATTTTTTCATCGAGCTTAAAATTATATTTAAAATAGAAATATTATTGCAGTCTTTTGTGGTTTTGAAAGGATCGGACGCAAGGTTTCAGAACACCGAACGACAAGTCTACGTGAGTTACATAACCTCTCAGAATAGCAGAGTTTACGATGGCAACTGATAAACAGCACATTCGGCACTGCATTTTATACGAATTCCAACAAGGAAAAAATGCTTCTAAAGCACGGGCATCAATTTGTAGTGTTTTTGGTGCCGACGTTGTGTCTTATGAAACGTGTAATTATTGGTACAAACGTTTTAGAAGTGGTGATTTCGATCTTAGTGACCAGCCGCGCCCTGGACAGGATGTGAAGGGTGTGCTTTATTACGAATTCCTGGAAACTGGTCAGACGGTGACTGCGGAACGCTACAGCCGACAATTGAACAAACTGAGCGAAGAACTTGATCAGAAAAGGCTATTTACTGGGCAAGGAAGCAGGCAAGTTATACTGCTGCATGACAACGCTCGACCTCACGTTGCTCGCGCGATTCAGACGACCCTCTTGAACTTGGGATGGGAAGTTCTCCCGCACGCGGCATATTCACCAGACTTGGCCCCATCCGACTATCATTTGTTCCGGTCAATGCAGCACGCCTTATTGGATAAACAGTTCAAAACGTTGGACGATGTGCGTAAGTTCGTCGATGACTTTATCGCCTCGAAACCTGCAAGTTTCTTTCGCGACGGCATTCGTATGTTACCTGAGAGATGGCGCAAGGTCATAGAAAACGATGGACAATATTTCCAAGATTAGTTCGTTGTTCTCTATTTTTTTTAATTAAATAAATTTGCTGAAAAATCTGTAAAAATTAAGTCATACACCTAATAATACGTCCAATTCTTTATCGTCAAACTTTTTCCGTGCGCCAGGGCGTTCTTTATCTTCAACATCAAAATAATTATTTTTTAAGCGTCTAAACCAATCTCTGCATGTTGTTTCCGACAGAGCATAGTCGTCGTAAATCTTAACAATAAATCTGTTTGCTTCAGCTGCAGATTTTTTTGAATTAAGTAGTGTAGTAAAATACCAGGCAAATACTATTTTTGGTACGTAATTTGACTTGTTTGATACTATGAAAAAAAAATTTGTTTACATTTCGACGAAATGACATATACTGACTTTCAAGCTTACTTATAGTACTTATTTATAGATGCTTTACCATCATAAACTACACGCACCAGTTCTGGTAACGCCATCTGGTTGAAAAAGCGTGAACTTATTCAACATCCCAATATATTTTATTGCTTACACCATACTGAGTCTTTACGAAGTGAATTTTTTTCTTCAACACAAAACACTAGAGCTAAAAATAGTTTAATGTAGGTAGTTTTACGTGCGGTTAGATGGGCAAGACGTTCACGCTACAGGTGACGTATTTTTTTATATTTATTTAGCACCAAGATACATTACTTCTAACAACGGATTGACGTAAACTAAACCTTTGTAAACATTTAGAAGAAAAAAAAACCCTTCTTGCCCATCAAAAAGCATATATATTCTATATTGAACCATCAAGTTTTGATAAAAGATTACAAATCTTTTAAATCTTTGAATATTTTAAATCTTTTTGATCCTTTTAATCTGATAAAAGATCACAACTCTTTCATAATAATCAATAATGTTAAAAAAAATATAAGTTGGTAGTAACACAACTTTTTTTTTCCTTTTGACGTAATAAAAGTATAAAAATGCATACTTTTGCCCTTTAATTATATATTTAACCCTTGTTCGGTACACTTGGGTGGTTTGCACCCCACGACCATATTTCATAGATTTTAAGTACCTAAACGTAGGGGAAGCGGGTCTAGCACGACATCTGGTGGAAGTTCGAGGATGCCACTATAGCCTCAGGCTAACAGCGTTATGCTGAAGCATAACGCTTTTTTCTCAAAATTCCTACCTTTATTTCTTAAAGTAAATACCTTTTCTGAAACAGCTTTATAAGTACTATTTTTTTGCTTGTAGTAATACATCAGAAGAAGACTCAGTTAAATTTTTAGCCTTTTCTATCGAAAAAAATAAAAAAGATGATTTTTTTTTTGTAAAATCACCTTTTTTCATTTTTTTCGCAATTTTCATTTTTTTAACATACTCAAATACACTACTTTGAAAAAGAAGCTTTCAAGAAGTCAGAAAAAAAATTCAAGTAAAAATATTAAATAGTTTATTTATAATAACGGTTTTTGTCGCTGGGTTGCAAACAACCCCAGTGTGCCGAGTACGGCTCTCCACTGAAGTGTGCAGAATAAGGGTTAAGGAAACTTAACATCTATAGAATAAATATGTATCTCGTATGCGTTTTTTAGATTTATTGAAGAAAAGAGTCATAAACCGCCGTTTGACTCAACTGGACCGCTCCAACCTCCTTAATGATGGTCTCGTTTGATCTCGAAAAATAAGGTTATTCGAGTTCGACGACATTACCGCCGGTTCTCAGTAATTTGAAAAATCGCCAATAGTGTATAAATATATTTTAACATTTGTGGAACGAATGTCTATACTTTGTTTCAGGAGAAAAAAAATAGAAAAGTATTTATTTCCTTGTATTTCTGAAAAACTGTTGTTGACGGAAATCGTTCGGGCGAAAACTACGCATGTTTCTAAGGAGGGTATCAAAAATGAGTTTACACTCATTGAAATATTCTATATATCGTAAGGATTCCGTGCAAAAATTGAGATAGGACTTTGATCGGGCCCATCTCAATTTTCCCTAACTTTATTAGGGCCCTCCCGTGTAGAGATTTGGGCCGCCGAAAAGTGCTGCCCCTTATCTGCCTTCCCTAGATAATATCAGACCATGGTAAGGCCTTCCAAGGCGGATCAGGTTCGCCATGTAACGCCATGACGGATCGGGCCAGGCCCCGATCCGTCATTCTCTTTTTCGAGAACAGATAAGGACTGGCCGGGAATTGACGAGAAAAGGGATCGGAAAATCGCCGCGCGAAATGACGAGGAAGGTGATAGTGTATTGACAGAGCTCTGCATGAGAAATAAACTGGCAGACGAATAGAGTAATTATCAGATACTGAGAAAGGGCCTTTGGTGGTATACCCGAGTAAAATAAATAGTATCAGGTCGTACTGATACTTATTATTTCATAAGTATCACAAAATCATAAGCGAATGTGCACACTGTAAGCATAGGACTTCTGTACATGATACAACAACGTATCGAAGTTTCATCGTTGTAGGATGGTACGTTGGTTACGCGAAGCGCTTCGCTTGAAGCCACTTGGTGGATTGTTGGCGAGATACATTCAGGTAATCTCTTCCCTGCCAAAACATCGATATCACCTGACAGGGCGACCCTGATTTCGAAGATCACGAACCACCTGCTTTACTATTTTGTCCTTTTAAATATTTTGGGTACTTGTTATTGCAAACGAATACTTGTTGTAATATCGATATTTATGAAAAGCATTTTTATTCTCGTTTATTTTATCATTGATGAAAAAAATGCTTATAATAATGAATAGAATTACAACATATGTATTGGTTTTATTCTAATCGATTATAAATATCTTGTATGGGATGAGAAGCAGAGCAGCTCAACACAGCTCTTGAAGTCGAGATCTATTTTCAAGAAATATCAATCTTTTGGCCGGGTATATCGTGCGTGAAATATGTGCTTGCTTGCATGTATTCCGGCCAGAACATAATAATTTCCAAACATAGAGTACAGCCGTAAAAACGATTTTGTGATCGTCCCATTCTGTGCCGTGAAAGGACCCGGTCGGGTGAATCAGATGAGGCAAGTCTGGCCATGGCCCTACATAAAGTAGGGAATAGGGGAGAATGTGGCACAATGTGTCACGGGACACTGTGAGTCACATGCGATTTCTCGGAGGTTTGTAGCTCGTAAATTCCGAAATTTTATGTGTTGGACCGTGATTTATATTAAGTTTCAGCTGGCCTAAAAAAAAGTCAATCGCAACTCACAAAGAATTTTTAAAAATATAAAATTAATTTGGGCCTCGGAAAAAAAAATTTCGCTTGCCGGGAAAACGTCAAATATTGTGGGGCAATTGTGTGGGGCACAATGTGTCATCACAATGTGTCAACACAAAGTGTTGAGCACAATGAGTCGACTCCCAATGTTATTGGCAAATAATACCTGTTGTGAAATTATCGGTATGAATGAAAATCTGTTATCTATGTTAGGAAACTCTTATCATAGATAAGAATATGAATAGATCTATGAATAGATATCATAGATAGGAAACTCTTATCTATGATAAGAGTTTCAAACAACCAACACTGGCACCAACCAACACGGCTTAACCGTGCACCGGTTGGCGCCATTATTTTAGGATTTTTAATCTTTTTCCAAAAAAATTTCCAAAATGGCTTTTTTCTAATCAGACCACTTTGGTAAGCGTAAAAATTCGTTAGAAAAAAAGTGACACACTGTGCCCCACCTTCCTCTACTGCTTATTGATATATTAGCAGTTGCGGAAATTATGCACACATGTTAACCGCAACCAACAATGTTGCAAGCATACGTTCATTGTTCAATGCTATATAATATAGTAGGTTTTCATAGAACGGATAATTGCTTACACTATCAAAAAATAATTCCCCCAAGAGCCTTATAATGAACAGGACTAAAATATATATACATCGATAAAAATGTTGCTTATGATTTTCGACGATGTTTACAGTGATTTATACCATATAGTATGATACGTCTACAAAATGTAGGGTAAGGTGGGGTAGAATGTGTCTTCTTTTTTTTTTAACGAATTTTAACTCTTACCAAAGTAGTCTGATTAGAGAAAAAAAGGTCATAACCGATTTTTATAGACTTTTGGGCGTACAATAAAGCTACCATTTTTTTTTCAGATATATTAAAAATACCAAAAAAATGCGGTCGAACAAAATTTGCGGATTGGCTCATTGTACTCCATGGGTGGGGTGCAGTGTGTCAGATAGGTGGGTACAGTATGTCAAGTACTGCGAAACGTAGGGTATGTATGACTAATGTGAATTTTGTCTGACCCAAGTGATAAAAAATATTATTTTTCGCATTTTTATCACAACGTCCCCCAAGGCCACAACGTACCCCACGGGTGGGTTACAATGTGTCAAATAGGTGGGTAGAGTGTACTCCATGGGTGGGGTGCAGTGTGTCAGATAGGTGGGTACAGTATGTCAAGTACTGCGAAACGTGGGGTATGTATGACTAATGTAAATTTTGTATGACTAAAGTGATAAAAAAAGATCATTTTTCGTATTTTTACTACAACTTCGTGGTCATATTATCCGCTAACAGCATTGGGAGTCGACGCATTGGGCCCCACAACTCGACAATATTTGATTATTGATAAAAATAATTATGAATTAAACTACGAATGGAAAAACACAAGTCACCGAGTGCATTATAAATAATAACATTATCGATTAGGACCGACAACCACAAGCGCTACAGAAGGTAAGGTTATATTTGACGTTTTCCCGGCAACTGAAATTTTTATTTTTCCAAGGCTCAAATTAATTTTTAATTTTTAATAATTCTTTATGACCTGCTATTGACTTATTTTTTAGGCCTGACGAAACTTAATATAAATCACGGTCAAACACAAAATTTTCGGAATTTACGAGCTACAAACCTCCGAGAAATCGCATGTGGCACACAGTGCCCCGTGATACATTGTGTCCCACTTTCCCCTACTATATTTTGGGCAATAACCATGACTATAAAATATTGTTGTTCCCTCAGGAATATATAAAATATGGTTAAAATATTGTTGGAGATACCATATATTTCTCTCAGTGTTGTTAGCGTTGCAATCGCGATCATGGATTTTAAAGAACAATGCGTTTTCGGGGCCCGCAACACAAATTTTCGAGGAACGACATCGAGTCCTATTATTGAAAAGATATTTGACCGGGAAAGTGTTTCGCGACGCAATTTGAGAAACTTCGTGACCGGGAATAATGAAGTTTCTGAAATAGTTATTCAAAGACAGGCGCGAGGGTGGAGACAAAAAAAAGCTTCTACTTGCAGTCATTTTCTTTGCGGCATACGGCTGGAAATAAAGCCTGGGCTAAATCGACACTAATCTCATGTACATCGCTGCTGATGCGAATGTACGCGCAGCAACAGGAACGCGAGAGGCGAAGACCGCTTGGCACCTTAATCGTATGGCGATGTGAACAGACCAAGTGTTGAGTTGCATTTGCACACACAACTATATCCCTGCTCTATCTCCGTTCTCTTTCAACTCTTGACAAGCCACCAGTCACTTCCCTTCGCGCGTAACGCCGCTCTCTTCACCATATGCCGCGCGTGCAACAACAACGAGCAGCGCGCAGTTTAAAAACTCCAGCCACGAGGGAAATGCATCTCCCGCATATGCACACGCTTGGCTTTATATTCCTCGCTCGATTCCCACCCGAGCAGTAATCTGAACGGGCATTCCCTACTTTGTGACGGGCCCTGACCAGGCTTGCCTCGTCGGATTCACCTGACCGGGCCCTTCCATGCAACAGACCGGGATGATCACGAAACGGTTTTTTTACGGCTTATACTCTATATTTGGAAATTGCAATGTTCTGGTCGAAATATATTACGAGCAAGTACACTTTCACGTAATATATGGCCGGCAAGAATATTCATATTTCGTTAAAAGTGAAGCTTTAAGATCGGTCTTAAGCTGCTTTGCTTTTTATCCCATAAAAGATAAATATAACTGGTCAGGATGAAATTTATACATACACGGCGAGAATTAAAAAGTAATTTTTGTCGTGAATTTCGCGGTAAAAATTACCGTGATATAATTCAATGTGGTGACAAGTGAGAAAAGCATAATAATTCGTACGCGACAAGTTTTTTTTAACTTACGTTACAGAAAATTTCAAATACGTAGCTAAAATTTTACTATACAAGAAGGGTAGCGCCCACGATAATCTTTACCGAGAGCACAATACATTTTCCTATAACACTCATTAAATTTTATAATAAATCTTAAAATAACTGTTATAAAGACGATACTTTTTTATAGACATTTTTGAAAGGCATAAAATAATAAAATGCACAGTAAAATTTCGCTGATATTATATATTTTTTAAATTTAAGTTTTGCGTATTTTGTTACACATGAAAATTTACTAGAAAATCTGGTAAAATTTTCTATCTGAAGAAGAAATTTTATTTTATTTTCGTGAAAATCTGTGTTTTACTCAGTAATAATAAGCGAAGTTTCAGGGTTGTCATCTGGTTACCGTTACTCCACGGTAATTTTTAACATTTAATTCTCTCCGTGTATGTTTCAATTGTATTCACCATTATAAACATTTTGGTTGTCATCGATGATAATCTATGAGAATAAAAATGCTCGTCATAAATAATGTTATTAAAACAAGTATTAATTTGAACATAACGAATACAGTGGAGCGTCGATTATCCGAACGTCAGTTATCCGAATGGCAATTTGGTTTATCCGAAACGTCAATTATCCGAATGGCGATTTGGATTATCCAAAATATCAATTATCTATACAATAATTTTTAGGGGTGTGCGAGTACTCGATTCACTCGGGTACCCGATGTTCGGCCCAGGTCGGGTACCCGACGGGTTACGTTTTTGCATTACTCGCCACTATCGGGTACCCGAATTTGGTCATCGGGTACTCTCTAATTTCGGGTACTCGTAAACGTCGAGTACTCGTGAACTTCGAGTATTCTTAAACTTCAGGTATTCGTAAACTTCGAGTATTCGTAAACGACTCGAAGATCCGTATCTATTATTTATATTTATATTTATTATTTATGTAGGTGTATCCATAAAATAATGGGAGAAAACGAAAACTCGAAGAAGGCGATGAAACGAATAAATGATAATACTGTAAAAATCTTTTTTCGTCTCACTTTTCTATTCTTTATTCTTTCATTCTTTGTCTTGTTTATGTTTCGTGTTTGGCTTTCGCCAAATCAAAAAATATCACGAGTGCTATAGCTCGCATGATGGCACATGATCTACAACCCTATAGCATCGTTGAAGATATTGGTTTCAAAAACGTAATGAAAGCGGCGGGGCCACGTTATATCGTTCCTAGTCGAACGACATTCTCTCGGGGCGAGATCCCGAAAATGTACGGAGTGGAACGGCTTCGGGTTTTGGATACGATTCAAACCGATTTCGCCAAAGGTCAGGTCTTATTTTATATGCATAGAAAATGGAAATCATATTTGAGAAACTACGTATGAGCTTTATTTTACGACATTTGTTTTTAATTAATTGATGTTATATTGTCTTATATGCATTCGTTCCATAGCATTGACAACGGATGACTGGACCTCCCGAAGCGTGGAAAGTTATATGACACTCACCATCCACTACACAACGGCAGATTTTGAGCATCGCTTTTTTCTTTTAAATATGCGATGTTTTCCAGAAAGTCACACTGCTAACAACTTACATCGTTTTATCGAGGAGTCATTGATTGAGTGGAAATTGGACTGCAAAAACCGACCCATCTTCGTCACGACCGACAATGCTCCAAACATTGTACGTGCTGGGTCTCTGAACGACAAATGGGAGAGAATCCCTTGTTTTGCGCATACGTTGCAACTCGCTATCAAGGACGGTGTGAAACAAACTACGGATTTCGCCGAGACCCAAAAGAGAAGTAGATCGCTAGTCGGGTTTTTTGCTAGAAGTTCATCTGCTCATGCGAAACTCGATGATATGCAGACGTTCTTGAATCCTGGATCTACGCCCCTCAAGCTCATACAAGACGTGGATACAAGATGGAACTCCGAGTATGATATGTTTCACCGACTGTTACAAGTGCGAACGGCGCTGGGAGCTGTTCTATCGCTGCCGAAAATGCCGAATAATCTATCGAACTCAGAATGGAATATTATACAAATATACGCCGACGTACTTGGACCCTTCAAAGATGCGACAGTTGTTATGTCTGCAGAAAAGCATCCTACACTGTCATCATATATTCCGATCATTCGAGGTTTGATACATGCAACTCAGGAATTTCTTAAAAAGAATAGCGAAGAGATACGCAATAGCCTCGGTAAACACTTACTGAGTTCCATGGAAGAACGTTTCAATGAAGTGTGTGAGAAGGAAAGTCTGCTATTAGCAATGATGGTGGATCCACGGTACAAAAATCGTCTACTGACCAGCGAAGAAAAAATCAAGATAGAGGAAATGCTGATCAAAAAAGTAACTGAACTTCAGGAAGTTAGCAACGATCTGAATGCTACAGAGACAAGTTCTACCATCCGCGAGTCGACAAGAGATTCGTTCATTTGCCAACTATGGCAATTATATCAGATTAGATTAGAGATATTCATAAATATTATGATTAAATATTGCCCGTCCAGCTTCATGGCAGTATTCATTTATTATTTCTGAATTATTCGATCGCATCAACACGACAGAATATGTCGTGTTGATGCGATCAAAATGATGCCGAAAATTGTATAAACATCATGCAGTCAAATTTTCAATTCAAGAAAATTTCATGTACCAACATAAGCGATCGTTCTACAAATATTCTGAAATTTTCCTAGCCTCACTCGGCGCCAAACTTGTTGTGATACGTTGTCAACCAGGTTAAAAAACCGGGTTTCGAGATAATCGCGATAAAATTTAAAAAAAAACGGTTTTTTTTTTAAGGGACCATTCCAGTGTGAAATTTTTTGAAAATTGTTTTTTTTTGCATTATCCAAAAATATAGACTTTCATAAAATAAACATGCTAAAAATTTTCCAAAGGGTGCATAACGTATTCATAAACATCACATAAAAATTTCAGGCCCGAAAGTTGGATTCGTCGTAACGCTCCAACCTCCTTAAATCGACGTCACCTTGTCAGGAAATATCAATGTTTTGACCGGGAAGACATTACCCATATGTATTTCGCCAACATTCCGCCAGGTGGCCTTGAACGAAGCGCTTCGCGTAACCAAGGTATCGTCCTACTACAACGATAAAACTTCGACGCGTTGTTATATCACGAACAGAAGTGTACACATTCGTTTATGATTCTGTGATACTTGTGAAATAATAAGTATCAGTGAGACCTGATAATGTTTATTTTACTCGGGTATATCGCCAAAAGTCTAGTGAATACAGCGGTTGGGGTAGGAATTCCCATTTGGGCGTTTCCAAGTAATAGGTTTTTACCGGTTTTGCAACATGTGACCGAGCGTTGCCATGTTGCAAAATCACTTTGCTGCTCGACAGCTCGTGTCTCTGTTCGTATAGCGGCCGTTTTTCCTTCAATGCTCGGCTCAAAAGCATCAGTTGTAGTCGATAGCGATCTCCCGTGATGGTTTCGTTCAGTTTGAGCAGATCATAATAAACTACACCCAGCTGATCCAACCAAATGCAAAGCAGGAGCTTGAAACCATGCATCTTCGGCTTTGGCGACGATGTTGTTGCATGGCTGGGCTTACCCCACGATTTTCTACGCTTAGGGTTATCTTATTGTATCCATTTTTCATCGCCAGTCACAATATGATACAAAAAACCTTTACTTTTCTGCCATTGAAGCAGCTGTTCACACGTGAAAAAACGCCGTTCGACTTCTCTTGACTTCAACTCCTACGGCACCCAATATCCTTGCTTTTGAATCATTCCTAATGCTTTCAAACGTTTCAAAACTGTTGTGTGATCAACTCCTGATGATTCTGCAAGTTCAGCTAATGTCTGACACGAGTCTTCATGAAGTAATACCGCCAATTCTTCGTCTTCAAACTTTTTTGGTGCGCCAGAGCGTTCTTTATCTTCAACATCAAAATCATTATTTTTGAAGCATCTCAACCAATCTCTGCATGCTGTTTTTAACAGAGCGTGGTCGCCGTAAGTCTCAACAATAATTCTGTACGCTTCAGCTGCAGATTCTTGAAAATAAAGTAGTGCAGTAAAATTCCCCGCAAATACTCTTTTTTTTTGTACGAAATTTGACATGTTGAATACTATTAAAAAAAAACGTTATTTACACTTCGCCGAAATGGCATATACTGAATTTCAAGCTTACTTATAGTACTTCTTTATGGATGCGTTACCATCCTAAACTACACGCACGCAGTTCTGGTTACGTCATCCGTTAGAAAACAGCGAGAAATTATTCAACGTGCCAATAAATTACTCTAGATGTCTGATATAGACTGCTCCAAGCATGTATAAATTCTGAAGATTCCGTAACGACAATAAAAACATGAGGTTACCCAATGTTTAAAGAAAATATTAATGATAAAACTTATAAAAATGTGACTAGCGGAAGAATTTTCGTAACTGCGACTTCTCAGAGAACATGTAAAAATGGCTAAATCTACAAAATGCCAAATTTTCCAAATTTGGCATTTAGTTCATAGGTGGGTATAATAATTAGGATTTAACTTATTTTTATTAAGCGCCACAGTAATTTACTAATTATTGAAAAGGGCCCTGGCTTATGCGTTCACATTGTTCACATTGTCCACATTATTACTGCGCTACAAGTAGTAAGAGACTCGTTCAGTCAGACTTGGATTATCTCGACCGTAATGCACTGCGTGAGAGGTGACTCAAATTATACTGCGGAAATAAAGAAAAGCTCGAGCAGCGTTCAGGCGTAACAATTTCGAAATAATCGCTATTCCGTCCGAAGTAGCCTGTCGACGTACTCGCTAAACTAAACTCCATAATAACTCACATTTAATTTTTCACTTTCCCTCGGGAATCGATCACTTTACGATTCGTATAAATCGCTTTACGATTACGTATAAAGAAAAAGTTGGAGCTGCCTCACTCTAACTTTTTCTTTATACGATCAAGCTGCAGTCCAGTTGTCATCGTTGCCGTGATCCTTGAAACACGAAAAAATCGTTTTTCTTTTCCTCAAATTTCAGCGAATTACACAGAGTCTCGTGGTGTTGAAGCTCCCGAATAGAAATTTTGATCCGGCAGCCTGAACACTGAGCAGGCCGCTATCATGCTGCGGTCTGGAATGCCGTGATATGGCACGCCTGATCGGTGCCGCATGTCCAACGGATGAGTGGAACCGTGGTACGGGAGTAAGAAGGCTACCTTACTCATTATGCCCAACAACTTGATGACACATTATGCCCCACACACATGCCCCACAATATTTAACGTTTTCCCGGCGAGCGAATTTTTTTTTCCGCGGCTTAAATTAGTTTTGTATTTTTAATGATTCTCTATGAGCTGCTATCGGCTTTTCTTTACACCAGTTGAAACTTAATATAAATCACAGTCCAACACAAAAAATTTCGGATTTTATGAGCTAAAAAACTCTGAGAAATCGCATGTGGTTGACAATTGCCCGTAACACATTGCGCTTCTTCGGAGCGTCGTCACTTCTTTGTTTCCTCATTGGGAGTCGACTCATTGTGCCCCACAACTCGGCGACACATTATACCGCACTAGTAAAATATTTGATTATTGATGAAAATAACTATTAATTAAACTACGAATAGAAAAACACAAGTCACTGAGTACATCATAAATAATAAAACTATCGATTAGGACCCAAAACCCGAGCTGCTACAGAAAGTGTCGTTATATTTTACATTTGCCCGGCGAGCGACATTTTTTTTTCCAAGCCTTAAATCAATTTTTAATTTTTATAATTCTTTGTAAGCTGCTATCGACTTTCTTTTAGGTCTGACGAAACCAAACATAAATTGCGGCCCAACACATAAAATTTCGGAATTTACGAGCAACAAACCTCCGAGAAACCGCATGTGGCTTACAGTGCCCCGTGACACATTGTGCCCCACTCACCCCTAGCAGGCCTAATACTTAATCCTAATACAGCCCTACGAGGGCTTGGCCTAATAGGGCTCTATTGGGGCTGGTCTTATAACTGCTTCAGCATTCCATCAACGCACGTAATCTCCTATATTATACGTGGGATTTTTAATTCAGCAGCATATTAGCTTGGAAGTTTTGACGTTTTTGAAAGGTGTTGTGGACTGTAACGAAAAAAAAACGTCATACAACTCGGATGAGTGTTAGAAGATTCCGCTGTATTTCGAAATCTCAAAACACAGTACAAAATGTGTCATCGTCGTGTGAACAAGGTATGTATAACCCTACAAATATATATGGCCGTTGAATGGGTTATTAATGCTTAAACTCCTAAAAAAAATTGTTTTTCACCAATTTCAGATTGGGCGGAAACTGTGCGGTTCGCAACAAAAACACTTCAATGAAAAAAACACAAAAGGGAACATTATTTATAATGATCTCTATACTATTTTTAATTAATCTAATTATAACCTTTTTTGTAACTTTCTTTAATAAAAAATATATTGACAAATACATTGTAGGCCTTGTATACATACATTGTAGAGTGTATATGTGCACGATCATGTTTATGTACTGGCTACATAAGCCAGTATTATAATGACTTGATCACGGAACATTATAATTACCTGATCAGGCAGAATTATAAACGCCTGGTCAAGCAACCTGATAACGGCCTAATCAGGTAACCAGATAAGGCCTATATGTGACAGAACGATACACTTTCTAGCAGGGCGTTATCGGGTTCCCTTATAAGTGCCCTATCATGGCAGTCAGGCAACCTGAAAGCGTCCTGAATCGGAGCCTATCGAAATTTCTACGTAGAGTAAGGTGGTATAGGAGTACGCGGGCGATAAGCGTACGCATTTACGCTACTGGAGAAATGGTTTGCTAATGGAAGCTAACTTTACTTGTATTTAGACCACCTAACAGCGTAAGTGTTTGTGACAACAAAAAAAATCCAAAGTGGAATAAAACGGACAGACCAGGTAAGTTTGAAGTTTTAGTTGCAATTTCTTATTTATTTTTGACATTTTCAACGCATTACACGTACGAAACACAATATACTTTCTTCGAAAACAACTATTAATTTTGAAAGCCGGTTTACTAAGGTTATTGTTTAAAATGAAAGTAACTTCGCATCTCATCAATAAATGGCAGTAACAGTCATGTTTGTTAAAAATGTGCAGGTCGTAGAAGAGTACGCAGTGCTTAGGTGTGTAGGAGTACGCGCGTACTCTTATACCACTGTTGTTAAAGATTATGTTTTTCTTTTACTTTCAACATGTCCCGAAGGAAACGGACTACCGACCGAAGTCTATGGTCAATTACGGATCTTCTAAAATGCAAGGAAGCGAGTTAATGATGGTGAATTTATAAGGGTGGTATTCATTTGACGCGACTGAAGGCACTCTTCGTAAGAGGCTGAAGAGATTCACACCAGATGCATCTCTGGGAAGATACGAACTCACGAGTTTCACGAACTTCGCAAACTTCACGAACTCCACAAACTTCACAAACTTCACAAACTCTCCAACTCTCTCCCTCTTTCTCCAGCTCTCCAGATTGAGGTTTGCGTACTCTTATCGACCCTCGTGCGTACTCTTAAACGTCCGTATGTCTAAGAGTTCGCAAATCCCTTTTTGTAGTTTTTAATTTGTTATTAAAAAAAAATTAAGATTGCTAATTATCGCTAACAAATTAATTAGAATGCTAGATATTCTTTTAATTGAAACAAAAACTGACTCGTGAAATGTATGTGTTTGTTTTTTTCACAGCTTTGAAGCTTAATTAGATGCATACTCCTATACCACCTTACCCTATGCGTTGCACCGTTTGCAAGAAAAATTCTTTCTCATACTTTTACGGCTCTATTTTTCTTATCATCCATAATCTTTTGTGGAGACATAGATCGCCGATTTTCAACAAGAAATTTCATAAACTTCCGAATGATTCTCTTATCCTAAACCTGTCACAAAAATGGGCAGTTAAATTTAAAAAAAAATGCCTTACAATCCAATGTTCCAAACGTCAACATTGTCGAGTCTCAAAGTGTATTCGAAAGGTTGAGAACGTCGAGGTCGGAACCATTTTGACCATATTCTAGGATTGAAAAGGCGGTTTTTTTTTAAATTCGTTGTATAGCGTTAAAACTTTCTCCAAGAGGAAGCGAAAGCGGATAAATTCTGAGTGACTGCGCCTCTCGGTAAGTTGACCTTATTCACAAAGGTCCCTATTCCCAGTAGGGAATGAAAGAAAATGTGATCGTAAAGATGTTATCTGCGAGAGTTTACTGTATACAGGTATCGTAGATAGACCGGATGCATTACAATATCATGTATAGCAAGAGCGGCAACGTACAATCGTTTGCACGTATGGTATACACATATTCGCGCAGGTGAAGCTTCGTAGTCGGAGTTTCTCTCCCTCTTTCTCTCTTCGGTTTTATCTTACCAAGAAATCTTGGACCGTGCGACACACAGCATAGCATCTTAACGAACGGAAAACCGAGAGCACACTCAGGTGGCGAAGAGATAAAGAAAAGTGTGTGGTTCGACGCGTCGATATATACTCGGTTACATCTACTCTCTCTCTCTCTCTCTCTCTCTCTCTCTGTATTTGTCGCCACCGAGTGCATAAAACACTCCAACAACTGGACGAGCTAAATCGAATGTATAACATTGAAGCCTGTATCATTGGAATGCAATGGAAATTATTATTTTTCCAATTGGTCATATCTTTGACAGATTTAAGCCTCGTCCATCACTCCATCGTTTTTACAAAACGGCACGCGATTCCATTAGCTCGATTGGTTTCCGAAAGATTTCCAATTTCCCCGCGATCATAATGAACATGTATCGCCAATGGTTACTTTCACGGGCAAGTGTCGACTATCCCGATGAAAATTCCTGTTTTCCACGACTCGTGAATGATCCGCGAAGTCTCATAGAAAATTCACGGAGAGTAGCAAAAAGTTGAGATTCATGAATAGAATTGTTAAAACGTGCGGGATGGGGAGAGACGGAGGCACGAAACGTGCAACGGATGGAGAGTCTTGAGCCACGGAGCTGGAGATATGTACGAGAGGCTTGCGGATAGACTAGACAGCGTGGCATCGAGCGAGAGCCGGTGCGTTCAGTATGCCTTAATATATAAATATACACACATATATATATATATAGATGTGTGTGTGCGTGTGTTTGTATGTGTGTGTGTGTGCGCGCACGTGTATATACAGGTCCATTCAAAAATGAAGAGTTCGCAGAGTTTTCGTAATGACTGTATCAACGGAATTCCAATATTATCGAATGGATTGATCAATGTATTACATGACATATGACAAATCCCGTGCGGAAATTGGGTTCGGGCTTTGATCGGGCCCATCTTAATTTTCCCTAACTTTATTAAGGCCCTAGTCTGGAAGCCTCACATGAGCCATCAGTGGCCGGTCACACTTTGCTACCGGGGGACATTGAAGTCAAAATAACCAGAGCCTTGAAAATTGCCTCAACGGTGCCTCATAAAAATTATTGCAGCCATATGCATATGTGCGTGTGTGTGCACTGTGAAAAAGAAATGTGTTATTTCAATACATTTGAGGCTTAGAATTCTGTCGCATACTTTGACACGTTTGATCCCGCGTTGTTGCAATGAACGCACTGTATGCCTGTTGGTTTAAGGCATCACAGCCCGTCTACTAAACGCATAGTTTAATTATTATATATAATCGATCTCGTTAATTATTATGCCACAAATTCTTTAATCAAGCAATTTATACTGATTTGCCCTTTAATAGCAAAGTCTAGTAGTATTGGGGAAATCGCTACTCGGGAATCTACAACTACACCCCTTTAAGGCCTTTACTTGACCTCCGTACTTAGACCATAGTTATAGTCAACGTACCTACCCTACCATTCCCTAATAGGGGCCCGTTCCGGCTCTTTTACGGAAAACCCTACTATGGAATCCACAAATAATCCATTGAAGGCCCCGAATTGTACTAGGTATACCCTGCCAATTTTCCACACAGGATGTGTCGCTGGTCCGGTTCAGGTTCCCTTTTAACCGTGTTACAGTGGTAACTGCTGCTCAATGAACATACAACTTCATCACAAATTGGGTTCCGAGTCCGGAGAATGGTGCTGCAGTAGAGGCACCACCCCCAGCCGTGGCAACTACCCTCATTCTTGGGGCCACACCGAAAAACAATCGTACCCCGAGCGGAAATTAAGTTCGAGCTTTGATAGGGCCCATCTTAATTTTCCCTAACTTTATTAAGGCCCTAGTTTGGAAGCCTCGCATGGGCCATCAGTGGCCGGTCACACTTTGCTACCGAGGGCCATTGAAGGCAAAATAACCAGAGCCTTTCAAATTGCCTCAACGGTGCCTCATTACAAATTATCGCAGCCATATGCGTACGTGCGTGTATGTGTGTGTGTGCACTGTGAAAAAGAAATGTGTTATTCCAATATATTTGAGGCTTAGAATTCTGTCGCATATTTTGACACGTTTGATCCCTCGTTGTTCCAATGAACGCACTGCAAGCGTGTTGGCTTCACAGCTCGTCTACTAAACGCATAGTTTAATTATTATATTTAATCGATCTCAACAATTATTGTGCCATAAATTCTTTAGTCAAGCAATTTATACTGATTTGCCCCTATAATAGCAAAGTCTCTTAGTATTGGGGAAATCGCTACTAGGGAATCTACAACTACACCCCTTGAAAGGCCCTTACTTGGTCTCCTCACTTAGACCATAGTTTTAGTCAACCTACCTACCCTACCATTCTCTAACAGGGGTCTGGTCCGGCTCTTTTACGGAAAACCCTATTACGGAATCCACAAATCATCCCTCGAAGGCCCCGAATCGTATCAGGGATTCCCTGTCAATTTTCCGCACGGGACTGGTTGGAGGGTTGCACGTTCCCGTGCGGAAATTGAAGTTGGGCTTTCATTGGGTTCATCTTAATTTTGCCTAACTTTATTAAGGCTCTAGTCTAGAAGCCTCACATGGGCCATCAGTGGCCGGTCACACTTTGCTACCAAGGGCCACTGAAGGCCCAATAATCAGGGCCTCGAAAATTCTCTCATAAAAATTATTGCAGCCATATGCGTACGTGCGTGTGTGTGCACTGTGAAAAATAAATGTGTTATTTCAATACCTATCAGGCTTGGAATTCTGTCAAATATTTTGATACATAGGGTAGGGAGGGGTATGTTGAGCAGTCGGGTAAGTTGGGCAATCGAAATATCTGGAAAACTAAGCACAGCACGCGGGTGTATCAAATGGCGGACAGAGAGGCATGGGGTAGGGGAACACATCACGCCATCGTCCGTTGCCATTCGGCACACGAGTCGTTAACACGGGATGTCTCATCGGAGGTGCACCCGAGAGTTAAAACAATGTGATCGAAAAATGTTCTCCTACCATTGTATGAGAAAAAATATTTCAAAGTTCATTGTAATTAATGTTAATGTTTCAAAAACTAACTAATCAACAAGCAACTGTTGGTTTATTACTGCATTGTACCAAATCATGTTGCATACGTCTGATTTTTTTATACAAGTCTTACTTCGCCCAACTTACCTCATACTCATGCGCGACTTACCCCACTATCGGGGCAGGTTGAGCAAATATGGCCTTAGTCATTTGAGAGCGATTATTTGTAAACCAATAAGGATAACAGGAATTTCGTCTACAGACTTTTTTCCCAGATAAATTTCCTATTGACCAAAGTAGGTTTCATTTTTATACAGGTGACTGTTAAGAAATTACAGAGCGATAATTCCAAACTTGCTCAACATACCCCCTCCCTACCCTATATTTTGAACCTGCGTTCATTTCACAATTCCAAAATATTCAGAGAAATACGAAGACAACGAGAAGAATTATATGCCGGTTATGTTACATCGATTATATTGGGTGAAGTAAAAAGTTCTGAGCGTTTTCCGCTAGATGTCTTTAGTGAGCCATATCTCACGATGTATACTTCGCATCGGGTCATACTATACGGCAATTTAAAGGTGACATTACGCTTCAAAAAAAGTTCTTTGACAGTTTTGTGTTTGGTGAAGCCAGTTGTGTGTTACAGCGTTCCAAAATGGAGGTAAAAAAAGAGAAAATTCGATACATTCTTCAGTACAACTACGACCAAGGTGAAAAGGCGGAGCAGGCGGCCATAAAAATTTGTGCTGTTTTATGGACTCAATACAGTATCGAATACAATAGCAAAGCGGTGGTTCCAACGATTCCGTTCTGGTAATATGGACGTCGAAGATGAGGCACGCTCTGGTAGGCCAATCGTCGAAAATGTCAATAAAAACATGGAAACCGTCGAGTCGGACCGGCATGTGAGCACTTATTCCATTGCCCAGGAACTGAAGATTAGCCAGAAAACCGTTTGGAACCATTTGCATAAGGCTGGTCTCAAGAAGAAGCTCGATGTATGGGTGCCACACGAATTGACGCAAACGAACCTTTTGGACCGAATTGATGCCTGCGATTCTTTGCTGAAACGTAACGAAATCGACCCATTTTTTAAGCGGATGGTGACTGGCGATAAAAAATGGGTCACATACCAGAACAACAGCTGAAAAAGATCGTGGTCCAATCGCGGTGAGCCGGCCCAAACGATCGTCAAGCCCGGATTAACGGCCAAGAAGGTTTTGCTGTGTGTTTGGTGGGATTGGAAGGGAATCATCCACTATGAGCTGCTCCCATCGGGCCAAACACTCGATTCGGACCTCTACTGTCAACAACTGACCAAATTGAAGCAGGCCATCGACCAGAAGCGGCCAGAATTGGCCAATAGGAAGTGTGTTGTGTTCCATCAAGACAACGCCAGGCCGCACACATCTTTAACGACGCGCCAGAAGCTCCGAGAGCTTGGATGGGAGGTTCTATCGCATCCGCCGTATAGTTGACTTGGCACCAA
Source organism: Ophion ventricosus (assembly GCA_963932345.1). Classification (NCBI taxonomy): domain Eukaryota; kingdom Metazoa; phylum Arthropoda; class Insecta; order Hymenoptera; family Ichneumonidae; genus Ophion; species Ophion ventricosus. The sequence goes on from OZ010714.1 coordinate 20,718,289, forward strand.
GCGATTATCACCTTATCAAGCATTTGCAAATTTTTCTTGATGATACAAAACTGGCCTCAAGAGAGGGTTGTGAAAATGGGCTGGTCAAGTTTTTTACCAATAGGGACGAGGACTTCTTCAATCGCGGAATTATGAAATTGCCTGCAAAATGGACAAAAGTTATCGAACAAAACGGCGCATATTTGATCTAAATCGGGTAATCCTTACTATGTTAATTTCATCGTCGAAATAAAGCGGACAAACGCTCAGAACTTTTTACTCCATCAAATATTTAATCGATTGTGATAATTATTATGTCATAAATTATTTAGTCGAGTACTAATTTGTCCCTATAATGGCTAAGTCTGGTAATATTGGGGAAATCGCCATTAAGGAATGTACAACTACTTCCCTTAACGGCCCTTACTTGGTCTCCGTACTTAGAACATACTTTTAGTCAACCCTTATATGGGCTCGGTTTGGCTCTTTTATGGAAATCCCCATTAGGGAATCCACAAATAATTCCTTAAAAGTCCCGCATTGTATTAGGGATACCCTGTCAATTTTCCGCACGGGTTGCTTTCGCGTCATCTGATTCTCTAGCGAAGTTGTTTTTTCAGCGGTGCTTCTGCATAAGGGAAAAGAACGAAACAGATTGATAAGAAAGCCATGTGCAAGTTTCTAATTAGCAACGATTCTTTTTCTAAATCATACCTACTTTTTCGTATTATACATATCATCTACAATACTCTCCACTATTTGAAAAATAAATCGCCTAAGGTTCTTGCGAATATGATTTTTCTTAATTTCGAAATATTCTGAATACGTTTCCGTCAATATGTTAGGGAAAAAATGATCCATTTCAAAATGCATCGAGTTGTCCTTTCGTCGTGCACAACATTAAAAATTGAAATCCAATTATCGTAAATGTTCGCAGAATGAACAAACTAATTGGATATAAAATTAGGAACGTTCAAGTAACTGATACGTAAATTGGATTGAAACATAGTTCTTCATTTAGCTCCATTTAAGAAGTTTTTATACTGTTCTTTAGCTGTAAGAGTGGGGATGACAATACAATGGGTTTGCGGCAGGCTGTAAACTTCTTGCGAATAAAACTTCATATGTAAAAATTAATCCTTATTGGACAATTTCCAACTCATAATATTGTTGAAAAATACTTCCAAGCCGGGAAATGACGTTAATAGTTATCATTTTTGTAATGAAATATAAATATGTTTCAATTTTATTGAAGAAAAAAATAACCGCTAGACTTGGCAACAGCGGCATTCTCTGCCGTTGGCACGACTGAGTATCACTAAAGCATCGTCAGCTCCAGGTTATTTACAAGGTGAAAAATCTTCAACGTACAACGTTTTATAAAGAGTTTTTGATTCGGCAAAGTCGAGACAACGTTAAATACGTCAAGCGGACGAATAAATACATTTTATTATAAAGTTGGAATGCTGTAATACCATGTAGGTTTAAAACAACTGCCGATTTTGAAATACCCGCCAGTTAATACTTGACTGTGAGTGGCTCACTCGAGCGAGCCAGTTAACGCGGTGTCGCCACGGTTAACTACGAGTCTCGTTAATGTCCGACAACAAAGCATTCGAGCTAAAAAATCACATCTTTTTCCAATCATTATTAATGAATGAAGCAGAGAAATCACTTGATTTTTAACACAATACAGTCAACTCTCACCCATTTTGCCGAGTTGCGACTAACCCTTCCCGTTGATTTTGCGGCGTGAGGGGCGCCCCACTCTAGGCTCGATAACAGCGACGCCCCACGGTAACCGCGCGGAGCGACAGTACAATTTTAGCGGAGGCTACCTGAAGACGAGGTTAGGACGGCATGTGAGGTTATACCTACCAGCAGATGGGCATAGAGTGGGGGGGCAGGGGAAGGCCCCATCGGACAAATAGGCGGTCGGAATCCGTCGGAATTTCGCAAAATAGCCGAGAAGGCAAAATAGGTGGCGGAAAAATAAGTGAGAGTTGACTGTATTCCTAAAACTATAATTACGGTTTGCACAGTTTTTTTTAATCTAAACCTCAGTATTATTTTTGTCCCTACAGCCCTACCACTAGTGTTTACGAGGTATCATGTATATTACCAAATGGATAGAGGTTCAACTTGAACATTAAAAATTTTCGAAACTGTGTTGTAAAACAAAACGATTTTTGGACAGTTAAGGAGGTTGGAGCGGTCCAGTTGAGACAAATGACGGTTTATAATTTTTTTCTTTCAATAAACCTAAAAAAAATACATACGTGATAAGAATTTATTCTCGTAGATGGTAAGTTTTCATGAAATATATAATTAAAGGGCAAAATAATGCATCTTTATTCTTTAATTACGTGAGAAAGAAAAACTGTTGTGTTACTACCAACTTAAAAAAGCATAACATTATTGATAATTATTATGAAAGAATCGTAATCCTTGATCAAACTTTGATGATTCAATATTGAATATATAAAGTGTAGTAAAAAGAAATCCATTATTTTTGCATGAAATCGAAGGCTTTATGTAGCATAGTTAGAATGATCCGATTTAGATCTAATATGCACCGTTTTGATCGATAACTTGTTGCCACTTTGAAGGTAATTTCATTGTGCCTTTCTCATAGAAACCCTCGTCTCTATTGGCAAAAAACTGGGACAGTCGATTTTCACAAGCTTCTCGTGCGGCGAATTTTTCACCAGCAAAATCATTCGCCATAGACAGGAACCGGTGGTAATCACTTGGTGTCAGATCCGGACTATAAGGTGGATGCATAAGAACCTCCCAACCAAGCTCCCGGAGCTTCTGGCGAGTCACTATCGATGTGTGTGGCCTGGCGTTGTCCTGATGGAACACAATTCCTCTCCTATTGGCTAAAGCTGGCCGCTTCTTGGCGATTGCTTCCTTCAGACGGTCCAATTGTTGACAGTACAGGTCTGAATTAAGAGTTTGGCCGTAGGGGAGCAGCTCATAGTAGATGATTCCCTGCCAATCCCACCAAACATACAGTAAAATCTTCCTGACCGTCAATCCTGGCTTGGCCACCGTTTGCGCCGGCTCACCGCGATTCGACCACGACGGTTTTCGCTTGACGTTGTCGTAAGTGACCCACTTTTCATCACCAGTCACCATCCGCTTCAGAAATGGGTCGATTTTGTTGCGATTCAGCAGCGATTCGCAGATGGAAATTCGGTCCATGAGGTTTTTTTGCGTTAACTCATGTGGCACTCATACATCGAGCTTCTTTTTGTATCCAGCCTTATTCAAGTGGTTCCAAACGGTTTTTTGTGCAATGTTTAGCTCCTGGGTAATCGAAACAGTGCTTACATGATGGTCGGACTCGAGGATTTCCATTATTTTATCGACATTTTCGACAATTGGCCTTCCAGAGCGTGGTGCATCTTAGTAGATAAGTGGTGCGGGAGCAAAGACAAAATTCCTACTTTACCGGCCGAGTTAGCCAAGACACGAACCATTGGTTCATGTCCGAGCTAAGTCAGGTTAGGATGGTCGAGTAGGATTTTGTCAGAGCCCCCGCACCTTTATCGACTGTCGATACTTACCGGTCGATGGTAAGGCTCCCTTGGTTACCGGCTGATGGTGGTCCCCCTCACGAATGGGGGGGCACGGAGAAGTCCGACTCCCGGCGAGGCCGCGCAATGACTGACAAAGAGTTGTGGTGCTTTGTAATAAAAGGGAGCCCCCCCCCCCCCTCCTCGCGCCAGAAGGAGGGGCGGGAGGAAGAGTGGGGGGTCTAATTTCTCAGAAAGATTGTTTAAACATTTGTGGGTGGTGAGTCGTCGGGCGCCGTGTCAAAGGGACCCCCCCCCCCCCCCCCCCCCCCCTGCCAGAAGGTGGGTCGGGAGGAAGAGTGGGGGTCTCATTTCTCAGAAAAATTGTTTAAACATTTGTGGGTGGTGAGTCATCGGACGCCGTGCCAAAGGGACCCCCCCCCCCCCCCCCCCCCGCGCGACAGCTTTGCGACGTGTTGAAACCTGTCAGCGAATGACTTTTCTCAGAATTTGTTTATCCCGGCAGCGGCGGACGAGTGACAGGAGGTCAATATGGCCGCCGAATTTCGTGTCATTTTTTCTACGCATTGTTTTTATCGGACGTTTGAAATTTTGGCGGTGGAAGAAAAGCGACGGGATTTCGTCAGATTTTTTCTATGCATTGTAGAAATCAGACGCTTTTTCGGTGGTCATCAGAGGTGTTGAGTGAGAGGTGTCGACCGTCCGACGATTTGCTCAATGTGTAATTACCCTCTCGTCGGTAAGGCAGAAAATTATCGAGGAATTTGCGTTCAAGATTGAAGAGTCACACACACAACGTCTCGCTGTTTAGAAGTCGATCTTGTGTATACAAACTCGACGTTCGAGCGGGCGGGCGCGCGTCCCCCTACACACACACACACACACACACACACACACACACACACACACACACACACACACACACACACACACACACACACACACACACAGACACACACACACACACACACACACACACACACACACACACACACACACACACACACACACACACACACGCGCGCGCGCGCGCGTGCTGTTATATAGAGATTTTTCTCTCAAATATATTCATCAGCCCTTCCACATGCGTATTTGATTTCGATTCATTGAGCAGTCATCATGGACGATTGCGACAAAATTATCGATACGTTGAAGAGCGCGCGGTATTCGCAGGCGGAAAAGTGGCAAAAGTATTGCGATGTGCACGTCAAGCTCTTGGGGAAAACATTGAAAAAACCGGGGCTTAACGTTGGTCAAAAATTGAAAATTCAATCGACATTAGCAAAGTTGTCGTCGTTGAGGGAAAAAATCGCGCGTGGAGCAGGTGTAAGCAGTGCTGGTGTAAGCGGTGCTGGTGTGAGCGATGCTAGTGATAAACTAAAGTGGGTCGATCTTGAGGCGGCATTTCAAAGTCGGATAAAGACGGGCTCCATTGTGAATTTCGAGCACAAAGATGTGCAAAGTTTCCTCGAAGATGCGATGCACGTGGTTATCGCAAAATTGGAAAACATTGTGCGAGAGGAGGGTAACGTGAAGGTGAATGTGACATTAGCGTGCAAATTTCACCTCATGAAGGTGAATGAAATCATTGAGGAGGAAAAGACATTTCAAACGAAAAACGCAATCATCTTACCGTCGAGCGATATTAGCGAGTGGTTCATCGAGTACGTCCAAACAAAACTCTCGACGAAAATCGAGGACTTTCAGGAGAAAGAGTCTGGTTGGACATTACATGAAATCTCACATCTTCTTGTAAACATTAACAAGTACGAACCACTGCGAGGAAGCTTATCCACGTACACGCGTCTCCCGCGGGATATACAGATGAAACGGGTCGTCATCAATATTGAAAACAATGACCCCTATTGTTTTCTCTGGTCCGTCACAGCAGCTCTCTCCCCACCACCTAGGGGGAGTCCTGTACGTAAGAGTTCGTATCCTCATTACAGCGAGGTGCTCAACTATGAAGGCCTGGATTTTCCCATGAGTTTGTTAAATATTAAAAAATTTGAGCAATCGAATGGCTTATCGATCCACGTGTACGGGATTGACGGCGTGACAAAAGACGGCACTAGTAAAATTGTGCCGATATATTTGAGTAAACAAATTTCGGATAAACCAACTATTCATCTACTCATGATCAGAGCGGAAATCGATGAGGAGGAGGAGGAGGAGGAGGAGGAGGACGCAGGTGTTCCCAAGGTGTATCATCATTTTTCGTGGATTAAAAACATTTCGAGGCTCGTGAGTGCGCAGATCTCCAGGGGAAAACGCTACACGTGGATTTGCGACCGATGTTTGTGCTACTTCATCAGAGAAGAAATATTGCAAAGGCACAAAAAGGACTGTAGTAATAATTGCCGAGTTATGTTTCCCAAAGTTACCAACACAATATTGAAATTCAAAAATTACAAGCACAAGGAGATAGTTCCATTTGTAATTTATGCAGATTTGGAATGTTTGCTCGAACCGGTCGCAGCATCGCAGACTAACACTGTAAACTATCAGAAGCATACTCCCCACAGTATTGCCTACTATAGGCATTGTACTTTTAATGACGCGCTCTCAGAGTACAGAGTGAATCGTGGAAAAGACTGTATTGAATGGTTCATGCGCGACTTGGAAGAACTGGCCCACTCATTGAATGTAATTTTTCAGACAGTCGTACCGATGAAACCTTTGAGCGTTGACGAAAGTCGAAGCTTCAAGTTAGCTGAAAAATGTCACGTTTGTGAAAAATCTTTTGCTCCTAATCAAGTGAGAGTGCGAGATCATTGTCATTTTACGGGGAAATTTCGTGGTGCTGCTCATCAAGGATGCAATTTAAATTACAAAAATAGCCACGTTGTTCCCATAATTTTTCACAATTTGTCGGGATACGATGCACACTTTTTAATAGTCGCATTGGCTCGAACATTCGAGGGATCGATCAGTCTTCTCCCCATTAACAAGGAAAAATATATTTCATTTTCAAAGTGCGTCAAAGGCACACGCGTGCAGTACCGATTCATCGACTCTATGAGATTTATGGCGGGTGGCATTGAAAAATTAGCGTCTTATCTGAAAGACGATCAAAAAATAGTGACACGTAAGCATTGCGCTAAACCCAGGGAATTTGAATTATTGACGAGGAAAGGTGTGTTTCCCTATGACTACTTGGACTCTTGGCAGCGACTCGATGAGACGGAATTGCCCGCTAAAGATAAATTTTTCTCTCGACTCAATAATGAGGATATCTCGGTGGACGATTACGCACACGCTTGCAAAATTTGGACAGTCTTTGACATTAAAACGTTGGGGGAATATTCCGACTTGTACTTGAAAACCGATGTACTCCTACTGACGGACATATTTGAAAATTTTCGTCAAAATTGCATCAGCACATATGACCTCGATCCATTGCATTATTTCACCGCTCCCGGCCTATCCTTTGATGCAATGTTAAAATGTACCAATGTCGAACTCGAACTTTTGGTCGACGTTGACATGTTGATGTTCATCGAGAGAGGTATTCGCGGTGGAGTAGCGCAGTGCTGCAATAGGTATGCGAAAGCAAATAATCGCTACATGAAAGATGATTTTAATGCAAACGAGCCAGAGTCATACTTAATGTATTACGATGTTAATAATCTGTATGGTGCAGCTATGTGTGAGTCACTGCCCTACGGCGCGTTTGTTTGGGTAGACGATTTCGAGGAACGTATCGAGAGTATTCCGGATGACGGTGAAACGGGATACATTCTTGAAGTTGATTTAGAGTATCCTCGAGACTTACACAACACACACAAAGATCTGCCCTTGTGCCCCGAACACTACGTCCCGCCTGGGAGCACTCAGAAAAAATTAACAACCACGCTAATGCGAAAAGAAAAGTATGTAATTCATTATCGAAATTTGAAGCAATGCTTGAAATTGGGACTTCGCGTCACAAAAATGCACAGAATCCTCAAATTCAAGCAGCGCGCTTGGCTAAAAAAATACATTGATGTAAATACGGAATTGAGAAAAAAATCTAACAATGATTTTGAGAAAAAATTTTATAAACTCATGAACAATGCGGTCTTTGGTAAAACAATGGAAAATGTGAGGAAACATCGGGAAGTGCGACTTGTAACAAAGTGGAAGGGGCGGTGGGGAGCGGAAGCGCAAATCGCCAAGCCAACGTTTCATAGCTGCACCATATTTGACAATGACATCGTTATAATCGAGCTCAATAGAGCGTGCGTTCTATTCAATAAGCCCATCTACACCGGATTCTCAATCCTCGATATCTCCAAACTCTGGATTTACAATTTTCACTACAATTACATACTCGAAAGATTTAACAATCATGCAAAATTGTTGTATACAGATACTGATAGTCTCATTTATCACTTCAGCGTGCCTGACATTTACGAAACGATCAAGTGTGACATTGACAAGTTTGACACGTCCGATTATTCCCCAAACAATCCCTACGATATGCCCTTGCGAAATAAAAAGGTATTAGGCCTCATGAAAGATGAAAACAATGGCCATATTATGACGGAATTTGTGGGCTTGAGAGCGAAATTGTACTCGTTTAAGATCCTCGATTGCGGCGATTCAAAGAAGAGAGCTAAGGGCATTAGGCGGTCAACCCTGAAATCCATCACATTCGACGATTTCAAAAATTGCTTGTTTGCGCACGAAAACCTCGTCAAGGCGCAACAATTGATTATGAGTAAAAAACACATTGTTCACACGGCGATGCAAAATAAAGTTGCTCTCAGCTGGAGAGATGACAAAAGAGTGCTAATCCCAGATTCCACGGACACTCTTCCATGGGGTTATGCTTCCGACGATATGGAATATTAAGATGAAAAAAACCCCAAGCTGTACAATGGTGTGTAAATAACTAAAAACCGTATGAAAATCAATGCCAAAAATTCATCTCCTCAAATTCAATGCCAAAAATACCTCCCCCCCTCCCCTAAGCGGAGAATGGTCGTCGAAAACAAGAGACGTTGAAGTCTTTCGTGCCTAGAACGTAAGCAAATCGTGTATGAGATGAGCGTAAGATGGAGGGAGATTCGAGAGCAATGAATCGAGTGGGTTACGCACGCATGCAAACATCTCCCGAGAATACCAAGGAGAGAGAACTCTTGCGGTCTAAGGGAGAAAAAAAACATTTTTTTACGAATTTTTGAATGATTATTCAAAAACTTTTTTTACAACTATTTTGTATAATAATAATAAAAATTTTATTTGATTTCTTCATTTTGTCAATTCTGATTTGTCGATCCAACTGTTGTGTGCATCGTCGAAGCCCAACCACTTGACGAGCATTCGATCACCGCGTTTCTTCACAATCTTCTCAACGAGGTAAATGTCGGGATGCTTGACGCTCTGGAGCTCCTCTTCGTAGAAACAGCCGGCGATGGGTTCGTTCCGATGGTCCTTGAGATTGTACGTCGTTGGATTCGTTCTTTTCTTCACTCTGTATATCGTGAATATTTCGGTTGTCCAATTTGGCGTGTAACCCTTCTCAAATACATGCTTAAATTTTCTAATTCGCACATTATCGCCAATTTTGAATTTTTGTGATTTTTTTCCTACTCGAGGCTGGCGGAAAATACGATGGAGGATCTGTTTCTCATTTGCCGTATTGACATTTTTTGGTTTCACCTTGATGGTGCGATGCACGGTGCTGTTGTATTCGGTCATTAGAGAATCCAGAATATCCATCCATTTATAACTTCCACGTAGACTAAATTGCATCCACATTTTATTTTTTAACGTTCTATTGAAACGCTCGCAGATTGATGCCTTCAAATTGCTATACGTTGAGTACATGTTAATATTGTATTTTTTCATAAGCTCTTCAAACTGAGAGTTATAAAATTCTTTTCCGCGGTCAACTTGCAAGTTCTTGGGTACACGGCCCTGACATAGTATACATTTCATTGCAGTCGTTGTATCTCTACCGCTCTTGCTTCTCAACGGTATGGCCCAGGCAAATTTGGAGAATATATCGATGACGGTTAGGAGGTACTTATGTTGTGAGTTTTGCCTCGCGTACGATGACATATCTACGATGTCGGCTTGCCACGTTTCATCCAGACCTCGAATTTCAACGTGTCGCCGAGTATAATTTCTTCGTGCTGGCTTATGCAGCTCTCGCACGAGCGTCCATTTTTTGTCATCATTCATGGCGCGGTTAGTCCACACACATCAACGTTCAACATGCGAATGTGTGAAAAAACTATCGTTTTGCTTTATTAATAAATAATTCCAGCCTCACGCAATTCTTCGATAATCGATATGATTTCATTGGAATGCGATGAGTTGCCTGCCGCTTGAGATGCGTGGAGTAATCGAAGACGATCTACAAGCTCATTCGCATTGTCCCAGTAAACATAATCAAATTGCATATTTTTTCTAGCTTTCTTATACTTGGGCATCCCCCGACCCGTACGTGCACGAATTATTTTTGAAATATAAATCTTGAATTTGTGACTGTTTTCACGTCGCACAGCTCCGTCGGGACGATAATATTTTTTATGAGCATTCGTGGCAATGATAATATTCTCATAATTTTTCAAATCCGTCGGTTCGAGAATCCCAACGTTTGGCACTTTTTTAAATAGAAGCTCCGCTAATCCAGCAGTTTTTGCATAATCTTTCTCCCCCACACGAATATGCTGAGAATCGAAATTTATGCGAGAATCGCCAATCATTAGTTTTGCATTCGCGAGAACTCGTACTCCATACGATGTATCCAGGCTTTTCTTTCTACCCATGCGTAATAATATGAGATATTTATTTATTAATTCATTGGCGCGATCCGATGAATAATCTTCATCCTCTTCTTCATCATCATCATCATCATCTTTGTGGTCATACGCCTCTGTGGAAGGTGAACCTCTGGCATCTTCATACATCTCTGTTGAAGGTGAAGCTCTGGGTGACTTTACTTCTTCTCTCATTTCATTCTTGATTTCCTCCTCCTCCTCCTCCTCCTCCTCCCTCTTCTCCTGCTTCATTGTCGGCATCTCGTTCTTGTGAGAAACGAGCTTTTCTAATGGTGTGACTATCGGCTTAAAGACATCCTTCATCGCCTGATCAGCATTATCTCTGCCCATCTTTATCATTCGATGTTTTCGCCTAATTGCATCACTAGCCTTGACGATTTGCTGCAGCACGTCTTTTTCTTGCAAAAGTTGTTGACGCTTCATGCTGTTGTCAGTTTCACAACACTTGCAATACTGTTTGCATTGGAGCAAAGAGCACGTCATTTATTGACTCGCAGGAAAGAATCGAATCCCCGTCTATACCTACCCTCGTTGATACTACTATCCTTGTCAATTGTAAGGAATCCATACTTGCTGGAATTCCAACATTCGGAGCATATAGTTTTAAAGTGTGTATATGACATGTCGGTATTGACATGGTCATCGTACACATGTTTAAGGTTCGAATCGTCCTGCTTGAAGAGAACTATGAAATTCGTATTATCGCGTACGAGATGCTTAGGAATACGAGCGTATGTTTGAGAAAGATAGAAACAGTCAACGTTCTCATGCCTTCCCATGGAGAAAAAGGCTCTGACGTTGTCTTGTTTCTCGCACGCTATATCGTCAAAGATGAATATCGAGTTTGGTCGTGCTTCGCGCGGTGACACCACTTGTTCATGCTCATTAAATGGATAATATTCGAGCTCCTTCACTGGCTTGAGAAATTTTTCGAGTAATTGGTATTTTGGTTGTTTCAGCGACTTTGAATAGAGATAAACGTTTTCGAATCTGAGACCGTTAGGGTGTATTACAAGGGTGAGCAACGCGTTGGTTTTTCCGCAGTTTGAGGGACCGCAGAATACTGCGCGAATCGTATTTGGCAGTAAATCACCATGACGCTTTCGTCCACCCTCCCCCCCCGCCCCGAATTTGTGTAAATTCGTCAAAGTTTATTACCGGCAGCTTTCCACACGGCTTCTTCTTCATCTTTGTCGCGACTGACATAATTTTCATATAAAACGAGCTTTTATATCGATTACCACTTCAGTCGAGGGTCAACCTTCATCATGATTAAACGTCGTGTCAAGTCCGGTAAAGGTCTCCTCAATCGTATGATCAACAATCTTCCCGTTGAATTGCATTTGCCTGGGTATCAGTATTGCGGACCCGGCACAAAGCTAGCTAAACGTCTTGCACGCGGCGATCCTGGAATAAATCCGTTGGATGCAGCTTGCAAGGAGCACGATATCGCGTATTCGAAAAATCGTGAAAACCTCAAAGCTAGACATTCTGCGGATAAAATATTGCAGGAGAGAGCTTGGCAACGAGTTCGCGCCGGGGACGCTAGTATTGGGGAGAAAGCAAATGCGCTTGCCGTAACAGGTATCATGAAAACAAAGAGAAAATTCGGCATGGGGATTAAGAAGAAGAAGAAGGAGAAGAGGGGGACAAAAGTTGTTGGCTTGAAGAAAATTATCGATGCGGCGAGAGAAGCCATGGTTAAGAGTGAAGATTCAAGTGTAGTCGCTGCGTCAGCCTTAAAGGGTGCCCGAGCAGCTGTCAAGAGGGTCGCAAGTGGCACGCGCAAAGTGCGTACCCCTCGAGTGTTACCCGTGCCTCGTAAAATCGGTGGCTTCCTACCGTTTCTCGTGCCCATCTTTGCCGGTCTTAGCGCTGCGGGAGCGCTAGCCGGTGGCACGGCCAACATAGTCAAAGCGGTCAAGGCCGCTCAAGCAGCGAAACTTGAGCTCGAAGAAAGCAAGCGTCACAATCAAACGATTGAAGCAATAGCATTGGGCAAAGGCGTGCATCTCAAGCCGTACAAACAGGGAATGGGTCTTTTTATCGCGCCAAAAAACTTAAAGTAGAGCTACCTCACCGACCACTCACCGACGCCGATTTACTGAAATACGCCAAAATTATGAAAATCCCCTATTTTCGTGGAGTTTACATGCGAAATCAATTGCCCAAGGGTGGTCCATGGCGACACGAATGTGCCATTGTAAATCTCGATGAGGATATGGGGTCTGGCACACATTGGGTGGCGTACAAAAAAACTGACAATAGAGTCCAGTATTTCGATAGTTTCGGCAATCTTCAACCACCAGCTGAACTTTTAAAATACTTCGGTGTGGGTAGCGTAAATTATAATTACAAGGGGTACCAAAAATACGGTACATTCGAATGTGGTCATTTATGTCTCAAGTTTCTCTGTCAACAATTACTACAACGAGGAGGGAAATTTTCTCTATATAAAAGTGGATGATAATGAAGAAATCGATTCAGTTTGTCAAACACCATTATGGATAACAGTCTTACGTTGACCTTATCGGGATCATCGTCTGTGCTCGAGGCTCAATACTTTCCCCCCATTGAACTCGCCCCCCACAAGAGTTATACCCTCGGACTTATCGAACTCCTAACCTACAATTCTATTCCAAATATAGACATTGGACACAACAAATTTTACGTTGGCAAGGAAGTTTTTGTCATTCCTACTGGGAGTTATGAAATAGACGACATTGCGACATACTTGGAAAAAGAGCTAGCAAAAAAACAAATTAGCATTCGCATTAGGCTCAACCACAATACGCTGCGCAGTGAAATCGAGTGTAATTATGAAATATATTTCACGTCCGCCGATTCTATTGGACGTATGCTAGGATTTTCGCCGCGTAAACTGAGAGCTGGTGAAAAGCATCAATCGGATAATCTGGTGACCATTCTCAAAGTGAACGCCTTGCGTGTCGAATGT